>WOXC01010507.1:0-489109 GCA_011680675.1 Gymnobelideus leadbeateri
AAAAAAGGCAAATGCACATTCTCACTGAATTTGGTTCAGGGAGAGAATGACATACATACTCAATGGGATATCTCAACCTGCAGCAGGATAGGGGGAAGGGGGATGAGAGGAGGGATGATGGATGGGAGGGCATCCTTGGGGGGAGGGGAGGTTGGAAGTACCCACTATAGAAGAGGGACAGGATCATGTAGGGAATGGACCAGGTGGGGGGTGGGATGAGTGGGAGGGAATTATAAGCAGCCTTGTACAATATATCTACTATGATAATGTTTTGCATAGCTAGACATGTACAACATATACTGAATTACTTATCTCCCCAGAGGGAATGGGTGACAAGGGAGGAAGGAAACGGATCTGAAATTCGAGGTCTCAACATTAAATGTTTCATATATATATAAATACCATTATTAATACTCTTTTGCTTATAATTGGGAGATAAGATGTGAAGGCATTGGGACACAAAGATTCACCTTCTTCTAATGGAAAAGTCGAAGGGGGTATGGGAGAGAGCAGATTGGAGGAAGCGATATCTTGTGGGACTGCTATTCTGGGAGGTTGGGTAGGGGAATAACGGGGGGGAAATGATTGTAACTCAAAATCTGGCGGAAATGAATTATGTAAAACACAAGTTAATAAAGCATTTGTTTAAAAAATATAGATGATATCAAATACCTGGGAGTCCACCTGCCAAGACAAATCCAAGAACACAATACATATGAACACAATTATGAAACACTTTTTACATTAAAAGTCAGATCTGAATAATTTCAATTAAGTCAAACCTGAACAGTTGGAAAAATGTTTATTGCTTATAGGTAGATTGAGCCAACATAATAAAATTACAATTTTACCTAAATTGATTTAAATTATTCAGTGTCATACCAATCAAACTACCAAACATTATTTTATGGAGTTAGAAAAAAAATAATAACCAAATCCATCTGGAAGAAAATATTAAGAATATCAAAGAAGTCAACGAAAAATATGAAGGAAGTCAGTTTAGCTGTACCATATCTCAAACTATATTAAAAAGCAGCAATCATCCAAATAATCCAGTACTGGCTAAGAAATATAGTGATGGATCAATGGAAAAGATGAGGTATGCAAAATGACTGTTAATCTAGTGTTTGATGAATGCAAAGATCCTAACTTCTGGGACAAGAATTCAATATTTGACAAAGATTGCTGGGAAAACTGGAAAATGATATAGCAGAAACTAGGTATAGACCAATATCTCACACCAAATACTAAGATAAGGTCAAGATAGGGACATGACTTAGACATAATGGAGGATACTGTAAGTAAATTAGGAGATCCTGAAATAGTTTATGTCAGATACATGGATAAACAAAAAATTTATGACCAAAAAGATAAAGCATTAGAAGTAAAATGAATAATTTTTAGGTTTTTCACAAATAAAACGAATGCAGCCAAGGAAAACACAAAACTGGGGAACAATTTTTACATCAATTTCCTCTAATAATAGCTTCATTTCTCAAACATAAAGGGAACTGAGACAAATATATTAAGAATATGAATAATTCCCCACTATGGGGAATAAAGGCTATGAAGAAGCAGTTTTCAGATGAAGAAATCAAATGTATCCATAGTCATAGATAAAAAAAGCTCTAAATAACTATTGATTATGGAAATGCAAATTAATACATCTCCGAGGTAACACTTTACAACTATGAGATTGACTAATATGACAGAAAATGAAAACGATAAATGTTGGAGGTTTATGGAAAATTGGGAGACTATTGCACTGTTGGTGGAGCTGAGAACTAGTCCAACCTTTCTGTAGAGCTTGGAACCATATCCAAAGGTCTATAAAACTGTGTATACCCTTTGACCCAGCAATACCATTACTAGCTTGTATCCCAAATAGACCAAAGAAGAAGACCTATATGTACAAAAATATAGCAACACTTTTAGTGGTGGCAAAGAATTAGAAATTGAGGGGATGCCCATCATTGGGTCATGGCTGAACTAACTGTGGCATATAATTGTGATGGAATGTTATTGTGCAGAGAAAAAATAATGAGGAGGATGATTTTAGAAAAAAAAAAACCTGGAAAAACTTGCATGAACTGATAAAAAGTGAAGTGAGCAGAACCAAGAGAACATTCCACACAGTAACAGCAATATTGTATGAGGAGCAATTGCAAATGACTTATTCTCAGCAATACAATGATCTAACACAGTTCCAAAGGACACATGATGAAAAATGCTGTCTCCCTCCAGAGAAAGAACTGATGGAATCTGAATGCAGATAGAAGCATACTTTTTTAAGCTTTATTTTTCTTGGTTTTTTTTTTCATAACAATCAATATGGAAATATATTTTTCATGACTGTACATGTATAATTATATAAAATTACTTGCCTTCTCAATGACGGGGGAAAAGAGAGAGGGACGGAAAGAATTTGGAATTCAAAATTTAAAAAATTAAAAATCATTTTTACATTTCATTGAAAAAATAAAGATGTTATCTCCATTGCAATTTTATATTATTCATATTTTACTTTATTTTCATCCTTCCTTTTAAGAAGACTGGCTAAAGATTATTGATTTAGTTAGCCATCCTGAAGATCCAGCTTTTAGATTGGTTAATTAGCTCTTGTTTTGTGTTTTAAATTTATCAATTTTTCTAATTCTCAATATGAGGCTTTTCATATTAAGTGATAAATAACTGTCCATATTTTCATTTGTGGGATTGTTATTTTTAAATTGCATATTCAATTTATTATTCATTTTTCTACTTAGTTTATATATATATATATATAAATATATGCATATGTGTTACTTAGAGTACTGACTTATCTGTACCTTAGAAATTTTGATATAGTCTCTCATTATTATTGTCTTTATATATTTGCTAATTTTTCTATGATTTATCCCTTGACCCACATGTTCAGGATTTTGTTATTAATTACTCATTTCAGTCCTGTTGTTGGTTTATTGACTATTATATTTTTTATATTATGGTCTGTGATGAATGGATCTAGTGTTTCTGCTTCTTAATATTTAAAACTTTTATGTTACCATGTGCATATTCCATTTTTGTAAAGGTGTCATGTGGTGCTAAGACAATTTTATATGTTTTTTTAGATCCAAATTCTATTGCTATTTGTTCTATTTCATATTTTTATTTTGTTCTTATTTGTTAGGTTTTTCCAGCTCTGATAGAGGGACATTAAAGTCAAATACTATAATTATTACTAAGTCTTTTTGCAATTAACTTAATTTTTCCTTTATGAGATATTGTATTGGTACAAATAGTATATATTTGGTACACATTGTCTAGTCCTTTAAATTTGATGTAATTTCTTTACTTGCCTTCATATATATTGTGAATTTCTTTTTCTGCGCGTGACAGCTGATTTAAAATTATAATTTGTAAATTTACCTGATGCAGAGTCAATTTGCTTCTAGCCTCTTATTTTCATTCTGTGTTGGTCTCTGCTTTTTAGATGCTTTTCTTAAAACAATCAATGATTATAGGGTTTTGTTTTATTATTCATTCTACTATTCTCTTTTATTTTATTGAATTTTAAGCCATTAATTTTAAAAGTATGCGAGGCAGGCTTGTATTTTATTCCATTTGTTTCTTTAATAATTAAAAAAATATTTTTATACCCTTCCACTTTGTCATTAATGCCATTTTCCTGAAACTAGGTTTACTTAAACTACTCAGATGCGACTGTATCCCCAAAAGTGGAACAACACTTTCAAACATGAAAAAATGTTTTGTGGTTGTCAAGTCTTTTCATTCAATTATCAGATTTTTTTTTTCTTCCATTAGATTTGATTTGCTGTATTTATGTTAGGAAGATTAATTGCCATCCTTTATTTTCACCAGTAGGTGGCACTAGACCTTATTCTATGATCATAATTACAATTTTTAGAAAGAGCTTTACCAAACTGCTGGATCCCTACACTGCTTTTGACCAGCTTATTCATAGTAAACAATATAGTTTTTCCCTCACCCTGGGTGGTTTACATGTTTCTTAACCTACATGTTGAGTTCTTACTTTGTAAGTACGATATAAGGAGGTAGGTTTCTGCCACTTCACAAGGCTCATAGACTTGTTCCTTTGTTGCTGTGCTGGCAATGCGGACAGTTTGAGTAGAAACAGTTAGTAGCATACACACTGTACAATGAAAGTTCCCAGGAGGAAAAACAATTAAACTTTGATGTATGGTGTGAAGCAGGTAGGAAACATTGCTTCTGGCTTTCAGAAGAAGCTATATCTGGTGTGTGAGTGTATCATGCTTACTTAATAGCTTCAATAGCTATGAAGTACTATTTCTTTCTGAACAGCAGGGATAGTGGCACTATTATACTTTTAAGGATATCAGGTACAAAAGGGAAAACAAAAACAAAACCAAAAATTGATAAGTATTTGGAATGAGTCCCGACCGGGATTATAGTCTCTGCTGTGAGCTCAAGATTGTTGATAACATTTTTCTCTGGTCTAAATGATCTTCTATAATGTCCTGACTTGGGTACTAGAAATTGTGCCATTAGAGAATCATTCCTTTCACCTAGGGCATTGCCCTCTATTTTTTTTGCTTTTTTTTTTTTGGAGGGCAATTGGGGTTAAGTAACTCGCCCAAGGTCACACGGCTAGGTTTTTGTTTGCGTGTCCATTAAGTGTCTGAGGCCAGATCCCAACTCAGGTCCTTCTGACTCCAGGGCCGATGCTCTACTCACTGCGCCACCTAGCCGCCCATTGCCCTCTATTTTTGCTGTTGTTGTTGTTTAGCTATTTTTCAGTTGTGTGTTGACTTTTCATGATCCCATTTGGGATTTTCTTGGTAAAGATACTGAAGTAGTTTGTCATTTTATTCTCTCTTTTTACAAATGAGGAAACTGAGGCAAACAGGGTTAAGTGACATTCACAGGGTCACACAGCTAGTAAGTGTCTCAGACTAGATTTGAAATCAGGTCTCCCTGACTCCAGGCCTGGCACTCTATCCACTGAGTCACCTAGTTGTCCTTATTGCCCTTTATATATCTGCCTTAAAATGCAGATTTAAAGTTTCACAGTTGCTTAGAGATTAAAACTTAAAGATCATCTAAGTCTAGTTTCTAAAATGTGAGATTTAGAGGAAGTGAATTTTAAGGTCCCTTGCAGAGAATTAAGGTATACACCTAGTTAGTGAGAAATCTGGGACTTAGACCTAAATACCACTAGGAGAGCTAATGCAATTCATACCAGGTATGAATGAATGAATGAATGAATGAATTTATTCAGTGGTTTCTATGGTAGTTAGCTAGGGGCTAATTTCTGAAAGTATTATGGGGATGGGCATCTTAATGGGAAGATAAATGGAGATAGAGAGAAATACACACACACATATTTCTGTGTATAGTAAGAGCTAGAATTTAGGAGCAGCTAGGTAGCACAGGGAATAGAGCACTGGTTCTGGAGTCAAGAGGACCTGAGTTCAAATCTTGTCTTAGACACTTAATACTTACTAGTTGTGTGACCCTGGGCAAGTCATTTAACCCCAACTGCCCTGCATTGCCCCCTCCAAAGAGCAAAAAAAAAGCTAGAATTGATACAGTGCTTTACCATTTGCAAAGAGATTTATAGATGTTATCCTATTTGATCTTCAAGACAACCCAGGGAGGCAGGTGCTATTATCATCCTCATTTTATAAATGAAGAAACTGAACCTGAGGAGTTTAAGTGACTTACCCCAAGTCATACCATTAGTAAATGTCTGAAGAAGGATTCAAACTCAATCTTGCTTACTCCAAATCTACAATCTATCTGTTGTGCCACCTAGCTGCAAAGTTTGCTCACATTTTTATGTCTATGTATATATTTACATGTAAATACACACGAACATGTATCTTTGTGTGTCCATACATACACACATACATATATACATGCATCATGGGACAGTCTAAAAGCAGACCGAGTGGAGTGCTACAGTATGGACTTGGGAGCCAGAGGGCATCAGAGACTTTATGATGCCTTGACAGAGTAGATTCCAACCTAGGATGAACAAAAGCATTGGATAGAAGAGAGGGCACAGAATATTTACCTGCCATGTCCTGTAAGCACCAACTATTTGGATGAAAATCCCAGTTTATATAGGTATTTAAGGAAGAGTTCTATTGGCATTAGCTGTCCTCTCAGGGGCAGGACATCAGGACTACCAAAAATCACAGCTTGAAGGGATTTAAGAGATCATCTAGTCATGAATCTTAGAACTAGAAGGAAATTATAAATCAACTAGCCTCACCCTCTTATTTTACATATACAGGGCCACCAATGCCCAGTGACCTGACAGCATTCACATATAGTTCATAACAAAACCAGAATCAAAACATGGATCTTCTAACTCCAAATCCAGCTCCCGTTTTACCATATTAGTCTGAAATCTTCATTTTCTATATGAGATGACTAAAATCCAGAAAGTAACTTGCTTGAGACCAAACAGCTCTTAAAACAGAACTGGACTAACAACCAGGTCTCTGACCTCTAGTCCTGCACAATGTCCTCTACTCAGCCTTCTTGGAACCTACTCAAAGGCAGCTTTCATTGAAGTCGATTCTCAAAGAGGGGGCTGGTGGAAGTCATTCTGTAGACATGGTTTTGTTTATTATTTTAGAGCTGGGAAAGAAGGCAATGGGTTGCAATTGTCCCCTGGAGAGTGGTGGTTTCTAACCACATATCAGACTGATGTATGAGAAATATAACTGGTGAGTGGCTCTCAAGAACCAAAGCAGCAGAAAAGGCCTAGCAGCTAACAGCTATATGCTAAGCTGACCTTTGGCACAATTAACAAACTGAAGAAAACTTCCTGCTGGGAGCCAAAATAATCCACCACCTGTTACCACTATATTTCATAGCATTTGGATTGGTAGGAAAATCTGTTAAAACAGGTATATCTCTTCTGTCAGTAGAAGTGAAGGCTCAGGGATAGTAAAATATTAAGTTTACAAAAAATTAAGGCTGGTCAATGTGACCTAAATGAAAGGTATTCAAAATTGGAAAATTTATTCTCTAGGGAAACTAAGACCTCAAAGCCACACATGACTTCTAAGTCTTTGAGTGCAGCCTTTTGATGGAGTCCAAGTTTAACAGAACAAATCCTTTTATTAAGGGGATTTGTTCTGTGAAGTGTGGATTCAGTCAAAGGACCACACTTGAGAATATAGAGGGCCACACATGGCCTCAAGACCCAGGTTCCACACCCTTGTAACTAGTCCCTCTCCTCTTCTCCCACTAACTTAAAAATTATCAAATTTCAATTTTGGAATAATAGGTAAGAAAGGTTTCTAATACTTAATTTATACTGCACCTTAAAGTTTGAAAAGCACTTTGTTTTACGTTATTTTCACTGAGTATCATAACAATTATGTAAAGCAAGTACTATCATGATTATTAAACTCCACTTTGTATCAATCAAGTATCCACTTGAATCACCAAGAATTAAAAAGCTAGTAGATGTCACATATAGGAGCTGAGGTCTTTGTCACTTCAGGTCCAACATCTGGACACCATCCCATTCCTGGCATGTCATTAGTTGATATCTATTTGAAGTCTTTCAATGTCTAGTATTTCACTGACTCCTGAGATAACTTGTTCCATTTTTGGATAATTCTAATTGTTAGAAAATTCTTTCTTGTTCTGAAGCAAAATTAGCTTTCTTGTAGCTTCTATTTGTTCATCTTCATTCTGCCCTTGAAAGACAAAAGCCATGACAACTTCTTGCACAAGAAGATGTATGTTGTTGTTGAGTCATTTTTCAGTTGTGTCTGACTCTCTATGACCCCATTTTGGGTTCTCTTGGCAAAAATAGTGGAGTGGTTTTCCATTTTCTTTTCCAGCTGATTTTACAGATAAGGAACTGCAGGGTTAAGTGACTTGCCCCAAGTTAAGTGACTTACATATCTAGTAAGTATCTGAGGACAGATTTGAACTCACATAGATGAATCTTCCTAACTCCAGGCCCAGCACTCTATCTACCGTGCCACCTAGCTGCCCCTTCAATTGGAGATTAAGGACAGAGAAAAGTCTTATCTTAGATATCAAGAAACAAATATATTAAAATTGTTACCTCTGAAAGGTAATACAGACTAATAATATGAAAACCTTTGTTCTACCTTCTGATTCATGTATAATAGATTTTCATATTTTTCCTTTTTCATCACTTTAGATTTCCTTTTATATCTCTCTCTTTTCACCTTCCAAGAGAGCTGTCCCTGACTGTAAAGATCTTTTCAAAAGGAAAGAAAAAGAAAAAGGAGATTTTTAAAAAAGCATTAAAACTAATTAACACACCCCAAAACATCTGATGCTATGGACAATGTTCCATTCCCATTTACCCCTACCTCTAAAAGAGAAATGTGTTGTCATATCACTTCTATGGGACCAAAGCTTGTTCTTTACAATCTTACAACTTTCCATTAATTATTTTGTGGTGGTTGATCTTTCTATTTCCATTGTTGTAGTTATTGCGTACTTTGTTTTTCTGACCTTGCTTATTTAATTTTGTATCATTTCATATAAGCCCTTTCATCCTGCTCTATATTTATCCAGCTCATTCTTTCTTAAACCACAATAATATTCCATGACATTCATGTAACACATTTTGTTTAGTCATTTTTCAACTGACGGGCATCTACACTCTGCTTCTAGCACTTTCCTACCACAGAAGTGGTACTATAAATACTTTGCTGTGTATGAAGCCTTTCTTGATTTATTACTCATCAGAGAAATCTCCAGATCAAAGAGTATGGATATTTTAGTTATTTTTCTTTGCTTAATTCCAAATATCTTTGCACAATAATTTGACCAATTCACATCTACACCAACAATACGTTATTTTTATGTCTTTCTTCCATGACCCCATCTAGCATTGACCATTTCTGTCTTTCATTATTCTCAACAATTTTCTAATTGTGAGATGAAATCTCTTTTTAATTTGTATTTCTCTTATTATGAGTGATTTGGAGAATTTTTTCATATGTTCTTAATTCATAAGGTTCTTAATAGTTTGAAATTCTTTTTGAGAATGGCTTGTTCTCACTATTGACTATTTCTGTGTTAAGGAATTGTTTGTGTTCTTGTAAATTTCTAGTATTTTTCTACATATCTTAGCTATCAAACCCTTATCAGCGTTATTTGATGGAAACATTTTCCCCAGATGACCACTTCATTTCTTATCCTAGATTTGTTAAGTGTGTCTGTAAAGTGCTTTTCAATTTCATATAATCAAAATTATCATTTTTATCTTTTGTGATTGTCTCTGTCTCTTCTTTGCTTAAAATTTCATCCCCTCCCTATAACAATGAAAGGTATATGATCTGTTTTTCTTTTCCTTTTTATGTACAATAGATTTGAATGTACAATAGATTTAATGATATTAAAGGAAGTTGGAGTTGTTTGGGGGACATTCTTGAACGTTTTTTTTGTTTGTTTCTGAGTAATTTAATTATTTTTTAAATAAGGCTAGCATGTTTATTTATAAAAAGAGATCAAGGTAGTCTAGAATGCCAAAGATCCTTCATGGTGGTGCTCTTGGAAAACTGGGTATTCATGAGGGTGGCAATCAACTCTGATTGGTTAAAAATTAATGAGAAAATGAAGATTACAATGAGGGATTGGGTTATATTCCAATGAGGGTCTTGGGAGTATGTGACTTGGATCACCCAAGTCTTGATCAAAGAGACTTATCATTTCCTTATGACCTATCTGACAAAAGGGAGAATCCACATTTTCCCAGATCTGTCTGAATAAATAAAATGAACAAGAACACACAACCTTTGCCCAAGATTTCCCACACTGGTTGATTTCTTGGTGAGGAAGAAGAAAAGGGGAAAGACCTTGTTTCTAATTCAATAATTAGTCATTAAATACAAGAGAGAAATAATCATTTCTCTCAGTGGGAAGTCTTCTTCCTTCCCAAATACTCTGTGCTTTCCCACCTGGAGGTCTAGAGGAACCTGGCCTCTAACCAGTGCCTATTGAAATCCTACTCACCTTCCTCAGAGCCTCCCCTGACCTCTTTAAGCTTTATTTAAAAAAAATCCCTTTGGGGACCTTAGGGAGCATTTTGTAATAAATGCGTTCATTGAATTGTCCCATGAGAGTTTCCATTCCTAAACTTTAGACTAAGGAAATGAAAGGAAAATAATCCAATAAATAAAAGAGAAATCAGGAAGAGAAATCTGAAGAAAAAAACAATTCTAACTGAAATCGAAATATGTACTTTTCATTACATTGAAAGCATTATTTCCTGCAGAAGTCTAAAGAGAATTGATGGAAACATCAACTACTTGAGAATTTCTAATTTTAGGGGAACACTGAAAACTTAAATAGGTTGCCTCCTCTGGACAACAGCTTCTTCATCAGTAGGAGTAGGACGAAATCTCTTTAACTTCTGAAATGTGGTTAGTCTAGGGAAATAACTATGCCATGCCTAGAACATGCTAATGAAGTATGGATATCAGTGGGGAGAACTGTGCTTTTGCTGTAACTATATATGTATGTGTGTATACATGTATTATGTATGTATGTATACAGATATATAAAATTAAAATCTAATGAAAATTTGGTCTTAAATGTGGCTACTAAAGTTCTAAAGTCAATTTAGGAGTGTGTTTGTTAGAAGCATGAGGATGATGAAAGAGTCCTTCCTCCAAAGTACAATCAAAATAACCTCCATCACAGGAGATATTTGTAAAAGGACTTAGCACAAAAGTACCTGGTGCATACTGGGTGTTCTCCCACACTTCCATCACCACATTTGGCAATTACATTTCTTCAGAATTTCTTCCTTCCTACATTTCCATTCTTCTTATACTTAACTCCCCTGAGTACTTGATTCAACTCCACTGGCCTAATTCTCATCCTTTACCCAGGACACTCCATCTCTTGTCTCCTTGGCTTTTGTGTTGGTTATTCCCCATGCCTTGAATGTTCTTCCTCGTCACCTCTGCCTCTTGGTTTTCCTGACTTTCTGCACCTCAGTTCAAACCCTATTTTCTGTATGAGGCCTTTCTTATTCTTCCCAGCTGTTTCTATGTTCCCATTTCAGCTTACTTTCTATAAACTCTGCATATACCTACTATGTACCTATTTCTCATGTTGTCTCCCTCATTAGAATGTCAGTGTCCAGAAATCAGGGACTGTTTTTGTCTTTCTTTGTATCCCTAGCATTTAGCACATTTCCTAAAAAAAGTAAACATTTAATAATACTTATGCACTAATAATATGTTTTCAATACACCAAGCCTAGCACTTTATCCACTACCCCAGGATACAACACAGGAGAAAAAAATGCTTCATTTAGGATGGTGCTTCATGCCATAAGCCTCATGATAAAATCTCTAGTGGTCAGCTAGACCAAGCCTGACCTTCAGACAGGTCTCTGCCCACACTGTCCAGCTTCTAGGGTGCTTTGCTTTTATTTCTACATCATTCATATTCACAGTCAGTGATGCACTACATTGATTAAGCATTCTATGGTGGTGGAGTCTTTCCCCAGGACTCAATGTACTGGCAGATGGCACCCAGTTGACTCTGTACTCTCTGACTGCCAAGCTGTCCTTACTCTCTTCTGACCAGCGAAGAGTTTAATGTACATTATAATGGAGCTGTTGATTCTCCCACTGGGGCTTCTGTCATTCTATCACTACATTCTGCTTTGTTAACTATTAGTAAGATTTAGCAAGAGGGCATTGTTGACATTTTCTACTTCAAAAAAATAAATTTCTTGGTAATTTCCTTAAAGTTCAAAACAGAATTTCAGCTGAGCTTTTATATGATGCTACAGAAAATGGCTTTGAATGGATTCTTCAAAACAATTATATTGGTTCCTGCTAAGTGGCCAGTAAATAGAAATGAACAGAAAGCTTTTGCGTGGACTTCAGATTTTTTTTTATCCTTAGAGAGAGAGAAAAAAGAATCTTCCTTAAGATGTACTCTTTGTTCAATATTATTGCCTTTGCCACCTGCCTAGAAGTGGAATGGGCCTTCTAGGGTTTGGATAAATCAGTTGAAAGGTTGTCTGGTACCATTGTAATATCTCTAAGTGCTGGTTTTGAAATGTGCTTTTTTCTACCATCTACAGTAACTCACCTGAGTGAGTCTCGGGAGAAACTTAAAGACAGCAAGAATGAGTCAGCAGGGAGGGGAAACTTTTGTGGGAAAAGGCACTAAGGGCATTTTAAAGGCAGAAATACAAGTGCAGAAAGCAATGGTCTTTCTTGGTGCTGTTGGGATACTAGAGGGTATGAATATTGTTAGGGAATACTAGTGAGCACAAGGATTTTAAAAGTGCCTTTTCAGAGATGAATGCTGACACATTTCTCCCCTCAATAGAATTGTATTCTTTAGCCTATGTCCTTGTGCAGATAAAATCAGTATGTTTGAATGTGTTGAGATGTGGGCAAATGGGTGCTGCCAGGAGCATCAGGCACTCATCACCTTGCAAGCTTATCTCTGAGGGGAAATTGATCCTATTGTCTAGGGAGGCCTGAACTTGAGAGCCAAGAGTTCCTTTTGAGTAGAAAATATAAAGGTGAAGGTTTCACAGAATTTATGAGTTGAAGGGAACCTCCAAGATAATTTAGTAAAATCTGTAATTAAACAAGGATCCCCCCTCCCCGCTTCAATATGCCTTCACAAACTGAGTCATCCAACCATTGCATGATAATGAGGAGGAACTCTCTAGTTCCAAAGGCAGGGAGTGCATTCTGAATTGTAGAACTATCATTGGTAGAAAACCTAAATATGTCACTGCTGTCCTAAGTCTGTTCTCTAGGCTCAAGAAAAATATGTCTAATCCTTCAATTTCTTAAAAAGGCCACAGTTAGGATATATGCAGGCCTGATTTTAGAAATAAATGTAGCCTATATTTGGATCATTATGTTCTTTGTTATTTGGTCTTTGGATGAATAGATGGAAGCTTATGAAGAGAGGAAAATGTGAATGTTTCTTAATAGGGTATTAATGTCACACTGTCTACACATAGTCAAATATCATAGTTCTGGGAGGGACCTAATTTCAAGTCCAAGGTTTCTTTTCCCTGTGTATGTGAAACTTTTCAAAATATTTTTGATACTTTGGTGCAATTGATTTCCTTTGAAATTCTATCTCTTTTACTTTATGCATTTAAAAACATTTTGAGAAGGCATACATAGGAATCATAGGATTGCCAAAGTGGTATACAACACTCATTATACAATTCTCATTACACTACAACTCCCTCATTATACTGTTGAGGAAACTGAGTCCAGAGAAAGTTAAATGCCCAAGGTCATACACCTATTAAGTTAGTTGAGCTGAGACTTGAACCTTGGTCTTTTGACACCAGTACTATCATTGCTGATAATGAGCTTTATTTGTTCATGGCCTACAATCTATATACAACTGATACTATCATTCTGGAGTAATATGTTACATTCCATTGTTATCTCACACTATTTTGGTTACTATGCAATTATTTGTCTGCTCTTCTATCAATGATACGCATGTTTAAGGAGGTACAAAAACCCCTAGTTGATGGGTATACCTTTTCCTCTGAGAGAACCAGGAGACATAGATACTAGGGATATTCAATGGGACAACTTGAAGCTCAGGATTCCTTACAGGAAGCTGATAGATGGGTGGTAATTGGAATGTTTATAAATGTCTCCCTCTACCAGGGAAGAGAACTTGAAGTGATAGCCTAAACTTATGTGTAAACCTGGAAACCAGTCCACCACAGACGTTCTTTAGAGTACCTGGTCCCCTGCCTCAAATCCCCCTGCGTTCATTATTTGTACCTCGGACAGACTAAAATGGCAAATTTCTTTTTTACTTAAGAGATTCAAGTGTGTACATCCAATTTGCTGAAGTGGAGCAGAAGGATTGAATAGAAAAGAGAAGGAAGACTGTTACTTGCCTGCTGTGATGAAGAAGTGACTTTTATTCAGATATGAGGTAGACTAAATGTCCTGTGAATCACCTTCCAACTCAGATTCACTCATTTTATTATTTCTACCCTTATTCCCTTTTCTCAGTTTTCATTTCTACAAAATGAGGGAGTTGGACTAGGTGATTTCTTCCCAATCTAATATGCTTCTGTGCTGTTTTTGGTAACAATCCCAAAACCAACTTTTTCATAGAGTATACATATCGACAATATACGTGATTTCAAAATGTCCCAGGGAGGCCCCTTCTATACAAATAGCTCCCATGCATTCATTATATAAATTCTCCTTATAAAAATAACTTACTCTATTCTTGCCACAACATTCCAAAGGCTCTGTTATTATTTTCCCTCCAATGACACAAATTGCAGTCTCTCCTTCTAGGTTCTAGGGGTTGGTATTCATGAATTACTTTAGCCAGAAATGTTCGGCTCTGGAGACAAAGGGCCTAGTTTCAAATCCTGGTGTTTTTACTCATAATTGGTATGACTTTGACCAAGTCATTTAATTTGGGGGGGATTAATTTTCTAAATTATAAAATGAGGAGGATGTATTTGATGACCTTGAAGTTTCCTTCCAACTCTAAATCTATAATCCTATTGCCATCAGAGGCATTTAGGTGACAAAGAGCATGGAAGCATTAAGATCTAAATTCAAAATCAGTCTCTGACAATTACTAGCTGTATGACCTTGGGCAAGCCACTTAACTTCTACCAGCCTCAACTTCCTCAACTACAAAATGAGACCAATAATAATAGCACTTGCCTACCATGGTTGTTGTGAGGCTCAAGTGAGATATCTGAAAAACACTTATCTCAGTATCTGGAACATAGTAGGTCCCATTCTTTTCTTCCCTCATTTAGTAACCAACCATCTGGTTCTCCAAACTGTGGCTGACATGCTGCTTGTTATAATCTTTCTGAGTTCATTCTGTTCTGGAATATCCAAAATAATCCAGGACCCACCCCCACACCACAGTGAGGCCCTAGAGTATGACTTGATTAGAGGAAGCACAATATTGATTCAATAATTACTACTTGTATTTCTATTGTACTTAAATCTGTTCTCTATTTCAGTCTTCACAATGAGGTGGGCAGGGAGGTTGGCAGGGAAAATATAATAATACCTATTGAGTAAGAGGAGGAAACAGCCTCAAAGAGGTTCAACAACTTCTTTCCAAGACTTCCACCCAGTAAGTTCTAGAGCTAGGAAGAGAACCAAATTCTTCTGCATAAAGTCCAATATAATTTCAACCATATCATGCTGTTCCACCTTTGTAGGACAAATCCTTCATTCCACAACTATCATCTAGAATCATAGATTGGGGCAGCTAGGTGGTGCAGTGAATTGTGCATCAGCCCTGGAGTCAGGAGGACCTAAGTTCAAATCCTGCCTCAGACACTTAACACTTACTAGCCATGTGACCTTGGGCAAATCACTTAACCCCAACTGCCCTCCAAAAAGCCAAAAAAAAAAATTGGAATCATAGATTTAAGACCAAAAGGGAACTTTTCATCTATCTCATCCAAGTCTCTTATTTTGTAGATGAAAACCTGAGGCCAAGAAAGGTGAAGTCCTAACTTCACACACTGGCAGAAATAGAACTCAGAACCAGGTTTCTGACTCTGAATCCATCACTGTACCACAGTATCTTTCCTTTAATAGAACAAATCTTTCATTCTACAGTTATAATCTATGATCTATCTAAAACTCTAATCTTCTTGGGTGGGAGAAGATAGAACTGGGCTTGGAGTCAGAAAGTAGTTTATTCCTTCCTCCATTCATTGCTTTCTTTTTACCAGTAGGCACACATATCATATAACTTTTTTCTGAGCTTTATTATTGTTCAATTGTTTTGAGTCATTTTTGACTCTTCATGACCACCTTTGTGATTTTCTTGGCAAAATGGTTTACCATTTCCTTCTCCAGCTCATTTTACAGATGAGGAAACAGACAAACAGGGTTAAGTGACTTGTCCAAGGTCACACACCTAGTAAGTGTCTAAGGCAAGATTTAAACTCACAAAGAAGAATCTTTCTGACTCCAGGTCCAGAACTCCAGCCACTGCACCAACTAGCTTTCTGAGCTTTAGGTTTTTCATTTGTGAAAAATATCTGCCCCAGTACTTTTTAGGAATATGCCTTATAAAAATTAAGATACTAGGGCAGCTAGGTGGCACAGTGAATAGAGCACTGGCCCTGGAGTTCAAATCTGGCTTCAGACACTTAACACAAAAAACTAGCCTTGTGACTCTAGGCAAGTCACTTAACACCAATTGCCCTACCTTCCCCCCTCCAAAAAAGCAAAAAAAAAAAATTTAAATACTTCATAAGTATAGGCTATCATTATTTTTGTTACAGTAATAGCTATCATTTATATAATGCTCTAAGGCTTATAATGCACTTTACATATGTTATTTCATTCAAACCTCACCATGAACCTGTGAGGAACTTTACAGATGAGGAAACTGAGACTGTCAAGAGACTTGCTGAGGGTCACACAATTGCTAAGTCAGGATTCAAACTCAGGTTTTCCTGGTTCCAAGTTCAATGCTCTATCCACTGTATCACCTTGCTGCCTAATATTATGATATAAAGAAGTTACCTGTGGAATGGGTGCATATCTGATGGCATGTCCTTTTTTGATACAGAGAAGATCTTGTCTGGAGAATGTTAACAAGGGCTCTGAGCCTCCAACATGGGGGGACCGTAGAATAGGAGCAGGCTAAATAAGTGAAAGAGACAGGAAAGAGAGGCCAACAAAAGTTTGGAATTTGGAGAAAGGAAGAAGTAAACAAGCATTTGTTAAGTGCCTACTATGTGCAATGCACTGTGCTAAGTATATAAGTTTGTTAAGTGCCTACTATGAGGCACTGTGCTAAGTATCTAAATTTAAGTGCCTACTACTGTACAAGATGCTGTGCTAAATATCTAAATGAATTTAAGCTTGTGCCAGCACTAACTTTGGCCTTAGTCATAATGGAGATTTCCTCCTCTTATTTCTGAATTTTGAACAAGTTGAGTCACAGTAGATAATAGAGAAATGTGCTATACTTTGCCTCATTAAACTATCATTTTAAAGGCTATGATAGCCAGAATGATTTACATAGTCCACCCAATGTATTTTTCTAGACTTACACCCTCTAACTAATCAGGGCCCTGTGTTTCTGTGGCAGTATAATTAGAATTGCTCTATTTGGGTGAAAGTCTACAAATCAGGCTCATTCTTTGGGGGACAAAGAGCTTAGGTCAGCAAACAGAGAGGCTTTGTGTTGAGATAGCTGGCACCTGACTGCTTTTAGAAAATGCAATTTTAACCAGCCTATATATATGTATATATGTATATATATATACATATATATGTTTATATATTTATATACATATATATATATAACCAGCCTATATGTGTGTGTGTATATATATATATATATATGTAATTTTGAACTTGGAATATATATATATATATATTCCAAGTTCAAAATTGCCACAGGGTCTTCCCAGGGTCTGAGTAACAAATCCAGGTCTGCTTTTGATTAGCATTTCCCACCTTTCCCTTGAGACCTGAAGTCATACCACTAAGTTCTAAGCCCAGTAAGTGAGCTATAAATACAAGAGTTTTTCACTGTAGGCTGATTATGATGAGCAGGGATATCCAACACAGAGAGGCATGCTTGGGGTTCATATCTGAAAGAGGACTGCATTAAGAGATGGCATGATAGCCATATTTGGAGAAAAATACGCACAGACAGGCATCGGTTTCATGGGGTTAAGTTTTTCAGGATCTGAGGTGACCATGGCAGCTTCAGACAGCAGAATCTGCCTGCGGGCGACTGGCAGTTGGGTGGAGAATAACGACAGTTGAGCTCCACTGCTGATATTTCTGTCACTTTAATTATAAAAGAATGGTTTAATCCATAGCTAGCTAGAATCCTTTTCCAAATTCTACTAGACCAATTGCTGAGATGAAAAGATACATACATACTTGCCCCAAAGTAGTCTGAGTGATTTTAAGTGGAAAAGTAAACAGAAAACTGTGGTTTGGAATAAAAATATGGTTTAGAAGAAAAGTATGCTTTAGATTTAAAAATAAAAACTGGAAGGTTTCCTTTCTGGGCAATACTTAGTTAAGCCAAGACTGAGAGTCTTTACATGTTATCTTTGTATTCGTAGTGTATATAATTATAATAATAATTATTATTAACCCTTATATATCCCTTATTATATTCCAGGCACTGTGCTAATAAGCCCTTTATAATTATCATCTCATTTGGTCTGACATTATGATAATAATAGGTAGCATGTATATAGGTCTTCAAGATTTTTAAGTCTTTCCAAATATTATCTCACTTTATCCTCACAACCATCTTGGAAGGTAGGTGTTATTCTTATCCCCATTTTCCAGATGAGGAGACTGAGGCACAGAGGTCACATAGATCACAAGATCACATAGCTAGCAAATATCTGAGGCTGGATTTAAACTTAGGTTTTCCATAAGAAGGAACTCAGCTCACAAGCCTGACACTATCAATCCCCTATGTGACCTAGCTGTGTCCATGATCAGAACATGCATATTGAAAGATAATGCAATGTAGTAGGTGAGTATTGAACCATGAATCAGTAAAGCAGAGTTATAGTCCTAGCTGTACTCCTAAAGGACACTAGGCAAGCAACTTCTCCCCTCTGAGATTTATTTCCCCTCTCTGTAAAATTAGAGGTTGAAAGTGATAATCTCTAAAATCTCTCTCTGCCAGTTCTGAGATCTCTGACTGCTTGATTTCTGCTAAATATAATGTGCTATTCCTATAGAAGGGAAGAGATCCATTTGCCTATCTACCTAAAAATCACAGAGAAGGGGACTGTGGTCTGTGTATGTATTTGTGATTGGTGACTGTTACAATGGAAAGCCTTGGAGCGCAAGGTCCCCATCTGCTTTTTAATTGTTTTCCCAAGCACCTGGTACCGAGTATCATGTCACATCTAAATCTTCTCTTCTCCAGGCAAAACACCCCGATTTATTTCAGCCAGACTCCTTACTGCTAAAAAGAATGAATGCTTATGGTGGTTTGAAAGGGAAATGTGGAAAGATATTTTGTAACAAGGTCAAAGAAGGAGAAATACTTGCCAATAATTATTGGCTCTATGCAGCTATTGTGAAAGGCATAGACACTGATATTCCAGAGACTATTAATGTGGCAGGCTATTGCATATTTGTTTTCCCACTTTGGTCAAATTTCTCTTATGAGTCTATTATTAGGAAGTCATGATAATCCCATGTGGATGTGTGGTCTTAAAAACTGGATTCTCTGATTTTTAAGAGTTTCACCCAGCTTCTCATCTATCTGCAAACATCAAATAATGGACATTACTCATTCTCAGCATTTCTTTTTTTCCTTTTTTTTTCTTTTTGGAGGGGAGAAGGTAGGGCAATTGGAGTTAAGTGACTTGCCCAAGGTCACATGGCTAGTTTTTGTGTTAGGTGGCTTGAGGCCTGATTTGAACTCAGATCCTCCTGACTCCAGGGCAGGTGCTCTATTTACTGTGCCACCTAGACTCCCTCTCAGCATTTCTTTTTGACTGATACCAAGAATTATTCACATCATCATTGAAAACAAATGTGTTCCTCAACAAATTCAGACATAAATTCTTCTTCTTTTGACCTCATTTCAAAATGTCTGTCTTACACCTACTCACTCCCACCCCCACCCCCATGACACCCTCATATATTGAAAGAATTAGGAATGTTTTGTCTGGGAGAGTTAGAGTTGACAGGATATGTATCATCAAGTACTTGAAATATGATCCCATGAGAAAAGGATAAAACTTTTTCTGCTTGGTCCCAGAGAATAGAACTAAGACCAGTGGCTACTCGAGGGCATATAGAGGTATATTTAGACTCCCTTTATGGGGAAATGAAACTTCCTAAGAATTAGAGTTATCCAAAAGTGGAATGGTCATCCTTTGGACACAGCCTTTGCTAGAGGTCTTTAAGCAAAATCTGTATGACCATGTTTTGCATTGCAGAGTTGGATTAAATGATTTCTGAGGTCCTTTCCAACTCTGAGATTCTGTGATTCTGAAATCAGTTTAAGTGATTTTGTGCTATGATTTGTATGTCTAAAGTTCAGTTTAGTTTTGTATCTTATACAGTATCATTATACAAAAAGCCATTAAGCATTCTGAACTATAAAATAATACTTTCCCTCCTCATCTTCTTGACTCTTAAGGCAATTTAAGGCAAATGATTTCTAAATTTTAAAACTGTCTACTGGTTCTTTTCTTATTAGAGTACTGGAAAACATGTTTATAGAAGGAAAAATGTTGTGAATAAGCCTGAAATTTTCTGTGAAACAGTTATGTGTAGTATCCCCTTTGTACTGCTCCCCCAATTTGCATTTGTGGGTTGAGGCCCAAGAGAGACTATTTGCCAAATTCTAGGATATATTGTGAGTCTGGATTTCTAAAACTATAGGCCAAAAATGTCCACCCCCTCAGCCTTCCCTTAACAGTGATAGCATATTTAGAGCAGTAACTATTGATCATTTCCGCCATAAAACTGGGGCACTCTCTCCTGCAAATATTCAAATGATCAATGAGAAGAATGGGCACAAATTTAGAACAATGGTAGTAAGTAATGCCCTAAGAAATGATGAGTTTAGAAAAACATGGAAAGACTTGCACAAAATAATGAAAAGTGAAATGAACAGAATGAAAAGAAAATTATATACAGTAACAGCAATATTGTTTTAAGAACAACTTTGAGAGAATAAGTTATATTGACTATTATAAATACCCAAATTAATTATAAAGGATATATGAAGAAAGATGCTATTTGTATCTAGAGCAAGAAATGATAAATAGACATGTATAGAATAAGTTTACATATATGTATAAATGTGTTTGTATAAACATATATATACATATACATGTATGTGCATATATATGTATACACACAGCTATTTGAATCTAATGGTAGCCATCTCTAGAATGGAGAGTGAAGAAGAAAAAAAGAATACAGTAGTGGTGAGATTCACAGATAAGAAATACATAGGACCAAGGCAACTCCTTCTTCTTGTATTACAGGGATGAAATATTCATTCTTTCCTTTTCTTTAAATCTTCCATTAAGATATAGCATCTCTGCTAGTTGAGTTTCTCAGATAGGCTACAAGCACATGCTTTTCTCCATTGCTCCATCACCAGTTGCCAGGAATATTTTACCCTTGAATCCATCATCAATTCTCTTGTCTGCTGTCAAGGATCCTGATCTTTGAAGATTCTTCCTCCATTGAATCATTGTTTCTCTGTATGCATGTCTTACTTAAGTGTGCCTCGAACTCTTGTGAACCAACAAACTCTTGAATTACTGGATGTAGTGTGCCCTATTAGTCTAGTATATATGATATTAGATGTTATGACTGATGGGGGTAGTTGAGGAGAGAAAAATCCACACCTCTATTCCAAGAGATAAAAAGTGATTCCTGTTTAGGAGCTTGGTTCTTCAGCTACTGGCTCCTGCTTGGACTCATGCTAGAGTGAATAGGCGTTAACTTTTAATGATGTCTCATAGGTTATATGTCTCATATCAATTATTTCTTGACCAATGGCATTGTCCCTTAATTCAATTAAAGAGAAACTCATTCATACTTTAGTAAAGGGATAACATTGCTTTCTTGTATTTGAATCCCTAGTACTTGGTACAGTACCTGACATATAATAAATGCTCTTTTTACCTGTCTATCTTTCTACCTAGAGTCAACTAGTGGTACAGTGGATAGAGCAGTCTACAGTTAGAAAGACCTAAGTTCAAACCCTGGCTCCCCTACTATTTGGTTATGTGATCCTGGGCCA
This sequence comes from Gymnobelideus leadbeateri, assembly GCA_011680675.1. Classification (NCBI taxonomy): domain Eukaryota; kingdom Metazoa; phylum Chordata; class Mammalia; order Diprotodontia; family Petauridae; genus Gymnobelideus; species Gymnobelideus leadbeateri. Next base: position 21,786 of record WOXC01010507.1, read on the forward strand.
GTCACTTGACCTCTATTTGCTTCAGCTTTCTAGACTATAAAATGGGAACATGGGCAGCTAGGTAGCACAGTGGATGGAGTCTTGGCCCTGGAGTCAGAAGGAACTGAGTTCAAATGTGGCCTCAGATACTGATGAGTTATGTGACACTGGGCAAATTATTTAATCCTGTTTGCCTCAGTTACTCATCTGTAAAACAAGCCAGAGAAGGAAATGGCAAACTCACTCTAGTATCTTTGCTAGGAAAAGCCTAAATAGGGTCACAAAGAATTAGACACAACTAAATAACAACAGTGAAGATGGAAACATAATACCACCTACCTTTATGAAGTTGTTATAAAATCAAATGAGAAATTTGCAAAAAGAAAACTACTTAGTACACTAGCAGGTGCTATATAAATGTTATTATTCTCTTCCCTTCCCATCTAACTATCCATTTATCTATCTATCTATCTATCTATCTATCTATCTATCTATCTGTCTGTCTAGATAGCCTCCAGCTTGTCCACTTCCCTTCATGTTCATCTTCCTCTAACAGTGCTCCAGATTATCAACATCCCTCACACAATATGATAATCAGAACTTAAAATAAAACCTTAAATGCCTGACCAGGTCAGAGTACAGTCGAATGACTCCCTTCTTCATTCTAGGTTATATGCCCATATAATCTGCTTCCACCAGTCTACAAAACAGATTCCCCAGGAAAAATGGGCTCCATTTTTTTGAAAATAGGAAAGCTAGTTTAGACCAGTTTCTCCACTTCCATTAGCAAGGTTTCATCTAACTCTAGGTCTGTAGGCCAATACATATTTCCAGGACCACAATATGTCAATGTATAGTTGCAGGAAAATTCCATTGTTCATTATTATCAGATTTATATATGGCCCCTTTATCACAAATCACATTCTGACCTTCACTGTATGTAATAAAAGGGCACTGTAATTTTGTTAACCCATATGTCATTATCTCTGCCTCCCAACACTCTTACAAATTTATTTCACTGGAATTGAGTTCATCGAAAATTTATGGTAATTAGAAGCTCAGCTCCTGTCTTCCTCCTTGGTGGGCTTTGAAAACAGCTGACATTTCCCTGTTTTGTGGGTTTGATCCTCATCCAATGGAAAGAACCTTCAAGAGTGATCATGTAAGTCATGTGTATCCCAAGTTCTGGCTTCAGATCCCCAAGCCCTTACCACCTTGAAGCCCCATAGTAACTCTGATGCAAATGACAAAGTGCACATAGTGCCAGGATTACCCAAACCAATTTGCTTTGGAACAGAATGCAGCATAGAGCACATATTTATAATTAAGCCCTAATTGTTATTGATGTTTTGGCAAGTGTTCTCATTTGCTGCATCTCCAAGAAAGTGAAACACAGATTTTCCCAATGAATGCCAAGCAGCATTTGCCCAGGCTCTCAAGGAGATGCTACCCACTATGGGACCTTGATAGGATTGATTCTTAATGCAGGGAAGAACAAAAAGGAAGTATGTCCTCTTAATACGTTTATTTAAGACTCACACTTTCCGACCTGCTTCCCAAAGGATGTGAAGCAGCTTGCAAAATTAACATAATGTTAGACAACTTATGATCAATACACAATCAAGACCATCAGAAAGGGGGGATGGGTATTACCGGGTACCAGAGATCAGTTGATTACCACAGTTAAACACAAAGCTTGGCTTTGAGTTTCTAAAGCAAAAAGGGAAATGTGTTACTTTATAGAGTTTTCATTGTCTGACTGAAGAAATCCCACACATCTGCAGAAATAATCTCTTTTTTCTGAAACTAAATGGAAGGAGGGATTTATTGTATAGGTCTTTTTATAAAGGATAACAGGTGACACAGGGACCTGATTCCTTGTCTTGGGTTTGCAAGAGAGATGTGAATACTGTTGCGATGGATCCTTCCTGTATCAACCTCTATAAAGGCTGGGAGTTTAATATTAATTCTGACTTGATAAAGACATTGGGGGGGAAACAAGAGATTTGGGTGGAGAGTCTAGTGGGGTGAGGTAATACATTTCTCCTTGTTTGCTTTTTTGAATAAAGGAATTGAGACTAGAGAAGATAGAAGAATGCATAATTAATATATCCACCAAGGTATTTTGCTCTAATAGCTGTGGTTGGAAGAAAGCCTTTGGGAGCTGTTGGACCCATTTAGGGACTGAGTTTTCTGAGAAGTACTTGTGGTAAAGATTTTTTCTGACTAAAGTGAGAGCCCTTGGTTTGCTTTAGCTACCAGAAGTAAAGACAGACTTGACTTTCTATTGCAACAGAACTTGCATTCTTCACCAGACGGAAGGACAATGCACTTCTACATATACATGAGCAGTGAGTGCAGATGAAGAGGAAGCTACTGTTTTCCTGAGATGGAGAGGGCAGTAATAATGTTGTTAAGAATTTGCTCAATTAGGGAAAAGAGCACAAAGTCAGGAGACTTGTGCTCTGGCCAGATGCTGTGCCACCAACTCACACTATGGACTTGGGCAAGTCATTTCCTCTGTCTGGACTTCAGTTTCCTCAGCTTTCTATGAGGGGATTGGATAAAATGGTTACTAAACTCTTTTACATCTAAAAGAAAAAAAAATCCCACTGGGAGAGCAGAAGTTAAGAATCCAATATTTTGCATTATGTTGCTTGGGCAAATGAGGGATGGGTAAAAATGCCAAAGCTGGAGGACATGATCTCCCTTAGACACTCCTCACTTTGGAAATCCTGCCACATTCACTCACCTGATCTACTTGCAAAGTATTCCAATACTGTTACTATCCTATAATAAATAGAAAAGAAGGACCCACAGCCTCTCTTGTTACCTTATACCAGAAGAAAGTGTGCGGGCCCAAACTGGGGAAAACATTTCCACTGACTTTTTCTACTATTATCCTTGGTCTTTCCCCTTCCCCTTAGTGAAAGGGTTAATGTTTCTTCTTCCCTCCCTCCAAACATGTGTTTATACACCTCTCCAAGGTTTGTTGTTTTTTGTTTAGTACTATGTTTTACTGCAGCATTGGGTATGATTTTCCTGTAAATGATTATGATGATAGTGATATGCTAGCTGGTATTTCTATAGTCCTTTAAGTTTTACAAGATATTTTACTAATACTATCTCATTTTAGCTCATAACAACACAAGGAGGTAGGTACAATTATTATCCCCATTTTGTAGATGATAAACCTGAGACAGAGGGAGGTTAAGGGACTTATCCAAGGTCATACAATCAGTCAACAATTATTAAGTACCTGCTATTTGCTAGACACTGTGTTAAAGGCTGGGGATACAAAAAGAGGCAAAAGACAGTCCCTGCCTTCCAAGAGATTATAATCTAATGGGAGAGGCAATATGCAAACAAAGTTATTCAAAGCAACATATATATATATATTTTTTTTTATATGCATATACACATGCATGCACACACACACATATATATATGCTAAATAAGAAATTATTAAGAAAGGGAAGTTACTAGAATTAAGACAGATTGAGGAAGTTTTCCTGTAGAAGATAAGATTTTAGTTGGGACTTAAAGGCAGTCAAGGAGATCGATAGTTAGAGTAGAGGAGGGAGAGCTTTCCACACATGAGAGACAGATGGAAAAAAATGCCTGGAACTGTGAGATGGGGAGTCTTATTTATGAAACATCCAGGAGGCCAGTGTCAGTGGATCAAAGAGTACATCATGGAGTAAAGACTAAGAAGACTAGAAAGGTAGGAGGGGTTTAGGTTATCAAGAGCTTTGAATGACAAACAGTATTTTGTATTTAATCCTGGAGGTGATAGGGAGCTATCAGAGCTTACTGAGTAGGAAAGTGACATGATCAAACCTACATTATGGGAAAATCACTTTAGTAGCTAGATGGAAGATGGATTAGAATTGATCTGCAAGCAGGCAATTACAATAATCAAAGCAAGAGGAACTACACTAAAGTAGTAGGGAAGTGTTGGAGGAGAGAGGGGCATATTTGAGAAATGTTAAAAAGGTAAATTAAAAGGCCTTGGTATAACAGCTTGGGTATGGAAGGGTGAGAGAAAGTAAGGAATCCAGGGTGTCTTATCAATTTTGAACTTCTACAATAATAGGGAAGGTAAGAAGAAGGGAGGGTTTCTTTTTTAGGGAGGAGGGGAATAATGGGTTCCATTTTGGACAGATTGAGTTTAAGATGTCTATGGGACACTCAATTTGAGATGCCTAAAAGGCAATCGGAGATGTGAGATAGGAGGTTAATAGAGAAATTTGGCCAGAAAAAGTAGATTTAAGAATCAACAAAGTGATAGATGGTAATTAAATCCATGGGAGTCAATAAGATCACCCTGATAGGTACCAATGGTTAGAAGGCATAATCTGGAGGAGATTCAGCAAAGGAGACAGACTTGAATTTAGGTCTTCCTGACTCCAGGAACAGCACTCTATGTACCACTTTTAAAAAGTAACCCTTTTGTACACTAGATCTCCTCTGTTTTGTGTTGAAAGTCCAGCTGACTTCTAATGAATTGTTTTAAGTGATATTGCAATATATTACTTTAGGTCTTTTGGTCTATTCATTAATGTGTTTGGTTTTTCTTCAATAGTGATATCCCCTTATCATTCACAAATTCACTCTTTAATACTTCTTTCTAGAATTATGAAAACGTTGTTTTTTAACAAGAAATCAATTTTTCTCTTCTTTTAGCTCTCCTCCCCAAACTATGCAAACAACTTGCCTTTCCCAGCATCCTGTATTTTATAACTTAAAAAACCTTGATGTTGAAATAAACTAAAGGGCACAGACCTCTATGAGCCTTTCAGTGATGAATGTTCTATGACAGTTTTGCCTCCTGAGAGTCATTGCTGGCATTTCAGAATATTTTCATGGCTTTTAAATGTTAACAATTATGGCCATTTCTATCATGGTTTCTCTGTAAGTCCCAATGGCTTTATCTGAGCTAGAGTAATGCTAGATGAAGAATGCTAGATGGCTCAAGAACCCCGCAGTACAAGTACTGGACTTGGAGTTTGAAGTCCTGGGTTCAAGTCACATCAAGTCAGCAAGCACTTATTTATTAAGAACCCACTATGTGTTAGACACAGTGCTAAGCACTGGAAAGACAAAAAAAATGACAAAATAGAATTCCTGCTCTCAAAGAGATCACAGTCCAGCAGAGGACATAACACACAAATAACTAGGTACATACAAAATCCATACAGGATAAATTGGAGATCATCAATAGAGGGAAGGACTCACATCAAAGGGGACTGCAGAAGACATTTTGTAGAAAGCAGGATTTCAGCTAGGACTGGAGGGAAGCCAAAAGTTGGAGATAAGGAGAGAGAAAATTCTACGGATCCCTCCCTTACCTTCACCCACCATCCTTCTTGATCTATACACTTCTAAAAGAACCTCCCTTATCCTGTTCCCTCACCACATTTCTTTATAAATTCAGAAGAACTGTATACCCTTCTAGATGAATGCTATTCCTTCTTTAACCCAGTTCCAATGAGAATAATATTCCAGGATTACTAGCCCTCCACTCCACCTGCTTCCATTGTAACAGTTCTTCTACTAACCCTTCATTTGTATGGGATAATCACTCCATTTTACTTCTCCCTACCCAATTTTATTTTTCAGCATCACCCCATCATACTCAACTTAACTTCAAACCTTCTTCAAATTACTCAAGTAACAATAACATTCTTAAGAGTACAGATGGGGTGGCTAGGTGGTGCAGTGAGTAAGAGCACCAGCGCCCAAGAGTCGGGAAGACCCAGGATTGGTTCCAGCCTCAGATACTTAACACCCACACAAAAATAACTGGCCATGTAACCTTGGGCAAGTTACTTAACCCCAATTGCTTAAAAACATTTTTAAAAAGAGTACAGATAACATTTTCCCATATAATAAACACTTTGATCTTATTGGGTCCCTTATAATAGGTATTTAATGTTTGCCTTGTGTTTCTCCTCAATATTATATGTCAAATGTTCCAATGAGTTCTGGTCTTTCTGTCATAAATACATGTAAGTCATTTAATGAATTGAAAGACTTAAATGGGGGCGGCTAGGTGGCGCAGTGAATAGAGCGCCGGCCCTGGAATCAGAAGGACCTGAGTTCGGAGCCGGACTCCGACACCTAATCCGAACAAACAAAAACCTAGCCCTGTAACCTTGGGCAAGTTACTTAACCCCAATTGCCCTAAAGGGGCGGCTAGGTGGCGCAGTGAGTAAGAGCGACGGCCTCGGAGTTTGGATGACCCGAGATCAGATCCGGCCTCGATCCGGCCTCAGAAAATGAGCACCCACGCATAAATCAAATGACTAGCTGTGTAACCTTGAGCAAGTTACTTAACCCCAATTGCTTTAAAAAAAAAAAAAAGACTTAAATGTCCACTTTTTTTTAAATTCAGGATTATATCCAGTTTTGCTGAGTAAGTTGTTCTTGGTTGCAAATCTGGCTCCTTTGGTCTTTGAAACAATGTTCCAAGTCTTCAGATCTTTTAATGTAGAAGCTTCTACATGTTGTGTTGTCCTGTCACTCCACTGTATTTAAATTGTCTTTTTTTGTTGCTCAACCTGGGAGCTTAGAAACTTGGCAATGATGTCCCTATGAATTTTTATCTTGGAATTTTTTTTTTCAGGTGGTGATCAATGGATCTTTTTCTACACATATTTTATCCTCTCTTCTAGGACTTCATGAAAATTTTTCTTAATGATTTATAATATCATATCTAGGTTCTTTTTTGCCATAACTTTCAGGTAGTCCAACGATTCTTATATTGTCTTTCCTCGATCTTTTGATTTTGTTTCATATCATTTGATTTTATTTTGTCTCATAACTTTACTAGCTTCTGCTTGCCCAGTTTTAGTTCTTAAGGGTTTTTTTTTTGAAGTATTTGGATCTCTTTTTCCAATTGATTGACTTTCTTTTTATAGTTTTCTTGTTTTTTCACCCTAATATTCCTCAACCTCTCTTTTATTGAATATGTAGAGTCCTTTATAAGTTGTCCCATTAATTCTTGTTGGGCTTATGACCATTTGACATTTTTCTTTGAAGTAGGAGTGGTTTTTTTTAACCTCATCATCTTCTTCTGAGTATGAACCCAAACCTTCTCTATCCCCATAGTAACTATTAATGGTAACTTTTTTTACCTATGTTTACTCATTATTATTATATTAGTGGCTTATTATTATATTCAGGTTCTAGTGCTGAGGCATAGGAGATGATGCCCCACGTTTCAGATTTTAGGTTTTTGATACTACTGTTTTCTAGCTCTGTCTGGAGGTCAGATCTTAAGCACTCTTCTCCCTCTTCAAGCAACAGCTAGGGCCCCCAAACATGCTCTCAGTGCAAATACTCTTGCTTCTTGTAGTACCTACAATAGCTGCAAACTTAAGTTCACCCCTTTACCCTAAAATTGAAACCAGGGATTCTGTTCTCCTGCCAATGCCCACAGCCAGCATGATCCCTACCTTTCTGCTACCACACTCATTGGGCATAAGCTCACTCCTCTTTGCCCATGATGCAGCCCAGGAGCATGTCTCATCAGCACAAGTAGGCCTTCTGTGACAGCAGAAACTCTTTCAATCTTCCCCTACTCAGCTGTCTACCCCTATGAGTTCCTGAGTGGGTAAAAGTCTTAAAATATAGTCATAAGTGAAAAGTCATAAAAACTTAAATTCTGTAAAAGGTGGAAGCCCAGACATGGTGACCTGTTAAAAATCATAAATTAGATACTAAATTGTAACTTAGACACTGAGTCATAACTTAAAATACTATGATCTATGAAAGCCATAGCAAAAATATTGTGTTCCATATATGACCAGTACATGATCAATATACAAACTTATGTTTGGGCATAACATTGGCTTAAAACCCAAGCTCATTACTAAGCAGAAAACCAAAAATATCCACCAATCAGAAGTGACACACTTTCCAGCTCCTCTTCCCTCTGTCTGTTTTCTATAATTAACACAGAGATTTTAGGGATACTTTGATGGGGATCCACTGAACTGCCTGGCTGTCACCCCAAAACAAAGATTGCCCTTCTTTTGAAAATATACATGATGATTGATTAAACTACTATCTATAATCAGTCTGGATATTTGGTATCAATTTTACTTTACAACTCCCTATACTGTCTGTGAGGTGAAAGTTCCTGAAGATAACCTGCCCCCAGGGTTTGTTGTTTTTTGATTCAATGGAGTTTGCCTAGAGATGTTTGCACTTCAATCAGGCCTCTGCCCTTGGAGGCTGGGCTTTTCTCAAGGTTCTCCCAAGTTGTCTTAGAAAAACAATGCTTCCTCGCAACTTTTAATTGTTTCTGCCACTCAGCTCATTCTGAGGAAATGTTTTGCCTTGTTTGTTGGAGAATTTTGGAGAGTCTTGTATTTCCTTTCTTATTCCACCATCTTCACAAAATCCTGTCCTCAGTTCAGCTATTTTTTCAATAAGATATTTCAAATTTTCCTCTATTTTTTTCATTCTTTTCATTTTGTTTTATTAATTCTTGTTGTCTCAACAAGCAGTAGTAGTAGTACATGAGCTTCCACTAGTCCAATTCTATTTTAAAATTATTTTCTTCAGGGAATTTTCATACATCTTTTTTCTGTTTGGTAAATTCTATTTTTTAATGAGATCTCTTTATTGGATGTTTGTGCCTCTTTTACAACATCATTCTTCTTTCTTTTCTGAATTTTTCTTCTACCTCTCTTATTTGATTTTTTTTTTTTATTTTTGAGCTCTTCTAGGAAATCTTTTTAGACCTAAAACTAATTCACATTTTTTTTTTTTGCTTTTTTTGGAGGGCAATTGGGGTTAAGTGACTTGCCCAAATTGCTAGTTTTTATGTTAAGTGTCTGAGGCTAGATTTGAACTCAGGTTCTCCTGATTCCAGGGCCAGTACTCTGTTCATTGTGCTACCTAGCCGCCCCCTCTAATTCATTTTTTTTTTTGTCTGAGGTTTTGCTTGTAGTTGTTTTGACTTTGTTGTCTTTTCTGAATTTGTGTTTTAACCTTCCCAATCATCATAGTAACTCTCTATGGTCAGATTTTTGTTTTTTGCTTGTCTTCCAGTCTATTTCTTGACTTTTAACTTTTGTGTTAAAGTTGGGCTGTGCTCCCAGAGTGGAGGGAGCACTATTTCAAGCTTAAGGTTTTTCATGCTCCTGTTTTCAGAGCTAGTTCTGGAAGTCTATAAGTTGTTAGTTCTTCCAAAGTGATATGATCTAAGGAGAGGTGTGGTCACTGCTCTCCTGGTCTGTGCTCTGGTCTTTGAGTGACCACAAGCATGCTCTTCCATCCTGAAATTTTGACCACCATCCTTGTTCCCGTTTAGCTGCAAACTCTAGTGTGCTAGTGCTTCTCTTTGCCCTGGGACTGTGACCTGAAATCATGTATGGGCAATGTGGTATTCTGAACCCAGGGTCAGCAAAAGGTCCCCTGTAATCTTTCTTACCAGTTGTCTACTGTTTCCTTATAATCTGTGGGCTGAGAACTCCAGAAGCTGATGCATACCCCCTCCACCAAAGACCTACTGCTGGCTTGCTAGAGTGTAGCCTGTGCTAAAGAGACCTGCACTAGACTGTGATCTGCTCTCATCACAGTGAGACAAACTTTTCTTGCCAACTTTCTAAGTTGTCTTGGGCTAGAAAATTGTGTCACCCTGTCCTTTTGTTGGTTTTGCCATTCCAGAATTAATTTTGACACATTATTTTGATGACGTTTGGAGGGGATTTTTGGAGGAACTGAGTCTTAGTTCTACCCAGATCTGTTATTCTTCTCTAAAATTTGTAAGATAATTTCTTTAGATAGCTTGAGGCAAGATTTCTCAGAAATTCACAAAACAGAATCAATCAACTTATCCTCATACATGCTAGCTCCACAAAATCTGTGATATCTGTCCCCTTATCCTCCACTACCATGGCTTATTTCAGCCCTTTACTACTTTTCATTTAGACTTGCAAAAGGTCATGAATACATGACTTTCCTTAATCCTATTGCTCTCTTTGTTTGCATTTCCAAACACCCTGAAAAAAAATCTAAAACTCATCATTGTTGAGTGATGTTTTCATTCATGTCCCCTTTAGGACTTTTCTTGACAAAGATACTGGCATAGTTTGCCATTCCCTTCTCCAGCTCATCATACAAGGGACTTGAGGCAAGCAGGGTAAAGTGACTTTCCCAGGGTCACACAGTTAGTGTCTGAGGTCAGATTTGAACTCAGGTCTCACTGAATCTAGGTCCAGTACTCTATTCACTGCACCACCAATTTACCCACTGTTTTAGTGAATTTGTTGTTCTTAAATCATTTTTTCAGTCATGTGTGACTCTTTATGACCCCATTTGTGGTTTTCTTGGTGAAAATACTGGTATGGATTGTCATTTCTTTCTCCAGTTCATTTTACAGATGAGGAATTGAAGCAAACAGGGTTATGTGACTTTCCTAGGGTCACAAAGCTAGCAAGTGTCTGAGACCAGATTTAAACTCAGGAAGCTGAGTCTTCTCCTTCATTCCTCATCATGGACTTACTTCTCAATCCCTTACAGATGGGCTTTTTACTCCATCTTTCAATTGGGGTACTTCCTCTCCAAGTGTACCTATGAGCTCTCCTTGCTAATTCAAACTGCATTTTTTCTCCATCCTTATACTCCTGAACCTCTTTGTAGGTTTTTTGATACTATTTTGTTTTTTGCTTTTTGGAGGAGGGAAGGTAGGGTAATTGGGGTTAAGTGATTTGCCCATGTTCACATGGCTAGTATTTATGTTAAGTGTTTGAGGCTGAATTTGTACTCAAGTCCGCCTGACTCCAGGGCCAGTGCTCTATTCCCTGTGCCACCTAGCCACCCCGGTTTTTTGATACTGTTGACTGACACATTTTCCTAGATATTATCTTCTCCTTCAGCTTTTGTGATGCTATTTTCTCCTGTTTCTCACCTACCTGGATCCTTTCTTTTTTCTTGCCCTTTCAGCAAAAATCATCTTCTCTCTTAGCCTGGCTGTTGCTCAGGTCTTTGTCCTAGAACCTCCCAATTCTTTTGCTATACTCTTTCTTAGAGGTCTAGTTTTGTATCATATATAAATTTGGTAAGGATGATATATGTATTTATTAAAGTCACTAATAAAAGTATTAAACAGCATTGGCTGATCACATACCTCTCAGGCACTCCACTGGAGACCTCCTTCCAAGTTGACATCAAGCTACTAATTACCATATTTTGAGTATGGCCATTCAATCAATTCTGAATCTATTTAATTAAAACTACTGTCTAACACACATCTTTCCATATTCTCCACAGGAGAAGCACTAGATGCCTCTTTGAAAGCTATGTTCAAATATAGATAAGTTATATATATATTTATGGTATCACCCTACATCTATAACATACCAATTTAATCACACGGTCAAAAGGTATGACTTTTTCTTAAGGAGTCATGATGCTTCTTATCACTGCTGCATTTTTGAGATACTATTTTCTTTATAGAATTTGGCCAGGAATTTGTAGGTCTCACTGGTCTTTCCATTATATCTCTTGTTTTGACAGTGTTCTGAAACTTCCCTACAAACTGTTGTCATGAGACAAGCCAAGACTGTGAGTTGGAAGACTTGGGTTTTAGTCCTGGGTCTATCATTCACTTTCTTGAGTGAACTTGAACAAGTTACTTCCTCTCTCTGTGAACCAATTTACTCATTTGTAAAATAATGGATTTGAACTAGATGAGACTGGAGGTCCATTTTGGCTTATAAATAATATGGTTGCATGACTTTATGTGCTCATCTGAAATGCCAGAGAGAAAATTTGTCAATGTATGTAGATACATTCACAAAGATTTATACTACTCATTTTCAGAATAAAGGGTGATCTAATCTATTGCAGTTTAGTTCAAGTCAATTATTTGTTTCCCTGTCCCATGTACTACAAATGACACTATTAATGTAGCATTCCAAAGTCTTAATCTTCATCCATGTCAAGGTTCTCTTAGCAAAATTGACAATTTCAGCACAAAAGGGAATGATTTGTGCCAGCCTGATTTTGAATTTTACATCTATTTATTCATGTAGATGCCAAGGGTTATTTGGATTGGTAATTATGCTTCTGACATTTCTTTAGGTCTCAAATCACTTACTGGAAACAAACTCTGCTGAATTCAGATCTCAGATTCATCACCACTATGAAGACGGATGCTCTTGCTTAACATAGATAATGGAAATTCTGGCCTGGTAAATGACAACCTGAAAACTTGAAAATATACAGTCTGAATTCAGGGATAATTTTTAGGATTTGTGGAAAGAGTTTCTTGACCAAAAAAATCTTACTGGGTTTTGCAAGTAACAAAATTAGACACAGAGTTTCTGTTTTGATTTGTTTTATTCCAATTATAATGCGTATCTTTCCAAGAAAACGTAATGTTTCTTCGTTTTATCAGCAAGGTCACATTTCCTTCCATTTAAAATTAGCTTGGGTTCCTTACATTTTAAAAACTTGTTTGTATTTGTTGCTGTGGTTTAGAGACAAAAGCATAACACTAGGGATAAGGAGACTTAATTCTGAGTAATAGATTTGACATTAATTTGCTAGTTGACCTTGGGTAAATTCCCCCTCTGTGTCTCAGTTTACTTATCTGTAAAATGAGATGATTGGAATAAATAACTTCTGTTCCTTTGTGGTGCTAATATCATACAGTGATAAGAACACTGTAATTGAAGATCAGAAAAATGACAGAATATCAAAGTTGGAAGGGAGCTCATAGTCCATTTAATTCAACCTCTTTTCCAAGGATCCCCTACATAACTTCCCCAACAATTGGTCATCTAGACTTAAACCACATATCTCAAATAAGGAAGGAAATATTGTTAAGTGCTTGCTATGTGCACTATTACTTGCAATGTGCTAAGAGCTTTATAAATTTCATCTCATTTGATCTTCACAAAAACCCTGGCACTTAGGTATGATTATTATTCCCATTTCACAGTTGAGGGAACTAAGGCTAAGAGAGGTTAAATGACTTGCCCAGGGTCACACAGATAATAAGTCTCTGAGACCACATCTGAACTCAGGTCTTCCTAACTTCAAACCAACAGCTTATATTCCTTGTGCCATCTAGCTGCCTCTAGGCTGTATGTGCGAGGGAGAACATACTACCTCCCAATTCTGGGTTCAAGACCCAGATCTGTTACACACTAAGTCTATGCCTTTAGGAAAATCACTTACCCTCTATAAGCCATAGAATTCTTACCTGCAAAACAGGTAATAATCCCATCTCTTAAAAGGGACAGCTTTTCTCTATTCGTGCTGCTACCTATTTAGACTTTTATAGTCTGACTTGTATTAATAACTTCCTAACACCTGTATCTAAGTCCATTCTTTTCCTTCTACATGTCATCTTTCATTCAGCTGTGAAAACAATCTTCCTTAAACTCTTCTGTCACTCCTCTGATTGGAAGTATTTAGGGGTTCCCAATTGCCAAAACAATAAATGATCAACTCCCTAACTTGGCATTTAAGGCCTTCTGTAATCTGGAATGAATTTATCTTTCCAGTTTTGTTTTACATTCTTCCCCTGTAGGCAATCACTCTATATCCCAGCCAACCTGGACTCTTGCTTCCTGAACCTAACTTTCTACCCCCTACTCTTTATACATGCATTCAGATGGCTTCCATCTTCATGCCTGCAACATCCTCTTTCCTCCTCTTTGCCTTTCATAAATCTTCCTGCCCTTCAAAGTCCAGCTCCTTTGGAAAGCTTTCCATGATCCTCTCAGTGTAAAAGGATAGCTCTCTTCCCATTTTCCTACATCCCTCTGACCCCTACCACACTCTATCTTAGACTGCATTTATTATTTCTTCTCTACTAGATTGTAAACTCCTTGAAGGGAAAGTTCTGTTATTTTTCATCTTTATATGCCCAGTGCCTCAGCACAGTATTCTTTCACACACAGTAGATGCTTAATGAATGTTTGTTGAATCCAAATAATTAAGACTTGCACTACCCTTGGTAGGTGTCATTGTAAGAAAAACACACAAACCTTTCAGGGCAAACTCATGGGAGCTATTCATCTGGTTCATAATCCTGAGAGAGTTATCTAACATTCAGCTACTTAACACTTAATGGCAACAATTTTAGACATGGATGAAATAAATTCTGGCCATACAAATACAACCTAAAATGATATAATTTAAAAAAAAAAAACAAGTAACCACCCCTAATAGGTTATTTGGTGATGGCTACATGCTACTACTGCCAATGAGGGTATTTTTATACCAGACTCTCAAATGCTGAAAACCCTGAAAATTCTGGAAAAGACTAAAAAGAATAAATTTGTATTATGGGGAATATCAGTCACCCTAAAAAGTAATATGTTGGATAAAGGAGATATTTTGGGTTGCCAGACTTCATATTATACTCCATGAGTGACTGCCTATTTTTTTCATGAGGCTGACCCTGAGTGGGAATTCATTTGAAAGGTTCCAGAGATGACTAATTGTGGAATACATTTAAGAAGATTTCCAACTAGTCTCTTTGGGACCCTATGCATGATTGCTTCTATTCCATGAGTTCAGACTGTGGATTTGCATTTTGGCTTTCTGTGGGTTTCTGGACTTTTGGTCTTGTTGGGATAGTATCAAGAAGTGATTTAAAAACCCCACCTCAGCATTATATGTGCTCATCTTCATTCTGGTCTGAGCTTCAGATAGGTATACATTTTCCCTGATAAAGCCTAGAAAACTCTCCCTGTTCCTTAAGAGAGGAAGGATGTAACCCCTGCTAAAGTTAATGATAAAGAGGAGGAAGTCATTAGCTGACTAAATATTTCCACAATGAAAACTGGGAGATTTAATCCCCAAAGAATCAGACCTTCTAACCATATTGTATGGATCAACAACTAGGCAACATTCATCCGTTGCTTGTGAAAACAGCCTGGAAAGAATTTGGACTTTTGGCCAAATGGCAAAAGTAACAGGCAACTTCAAAGTCATTTTACTTTGATTCTTTAGTGTTTTAGGGGGTTGTGTGAATATGCTCAAACAACAATGGCGAAATAGAATGGTACCTATGTAACCTTGGGTCAACAACAATTTCTATGGACCTCAGTTTTCTCATTTAAAAAAAATAGAGGTTGGATACAGACCTTCTAAGGTATAGCTTTTAATCTATGCTCCTATGACTCTGAGACCACCCTCTAGATCCTTTAAGGAAAACATGATTTAACTCTTGCCTGCTTAAGAGTTTTATTTATCATTTTTTTTCTGGAATGATCTGATTTGTGTATATGGAGGGTTTTGAACTCATCTGATATATTATAGTCTTTTGCTTTACTGCAATCACATATTTGAAGATCCAGAAGAGAGATAGTGTCTGACTCATCCTTATATATGTAAGGGCTAGCATAGGGCCTAGCTTGTTAAATAGCTTATCAATTAATATGTGTTAGTTAATTGAAGAACTAAAATTGACCCCTACACATCTGACATTTTCCAGTCATTATGGCTTTTTTCACACTATTTCCTATACCTTAAATATCCTTCTCCCTTACTTAATGCCTATCTCTACATTTTGAAGTCCTATTCATCTGCAAAGGTCTAGCGAGAACCCCACCTTCTCTGTGAATCCTTTCTAATATGTCCAACTTGCTCTACTCTTTCTTCCCTCTCTCATAACATCTTTTCTACTTCTGTTACAGCCCATATATTTCAATTATTTGTTTACATAGCCTATCTCTCTTACTAGATTATAAGCTCTTTCAGAGAAAAGGCTTCCCTTATCCATCTTTTTATCTTCTACTATGTATAACACATATGAAGGTATCTAAGAAATATTCACTCGATAAATGAATGGATGTGATAAAGGAAACAGGTTTTGTGATGTTGCTGTTTCAATTGAATAAAATTAAGCTAACCTATTCCATAAGACCCCTTACACTAGCATAGGGGTGGGGAACTTGTAACCTCGGCGTCACATGTGACCCTCTAGGTCCTCAAGTGCAGCTCTTTGACCACATGACCATAACAAATGGATTTGTGCTGTGAAGTTTGGATTCAGTCAAAGGATCAGACTTGAAGACCTAGAGGGCCACATGTAGCCTTGAGGCTTGATGAGATTGCTCTTACCTTGATGAGATTCAGCCTTCCTTTTCTCCTCTTGCTCTGCCCAAGTTCCTGTCCTTTTAGGATTAAACATTTGGAAGCCTGTTCCTTAACTGGCAGTACCCTAGGCTCTCAAGAGATGGAGAGAAACCACACTCTTCTTATTAGATCTCATTTTAGGGCAAGAGAGATGGTGTTTAGTAGAAATTCTCTCAGAGAGAAACATGACACAAAAGACATGGCACTTTCTAGGTTGGTCAGAGCCAGTGTATGCTTTGACTTTGGAGGACTCTGTATTACCCTAAAAATGAACTTAAGAGGAATTTATTGAGAGGAAAGTAATGATGTTCAATACTTGAACATCCAAGTAACAGGAATTAGTGGCATATGATCTTGGGTTCTATGGACTTCACCTGGGAAGAGTAGGAACCTCTGGGCCCTATTCAAAGGGACTTTAGACAGAGATATGATGTTAGAGAATTATAGGAACCTCTGTCTCTGGGCCAGATGACTAAAGACACACAAAGCTTATCAGGTGAATTAAATTTCATTTTGAACCCAAATTCACTATTTAACTATTTACCATAGATGAGGTACTAGTGCAAAGCTCCTCTTGTGTACTGGGAAGGGAGAGAAAATTAGCAAAGCATCAGCCCCATCACTCAGAATTCAGACACTTGGCTTCTTGTCACCAGAACCCTGATCAATACCAGAGCCTCAGTCACTGAAGAAACAGTAAATCAACAACACTGCAAACCTCAATTACCAGTGACCCAGGCCATTGATTACTGATAAGTAAGAGAAAATCAGTAACACTGGAGCCCTGTGTAGTCCATGACCTTCCTCACTCTGGAACCCTCAGTTAGTTAGCTACTCTAAAGTTTTAGGAATTCTACGGGTTAGGATCCTTTCAAAACCAAACTTCATATGGCTCTCATAAATGTCTAAATTTCTATCAGACATATAAAATTCTTATATAACAAATTATATCAAAGATAATTTAATTAAACAACAATGTAAATAAAGTAATAATATTATGCTCCCACCCCCTGCCCCATAAACTATGAACTCATTCTCCCATAAATGCCTATACATTAAGTGAAATGACCTTAACAAAGATCACATGTGGGTCACTCACAGAGGTAGCTAAAGCAACTGTGTGAAGGGGTATACACATATATTACATGCAATCAGGTCATATGATCGACAACTCATGCCTCTGATGCTGCAAAGCAACCGATATCTTCTATTAATAATGTCTGCTTGGACCTCAGCAGGTGCTGCTCTCTTCCCTCTACTAGACAAAGTTCACCATTACTCTTTGCCAGGCATTTTTTCTCTACTCTAGCTAGCCATCAATTCCAGCTCTTATGAGATTATAATATAGCCTATATACCATCTAGATAACATTTGGAACAACAATTCTCCTATTTTTGGTCTCAAGAACCCCTTACGCTCTTAAAATTATTCATGATTCCAAAGAGTTTGGGGGATTATGTCTATTAATTATATCTATGAATCATATCTATAATTAATATCTCTTAATATCTTAAATATCTATCATTATATCTATTAATATTTACTACATTAAAATTTGACTGATAGTTTAAAAATATTTATTAATTCAACTTAAATAAGAACAGCAATAATAATGTTAAGAAAATAATATTTTAATGAAAATAACTACATTTTCTAAAACAAAGAAATAGTGAGAAGAGTCACATTGTTTTATATATTTTTGTAAATTTCTGCATCTCATGTCTGGCTTAATAAAAGACAACCTTGTATTAATTTGGCTTAATTTGGCTTTAATTTGAAGTAAAAATGCTTCTACCCATTCTTTCCTACTTTTTAAATTATTGCCAACCTTTTTGTTCATCCAAATGAATTTTCTTAATAGTTTGTCAATACTACAAAGTATTCTTTTTAGCTTGACATGATACTAAATCTGTAAGTTAAGTAATATTTTTTCATATTATATTGTCATGCTCTAACCAGTACCAGGTAATACCCCTCCAATGAACTAACATTTTCTTCATCAATGAAGGAAAAACTACAAATTCTGATGAGAATTTGCAGTAGAATACTTGGAGAGAAAAAAGAAAAACAAATGAAGAGTTCAAGAAATAGATTACACCTTGTATAGAGGCATATGTAGTAGTGATGATGAAATACAACTATTTGGACATTCTTTTTTTTTTTTTTTTTTGCTTTTTGGAGGGCAGTTGGGGTTAAGTGACTTGCCCAAGGTCACATGGCTAGTTTTTGTGTTAAGTGTCTAAGGTAGAATTTGAACTCAGGTCCTCCTGACTCCAGGGCCAGCACTCTATTCACTGCACCACCTAGCCACCCTTGGACATGCTTTCTATGTCCAAAGTAGAGCAACTGACAAATTCTTGGCTTGGCTTAATGATAAATTGATTTTTCCTCTATGAGGAGGAGTAGCAATGAGAACTGCTAATCTGGGCCTCAATATGAACAACAAGGAAAACTTGTTTCAGAGATAATGGGAAAAGTGGGCAGAAATGTCTGATATCTTTGAGAATTCATCCTAAAGAGTAGAAATCTGAGCATACATTGGTAATCTAGACTTGAGGAAAGCAAAGACATGATAAAGAATATTCCAGGGTTGAAAATTTAAAAAGTGAAGTTAGATCAAGAAAGACTAGAACTTTTCAAAAATGGAATTCTGAAGAAAGAAACAAATGATTCCAATTAGAAAGAAAGTGAGAAGCTATTTAAAGAGATTGCTATTGATATACAGCTTACTCTTCCACCAACTTAAATTTTCAAATATTGTGTAGAGAAAATGGGAGGAAGGTAAGGTAACCTAAGATGGATTTAAAAAGAAAAAGAGTGGTATGGTTTTGACTCAAAATGAGTCAAAGGAGATTAATTCTAGAGAAAAGAAAAGGAAGATTTTTAGCTATGAAAAGGAAAAAAAGAATTAAATTTGGGATGAATCTTATACTTGATATGGAAGGCATGGTGAGAATCAATAATGGCAAAAAGGCACAATGACCACTCTTCTCTTATTTATTGTTTCCCTTTCAAAAATTATATTTAGTCTCTGGATGATATAACACAGATGGGTAATAGGAGTTAAATACTCAAACAAATGAAAAAAACGGCAAGAAAACAACTAGCTATTTTCAATGACTTCAAGTGGCCAGGTCTGGATGAGCTATATCCCATCATAGTGAAAAAATGAGAAATATGATTGCTGAGCCACTGTCTGATTTTTATAAGATAAGGGGGGGGAGAAAAGTTTCATAAGGGAAAAAGAGAAAAGTTTCATAAGAAAAAGTCCTGATTGTCAAAAAGGCATAGATTCTCCGAATTATAGGCCAGTGGATCAATAGTATGGGGGGAAAGAATTAAGTATATTGGTTAGAGAAATGTTTTGTTAGCCCTCAGAAAGAAGTGAAACCCAATAATGGCTTCACTGAGAACAGGTCATGCCATATTGACCTCATTTGCTTTTCCAGCTGTGTTACTAACCTGGTAGATCAGAGGAAAGTTGATTCAACAGACTCCTCCAATTCCATGGACAAGATGGAAAGATGTTGGTTAAGTATGGGTTGTTGTTAACTCATTTCATTTGTATCTGACTCTGTGACCTCATTCAGGGATTTCTTGGCAGAGATACTGGAGAGATTTGACATTTCCTTCTCCAGATCATTTTATAGATGTGGAACAGAGGCAAACAGTGTTAAGTGACTGGCCCAGGGTTAAACAGTTAGTGTTTGAGGCAAGGTTTGAACTCAGAAAGATAAGTCTTCCTCACTCCAGACCCAGTGCTCTATTCACTGCACCACCTAGTTGACCATAGTACATGTAGTTGGATTTGCAACATATTAAACAACTGGCTTGAGTAGTAATGAATGGGTTAATGACAACCTGAAAAGAAGTCTATAGGTCATCACTATTATCACTTTTAACTCTGAGGTTCTGTGAATAGATATTTTTTTACAATTCTTTGTAGCACTGCTAAAGATTATTCAATATACTCCTCTTCAGATTTCTAGGACTTTGTTTTCATAGTCAACTCAGTAGAAATCTTGACATTTCTAATTTGAACTGACACAAGTATGATTTTTCTTTAATTATTCAAGGCCTATTTACACAAGGTTGGAAAATAATGTCATTTTTTCTCTATTTGTGTTGTGTGGTTTTTTTTTCTTTTAAGAGGGTAGTAATAATGAGAGGAAAAGGAAGAAGAAAAGGGGAATCATGCAATGGTAAACCACATAGATATAAATGTAGAAAGATGATAGATAGACAGACAGACAGATAGATATATAGATAGATAGATAGATAGATAGATAGATAGATAGATAGATAGATAGATAGATAATCTTTATATATGAAGGTAAGAGCTATTTTTAAAACCTATTTTCAAAAGGAATGGCAGGGTTTTTTTGCCCACGTAATCAAACATTTAGCAGCATATTGGACAAGAACTAGTCCTAATTCTAATTGGTTTAGACCTCCCAGTTTTGGAAATATTTAGAAGGTAAGTTGGAGTAGGCAGGCAACTAGATGGTACAGTATGATAGAGAACTTGTTTGGAATCAGAAAGACTCATCTTCATGAATTTAAATCCAGCCTCAGACACTTATTAGGTATGTGACCCTGAACAAGTCACTTAACTTTGTATGACTCCATTTCCTCATTTGTAAAATGATCTGGAGAAGGAAATGGCAAACCTTTCTGGTATCTCTGCCAAGCAACCCTCAAATGGGGTCACAGAGAGTTGGACATGACTGAAACAACTCAACAATAACAATAAATATATGATAGAAGTTAATTGATATAGCATTGAAAGTGTGGAAAGCCTCAATGGGCATATTTTATTTACTTTTTCAGATCACATAATCAAACAAAGAAAATAAGACCCCTGAAACTTTTGGTCCAGTGATATTTACAAGGCCCTTGCTTAACACTGGAAATCAAAATCAATACTATATTGTTGTCAGATTTGTTTTCAAAACAGAAGATTAAGGTTCAGGTCTATAAAAAGGAAGAATATTCACCATGGGAAGATAAATTCTGTGACTACAATTTATGAACTTTCAAATACTATTTAAATATTTTATTGTTATAATTGGAAGAACTTTTCAGAGATGCAAAAGGAGTTTTTGTTAGTCATTGTTCAGATTTAAGGTGCATGTGTGTGTGCATGTGTATGTGTGTGTATAAATATATAAATATAGATGTCAATATCTAGCTAGCTATATAAATATATATGTATACACACACACATATATATATATTTATATACACACATGCATACACAGAGGAATCATCTGATCATTAAAATGACATGTTATTTCATTTATATGGGTGTACTCTTCATAAGTGCAAGTTATAACTCCTCCATGACTTGGTGGGAGGTCGTTTAAAGACATAGTGGTTGAAAAATTCATCATCTGGGGCAGCTAGATGACAAAGTGAACAGAACACTGGCCCTGGAGTGTGGAGGACCTGAGTTCAAATCCTGTTTCAGACACTTGACATTTACTAGCTGTGTGACCTTGGGCAAGTCACTTAACCCCAATTGCCTTCCCTTCCCCCCTCTAAAAAGTAAGAAGAAAAATTCATTAGCTTTTGTGCTTCTGTGAACTTTCCAGGCTTATTCTTGTATTATAGATGTTTGGCCTTGTTTCCAGGTTCATATTTAAAGTCTTTCCAACTGGATAAGGCTAAGAAGAAATTGTGCTCCACCTTTGAAGCATAATCAAATATTTAGCAGCATATTGTACAAGAGCTAGTCCTGATTCTAATTGGTTTAGACCTCCCATTTTTGGAAATATTTAGAAGGTAATTTAGGGTAGGCAGGCAACTAGATGGTACAGTATGATAGACTGTGATTGTTTTGGGGACATAGAGACTTATGTGGAGGAATGTTAGGAGATAAAATTGGAGAGATAGAGTAGGCAATGAATTCCATATATTTATGTATAATATTTATGTAGATATAAATGATATTTACATAGTAAACATATGTATATACATATATACACATATACATACATATATACACACTCATATATATATATATACACACACTCATATATATATATATATATATATATACACACACACTCATATATATATATATATATATATATATATATATATATATATATATATATATATGGCAATGTGCCACAGTGGATAGAGAACCAGCCAGAAAGACCCGAGTTCAAGTCTTGCTTCTGAAACATACCAGCTATGTGACCTTGGGCAAGTCAGTTAATTTGTCAACGCAGCTCTTATGAGCTGCTTATGCAGCTCTTTAAGAATATAAATTGCAAAGAGTGTGCTGATCTGCATTGGGAGGAGAGGTTTCCAAATCTGGGTATTCCTTATGCAGTGAATTTATAAATCTGATCCCTATCCTGATCTATTATATACATTATCTCATTTAATCCTCATAATAACCCAACACCTTCCTAGCTGGACTTCTATTTGCAGGCTCTTCCTTCTGCATCTTCCTCATAGTTGCCAACATTCATCTTTCCAAAGCACAAATTAGACCACTTTGTTCATTGAATCATTGCATCAAAGCATCCTCTGTTTGAGGATATGCAATTACTCTTTATTGCCCCTAGATAAAATATCAGATTCAGGACTTGGCATTTAGGTTTCTCCACAAAGTGATTCTAGCCTATTTCCTAGGCTTGTTTCCTGTAACTTCTCTGCAGGTACCCTATGTTCAAGCCAAATGGGCTATCTCCCTCCTCTGTGCTGTCCCCTTGTGCCTAGAATGTGCTACTCCACCTTCACCTTTGAAGATTTTTGGCTTCTAGCTTTTAAAGGAGTCCTTGCCTGATAACTGTAGATGTAAATACTCTCCAACATCTCAAATTATCATGTATACTCTTACCTGTTTACTTATCACATCCACACAAGTGTGGATATAAACTCCATATAATAATATAAACTCCATGAGAGTTTATATTATTTTCTTTGCATCCACAACACCTTGGACAGCGACTTACACATTGTAAGTATTTGATAAATGCTTGTTGGATTAGGTTAGATAGCATGAACATTATTTGCCTTGTTTTAGAGATGAGGAAACTGAGGAACAAATAAGTTAAGTGATTTGCCTAAGGTCACACAACTAGGCAGTTACAGCTCTAGGATTAGAACCCAGTTCTCTTGACTTGAGTGTCAGTTCTCTTTCTCCCACAATACACTAGCAACAGAATGAAAATCTTTAAAATTAACTGTGTACATGTGACTGAGTCATTTTCTGTCTTTGGGAACTCACTCAACCTTTGGAAGGAGGGGCCATGAGGGACAGGAATTCTACATTCTAGCCATTAGGCATGTAATAAGCCAACTTTATTACATTACAGTAGCTGCTTACTGCAATTTGTGTTGACAAGACAGAGTTGGTATATGCCTATACTCTGATCCTTCTAATCTCTTTAGCTCTATCACTGGGACATTTTATTTGAAAATCATTTTTAAATGTCTGAGTAATTGAGGTTTAAGCATAGTTACCTTTTTTCAATGGGGACAAGCTGATGCTGTTTACATCCTAATTAAATCCTGATTAAAAGTGATCATGTTGCTGGAGGACACAATTTGTGCTATTCCTAAGGGTTCCCCATTGGTGTTTCCATTTATGGTGAAGCTGATTGTCCTAAAAGCTAAGCCATGTCAAGTTTTATTGTTACTTTTTTTTAGACTAGTAGTCCTTCTTCTAGATATGACCATGAGATCCTAGTATTAAAAAATAAGAACAGCAGACCTGAAGTTAGAAACAGTAGTTCATGAATAAATGGTCACTGAGTCCAGTTAGAACTGGAAATCCCTGGATCCAATTCCTAAGGATTATGTGACTTTAGGCAAATCATAGAACTTTTCTGTTCCTCAGTTTCTTCACCCATAGAAAAAAACCAAAGGCCTTATTCTTAAATTAATAGGGTTAGATAGATAGATACATGGATGGATGGAGGGATGGATGGATGGATGGATTGAAGCCTGCTTATTGTTAGTGGAATTGACCATACAAGTTTGGTCCATATGAGACTACCATCTGGGAAAAGGGAGAACACTACTGGGGTGTTGAGCACTCCATCTGGCCTACATTCCCAGGAGCACAATTACAGCATCTCAGAGTTAGAAACACTTGAAAAATCATATAGTCTAACATTCCACTCAGTACAGGAATTTTATTGTCTTTTCACCTTTCCTTTTCCTTTCTATTGTGTATTTTTTCACTTTTGTACATTTTGAGTTAAATTTGGGGACTGAGATCTTTTTCTTCTGATATTTAGGAATAGATATTGAGGGAGTAAGTATTTTTTTTCTTGACACCCTCTACATTTCACAAAAAATTGCCATCCATCTCCATTCCAATACAGGGGCTGCCCTCCCTTACACACACACACACACACACACACACACACACACACACACACACACACACACACATATATGCTCCATGTTCTGGAGCATACATCTTCACCTCCATCTTCATCCTCACCTCCATCTTCACCTCCACCCACTTAGTTTCCTTCCAGACTCAGTTTTGGTGCCAAGTCCTTCAGAAAGCCTTTTCTGATGCTTCTAGTTGCTAGAGTTCTCTCCCTATGTACTAACCCAAGTAAAAGATGGATCCCTATCACACTGCAAATTCATTGAGGAAAAAAAAATTTTCTCTTTCTGTTTACAGTGCCTAGACAGTTTTGTGCATAGTAAGGACTTAATAAATTTGTTGAATTCAATGGATTGTTTTTGTTCACTTTCTGCCAGAATGTTTTCTGACTTTGTTTATGCTTGGTATGCTTTCCTTCTATTACCTCTGACTCAGAATCTCTAGCTTCCTTAAATCAATCAATCAATAAGAATCTCTAGATTCCTTAAATCAATCAATCAATAAGTACCTGCTCTATGTTAAGTACTAAGTGCTGGTAATACAAACAAAAACAATGAAAGAATTCCTACCCTGAAGGATCACGTTCTTTTATTTGTTTGTTTGTTTAAACTATGTTTTTTAAAATATATTTTTATTCCATTAAATATTTCCCAATTACTAATAAAAAATTTTTACATTCATTCTTTTTTTTAATTTTGAGTTTCAAAGTCTCTCCCTCACACTCCAATCCCCTCCTTGAGAAACAATTTCATATTGATTAAATATGTGAAGTTATGCAAAACATATTTCCATCTTCCTCATGTTGCAAAAGAAAACAGAGGAAAAAATAAAGAAAACTTTAAGTGTGCTTCAATATGTAGTCAGAGTTCATCAGTTCTCTCCCTGGAGGCAGATAGCATTTTTTAAAATTTATTTTATTTTTAATTTATGATGAAAAAACAAGTATTTACATAACATTATATAGTAAAAAAAAAGATAATTGCACAATAGTATTCCATTACATTCATATAGTACAACTTGTTCAGCCCATCGATGAACACAAAAAGAGCTGATATATATATATATATATATATATATATATATATATATATATATATATATATATATATATATATTTTTTTTTTTACATGTGGCCACCACAGATAGAGTGCCAGACCTGGAGACAGGAAGACTTAGCTTCCTGAGTTCAAATCTAGCCTCAGGCCTTTACTAGCTGTGTGACTCTGGGCAATCCATTTAACCCAATTGGCCTTAGTTTCCTCATCTATAAAATGACCTGAAGAAGAAAATGGCAAGCTACTCCAGGATCTTCACCAAGAAAAGCCCAGAGAATTGGTCAGGACAGAACAACAATAACAAAATCCTTTTTCTTTTTAAAAAAATTCATTTGGGATATAGACCTAGTAATGATATTGCTCAGTTGAAGGGTATGCACAGTTTTGCAGCCCTTTGGCATATTGTTCTCCACAATGTTTGGACTAATTCATAACTCCATGAATAGTTTATTAGTGTCACAATTTTTCTACCTCCCCTGTATCATTTGTTGTTTTCCTTTTCTCTCATGTTAACCAATCTGATAGGTGTGAGGTATCTTCATGTCGTTTTACTTTCCCTAATTGATATGAATTTTAAAAATTTCTTTAATTGATATTGATTCAGAGCACTTTCCTATTGAATTGGAATTTCCTATTCCAATTTATAGTGATTTAGGCCATTTTCTCATGATTATTAGTAGCTTCATTTTTTCTTCTAAAAACTGCTGGTCCATATACTTTGACCATTTATCAACTAAAGAATGGCCCCTACTTTTATAAAACTAACTTCTTTATATGTTTGAGAAATGAGGCCTTTATCAGAGAAACTTGCCATAAATTTTCCCCAGTTTCCAGTTTTTCTTCTAATTTTGGCTGCATTAGTTTTGTTTATGCAAAATCTTTTTAATTTCATGTAATCAAAATATTAATTTTACTTCCTGTGATGGGATCACACATTCTAAAGACTCATTCTGTGCTATGTAAATGCCCTAATCATTTCCATGTTATATCCAGTTCTAATCCCTCTTCTCATATTTCTTGGTATTTATTTTTACATTTATTATCTATATGAATGTTATCCCCCCTCTACCCCCAATCTATAATGTAGGATCTTTGAGGATAAATGTTGTTTGTGTTTTTATCCTTTATTTCTGGTGCCTATGACAATTCAGATTGTAAGTAGTTAATAGATGTTTGTTAAATGAATGGATGAGATCCCTTGCTTTCCTGCACATAAGTGACCTCAGTTGACTTCTTCAAATTCTTTGTACAATTGGATCCAACATATGGGTTGCCAAGTTTTCCTTATATCAATATCTTCTGAGCTTCTTGGTTGAGGATCTGAGAAATGTTGGCCTAATACCTTTTACCTAGTCATGACATTCTACCAAAGTCATAATACATGTCATGTATCAGCTTATAATTTAGAGATAATTTTATCATTTCCCCCCTAAATAAATACAATCTTCCTGGTAATAAATTCTCAGCTAGTGGTGTGGTGTAGGCTTTTATTTCTTCCCTTATCTCTATTCTGAAAGAATACTTGCTATGTACAAAGAGTACTCATCCCACACCAGCGCACTGGACCTTTTTTAATCATACAAAAGCTTTGATTAATAGGAATCCATAAGTCAATGTGATAAGTTCAATAACAGGAAATTGTTGTTCATTTGGATAGTCATGTTCAGCTCTTTGTGATACCATGCACCATAGCATTCTAGGCCCTTTTTTCTTCCACTATGTCTCAAAGTCTGTTTAAGTTCATCTTCATTGTTTCCACAACACTATCTATTCATTTCATCCTCTGCTATCCCCTTTTCCTTTTGCCTTCAATCTTTCCCAACATCAGGGACATTTCTGAGAAGTCCCATCTTCTCATTATGTGCTCAGAGCATTTAAGCTTCAGCTTCAGTATTTGACCTTCCAGTAAATATCCTGGATTAATTTATTTAAAAATTGACTGATTTTATCTCCTTGCTATCCAAGGGATTCTCAAAATTCCTCTCTAGTATCATATTTCGAAAGCATTAATTCTATAGTGCTCAGCTTTCCTGATGGTCCAACTCTCACAGTCATAGATTGCTACTAGAAAAACCATAGTTTCAACTATTCAGATCTTTGTTGACAAGATGATGTCTCTACTTTTTAGTATGCTGTTCAGTTTTGCCATAGCTTTCCTTCCAAGGAACAAGTGTATTTTAATTTCCTAACCTTAGTGCCATCTGCAATGATTTGGGGAAGCATAGCTAGGATTAATACAAATGGAGGCAAGGCCAGGCCTAAAGCAGAGTGAGGAAGACTATGGGTGAGTGTGGAAGGCTCACATTAAGGAACTAAGGAAGTATAGGAGAAAAATCTCTTCTCACTATGGTGCCTCTGGAGCAATGAATATATTTAATTTACCAAGTACTTTATGTTGTGTGTGTGTGTGAGTGTGTGTGTGTTTGTGTGTGTGTGTATGTGTGTGTAAATCATCCTTCAAGATATAGAATAGGTAGTGTTTTAAGAGAATTAGTCATGCATTTTGCCAGCTGCTGTTTCCAACTTTGCTTTGCTACTGAAAACCTTGGAAATTTCCTGCTCCTTCTTGTCCACAGATAAACACACCTCTCATCTCTGTCTTCCCAAAGCTATTTCTAACTGATCCTGCTTGGTTATATTGAGTCCAGTGCCGTGCTAACTAAATACAGTAGATATTTGAGTAGCATCCAGATTGATTCATTATTTATTGCTCTCTGCTTTAAGCTCTTCCCACTCAGTCAATCAATCAATGAATACTTATTAAGCATCAACAATGTACAAGCTACCCATTATTTTTCCTAACAAGGTATTAGGGATAGAAATGTACAATGAAAGAAACAATGGCTATTCAAAAGGAGTTTGCATTCTAAAAGACACAAGGATATCTTGTAGTATATGCAGAACAGATATAAAGAGAATATGTTCTAATAATTACAAAGCTGTTTAAATGTAAGGTATTTGAAAGGGAGGGCATTATCAACTGAGTGTAGATTAAGATCTTCATAGTAGAATGTGGCACTTGAGCTGTACCTTGAAGTACAAGAGGAATTCTTTGAGGAGTAAGTAAAAGAGGCAAGTATGTTCTAGGCAGAAACCTGGGAGAATGAGCATCATTCACGAGGAAGAAAGTGAAGGTCAGTTTGCCTGGTTTGCAGAGTTGGACAGGGTGGGGCAATTGTACAATGAGTTTGGAAAGAGGTTGGGGGCAAGATTGTAAAGGGCTTTAAAAGCTAATCAGACATTCTTAGCAAAGACAATTCCAAAGGACTCAAAATGAAAATGCTAACCCCATTCAGAGAAAGAAGTGATGGAGTCTGAATACAGATCAAAGTAAACTATTTTCATGGGTTTTTTCTTTTGATCTGTTTCTTCATTCACAGCTTGACTAATATGGAAATATGTTTTATATGATTGCACATCCATAACATATCAAATTGCTTAACTTCTTAGGGAGGGGGAAAGGGAGGAAGGGAAGAAGGGAAAAATTTGGAACCCCCAAATTTTTAAAATGAATATTAAAATATGTGTCTACATTTAATGGGAAAAATAAAATACTATTTTAAAAAGCTAAATAGAGGAGTTTATATTTGATTTTGGAGACATTAGAAAACCACTTTAGTTAGCTGTGTAGGGCAGTGATTTGCATTTGATGAAAATCACTTTGGTAACAGAATGGACATTGGAGACTGGAATTCCTCCTGATCTCAAGAGTTTTGCCTTGGAGAGTTAAGTCTGAATACCAGGCAGTCCATGTTAAGTGCAGTGTGAGTGGGATAGATAATAAGTGCCATAGGTATTCAGAGGGAGAGATCATGAGAGGCAGCAATGGAACTTAAATGATGAAATCACATTTGGATACAGAGAGAAGCCTTTTAAAGTTAAGAAATCATGCAGGCAACAGAACAAAGGAAGAAAGAACCATCACATATCTGAGAGATTAGATTATGATTAGACAGATATTTAAATAAAATGGAAAATCTGATTCTTCACAGCTGGCCACACTTCTATTTCTTAGTCTGTGCTTACAAGGTGGTGTGAATAGGAGTCAAAAGACCTGGATTCTGGTCCTACCTCTGTGACTTTGGGTAGTCACCTCTTTCTAGGCCTCAGGATCCTTGTTTATAAAATAAGAGTTAGACTAGATGATTTCTAAAGTATTTCTCTGCCCTAATATTAGATTTTTCTTAATGGTGTTAGTATCAACCTATTGGTCAAGAGATTTAATGTCCTTGGGCCACATTTATCACCCAATGGAAGAGTTTACCATCACTGCAAGTTATGAGAATCAGAGATGGCCTTTCTTATATGACCACTTAGTATTTAATTCATGTTCTGTAGGGACATGAATATTTTTAACACATTTTGCATATTCCTAAGAAAGGAATAGAGAGCAAAGATGAACAGGAGATAGTTATCCCAGAAAAAATTAAGCTTTCTTGGCTTATTTCCCGTTATTCATGGGAATATTTCTGGCTTTTGTTAGGTAGATTATTCCACCAAAGGATAGAGTGCCAGGAAATAGGTAGCAGATGGGCAGGTCTTCTCTTGACAGAGCTGCTATGCTGCAAAATGAGTTTAGTCAACTGGCACCCCTTGGCATTGACATCATTCCATGACAGTCAAAAAGGAATGGGTTTACAACATCCCCACCTGACTAGAAGCAACTCATTCTGGGGCCTAAGCTGTTCCCATGAATCCTCCTTTCACTGTGATAGCATCTACACTCTTAACTCATCTGTGTTTTGCTTCAGTGTATTAACTAACAAGTTGATGCTGCCAAGCAGCTCTTATGTCATTGCTTCTTAATGATCTGATTTAACATAATCTTTGGGGTTCAGTCATTTTGTTTGATTTTTTTAATTTAAAGAGATGCATTCATACCCTAAGGCAGGGGAAAATGTATAATAAGTTTCTCTTTCAGAGATTGGCACTGCATGATTAGGAGTAGAGGGTTTACAATGATCATCCAACTTAGCAGAGGTAGCTAGATTCTGCTTAAACATCCAAATGATTGTGAACTTGGTTGCTATTGGCCTTTGGCTAGCCAATCTAAGCAAGACTTCTTGGGACTATAGGTGAGCCTTCCCCACTAATAGAATAAATGTGTGGAATTATATTAGATGCAGACATAATGTATTGCACTGGAACTCACTCAAAATTATTTATGAAGAGAGTTTTGATGATCTGGGGATGAAAGAACACTCTATGAATGTAAACAAAAGAGCAACAGATCTAAATTCAGAAAATTTGGGTTTGAATCTGAGCTCTGCCTGTTACTATGTGACCTTAGGGCCTTACCTATAAAATACATTAAATGATCTCTACAAAAGTTAGAATCACAGATTTATGAGGGGTGATTAGGTGGCATAGTGAGTAAGAGCGTAGGCCCCAGTATTGGGATGACGCGGGATTGGATCCAGCCTCAGAAAATGAGCACCAACACATAAATAATGACTGGCCATGTAACCTTGAGCAAGTTACTTAACCCCAGTTGCTTTAAAAAAAAGAAAAAGAAAAAAAAGGAATCAGATTTATGGAAGCAAAGTCTTCTATTCCAACACCCTCATTTTACAAATGAGGAAATTGAGACCCAGAGAGGTTAAGTACTTAAGTAGCAGAGCCTAATTTCAAAGCCAGTTCCATTGCTTCAGGATTCAGGAGTCTTTTCACAGGACTGTGCTGCCTCCTCTAAATAAAAATAACTCTTCTGGCATCAAAATGGCAAACCTGACAAGCCACACAAGGTAATTCTAAGCTGTGTACACTATCTCTTCCCTTCCCTCAGAAGATGGAAAAGTTCCATGCCCATTTTTCTCTTCAGTAAAGAAATCTGGGTCTTATTAAAGAACTTTTTGAAGTTACCAAGGAAAAACTTTCCATCCAATTTTAGTGAGAAAGGGGAATCCCAAGGAGTTGCATATTTCTGGAATACAAATATTTTATTGGGCATTTCATAGAACACACTTGCTTGGAATACGGGGTAAAGAGCAGGAACAAAGATGCAACAACACTTTTGACTGGCTTGTTGAAGGTTGAAAAAGGCAAAAATCAAGTCTATAGGTAATATATATTTGATATGGAAAGAACATTTTATGTAATTAGATAATGATTATTCCCTGACATAGAGATAGAGGAGGGAGGGCCTGAGACCACACTCTCAGACAAGAATCAAACTAGCTTAATTTTTTAGGTTTAGGTCTTATACTAATACTATGATTGTACTAATACTATACTTTTCTTCTGATTAACTCAATCCATCTCTTTAGTTCTCTCCTGCTACCTACAAAAAAACACAGATTGATACAGTTCTGATGCAAAATCCCAATTCTCATAGAAAACAGAGGGGCAAGACATGATCCTAAATTCCCATAGGAGGGAACTTATGGAAATCTACATACCTTTGCATGGAACACTGAGCATGGGGTTTTCTGGTTATCGCTCAATAAACATTTATTAAATACCTACCATACATCATGCCCTCAAGAAACTTACAATGTAATGGAAGATGACAAAACACAAGAGGCAACTTAAGCCCCACCTTCAATCAGATTGGTTGAGGTGATGTGTAAAAACTAATGAGATTTTACAGGAAAATGAGGCTATCCCAATAATGATTTTCCTGGGACATGATGTAGGAGACAGTCTGCCATGGAAGACAATGCAACCAGGTGAGAAATGAGGAGGGGTCTGAGCTGGGCTCTCTCCTTAAATGGAGGGTTGGAGTTCAAGCCCCTACCCTTCCACCAGAGGGGCAGAGGATAATGACAGGGTGGAGGCTCAAGCCAAAATTCTTTTTCAGTGAAAATTTACTTCATGTGAGCAGGGACAAGAGCAGGTCAGATGACCAGCTGTACTTATTTTTAATGTTTATAGGCTACTACATATACTACATATAAACAAGGACTTTTTTCTTTCTTTCCCTTTTATTTTTGCAAGTACTTTCAAACATTTCTCTTTCCCCCTTCTGTGACTACACTTGTGAGTTATATGTCCCAATGTGTTTTGAAAATTCCTTCTCTGGTATTATTTAGAATGAAAGGAGAGGAAAGAGCTTCTACCAGAATATGCTAGCTATCAGCTATCTGCATATCTATTTTGAGGGGTATTTCAGTGGTGCATCATTGAAAAATTGATTCTCTCTCCTTTAATTCTATGGCGGAGTATAAGAAATTTTGTTTATTTCAAGAACCCATAGTTGCATTCTGTGCTCAGTTTAGGATTGGATTTATCTAGGATAATTTTTCAGAAATAAAATACTATGATGTTTTAGACCTTGCTTATTTTTGCCTTTTTAAAAAATAACTGAGTTCTAGAACAATGGAAGGAGCCCTAAAATCTTCTAATATTACCTAATATTTTTTTTCCTTTAAAACTGAGTATTATCTTAAGGATGTTATTGTTTAGCTCCATGAAGGTCAGGTTTTATTCATCTTGATATATTGGGAAATTTCATCAGCTCTATTGAAATGAGGAAAGATTCAGGAGACTCTACTGTCTTAATTCTCTGCAAAAAAAGGATCTTGAAAGCATGAAGTTATTCCATAATATTACAATTGCATTGTCACAAAAGACAAAGGTTAAAGTCACACAGCACAGAACACAGGGTGAACCAAGAAAATCTAAGGAAATTCTTCCATCCATGTCTTTTTCTACCAGGGCATAATAATGACACCTTCTGGCTGATGTATGGTTATGAAAACCCATACTTGTTCATCTCTATGAGGAAAGGGGTTTCACAAAATGACCCCTAAGATGTCCATTATTTTTGGCAAGAGTGCTTCTGAGGGAAGCAATTCAAGTCCTGATGATGATAAAGTTCCTGAAGTCTCAGCCTACCTTAGTGTCACTTTACTGTACTTTCCATTCATAACTCTATATGGAGGTTTAGATAATGTCCAGGACAAGAATGGCAAAATGTCATGAGAACTATGGTTCTGATTGTCTCTGGCAATGGCTAAGGGCCAAAAGTGCAGGAAAAATCTCACAAAAATGTTATTCCCCAAAGTATCCCAGGCCTGCTTTACAAGCTCCAGTGTTTGAGATGAACCAGATAATATTTAAGTTAAACATCTGACCTTCAGCTTATCTGAACCAAGTCCGAGCTCCCCATCTTTCAGAGTCACCCACCATCAGTCATTTAAAAGTATAGATCTCAGTGTTTCCTTGAACTTAAGAGTCATGGTCACAGAACGGCAGATAAACAAAACAAAACAAACAAACAAACAAAAAAAAAACCTCCCTCTGTTTCTCTTGCTAATGGAAACCTTTTAGGTTGAACTTTTTATTGGTTATTTGTTAGTGTCATTGGTCATTTTATGTTCCCAGGATGATAAGTCTGTCACTAAATCCATTTTCTAAGCCTTTGTTGGGAATTGAGTTGGCATTCAGATGAAAAAAACAAAACACTGTACTCAACCACCATGTTGTTCTAGCCAAGATTCTAGCCGTGGTTCAGAGATTATTTTTTGTTAATCATTTGAGAGCAGTGATTAAATGGAATCTACTATTGGAAACACTAAAGAAACAGCAAAAAAAGTGGCTTTATCAGTAAAATCACTCAATCCATCACTTAACCCATTACTTCTAAATTTCTTTTTTTTTTTTTAAAGCAACTGGGGTTAAGTAACTTGCTCAAGGTTACATGGCCAGTCATTATTTATGTGTGGGTACTCATTTTCTGAGGCCAGATCTAATCCCAGGTCATCCCAACTCCAGGGCCATCACTCTTACTCACTGCACCACCTAGCCGCCCCTACCTCTAAATTTCTGTTGGAGTTTGGATCAAATTTACAAATTATGCCAAAGATATGTATTTGTGTCTAAGGCCATTTGTGAGGATCTATCTGTTGCTAGTGAAAGGATAATAATAACACCACAACAATAGCTGACATTTACATAGCTCTTTAAGGTCTATAAAGAGACCCACATATATATTCTCATTTAGATAATCCCTTACACAACAATTTGAGATCACATTTTTATCCTCATTTAAGAGATGAAATACTTGAGACTCAGAGAACTTATGTGGTTGGTTTGGGGTCACAGAGCTAGGAACTATCTATAGTGAAATTTGAACCCATGTCTCCTTAACTACAAGTCTATCACTATTCCCTGCATGGTACTTACTTAATAAGTACTTACAGTACTTACTGGGAACTGCCGTTTCTGGCTTGGGATGGAGGGTTAGAAAAGAGTTACCTCATTCAAGAACAACAAGTCAGTGGTAATATTATCATCTGGGGTACCTGATGTGTGTGGTGGGGCAGGAGGAGGGATGCCCTAAACCCAGCCTTGCTCAGGGACAAGTTTCAGAACCCACATTCCCTGGAAATTTTCTACCTTGGAATATACTGCTTTGGAGTCTATATTTACTCTGCCTTGAAACACTATAACATTTCTAGAGTTGTATATTTCCCCTGGGGCTTCCAGGCAAGTAAGGACCTCACCTTATAATAGTGCTTGTTCAAATACCTAACTACCTATCCCTGGGCTCTTTATCACAGGACCCAGAAAGATAAGGTTCCTGTTACAGTCCTACTCAGGGATTAGGTTTTCAGCTCTCTTTGCCATGACATATCCTGTTCCAAACCCAAGCTTTTCTAGAAGAAACTGGTTTTGTCTTTTTTTCCCTATCCCCTTCACTTAACATAGTGGCTAGTATATAGTCAATGCTTAACAAATTATCTTTGATTGACTAAATAACTAACTTGATGCTTTGCTTGGAATCTGCATTTATTCTAACCTTTGTCACTATGACAATGCCATTTTGTACTAGTCAAATTGATTTCTTAAACCAGAGTATAAGACTTTACATGTATTTCTATTGAATTTCATCATTCACCCAGAGAAGCTGTGTGTTATAACTGATAGAGAACTGATCTTAGAATCAGGAAGACATAGATTCAAGTCTTATTTGTGACACATACTGACTTCTAATTCTAGGCAACTTATTTCACCTTTCAGTGCCACTAAGACAATTCTCTTAAGACTAAAAGTTGTCGAGTGGATTTTCAGATGTATTTGGAGGAAGTTACTCATCAGGACCTCTCTACCCTGAAGAAGACAGAGGTCCAGTAGTAACAAAACAAAACCAATTTTCTATTTGTAAAGATCTTTTTGGACCTTAATTCTGTACTATCTGCAGTTTTGATAAGTGCATCATTATGCTTTCATTAAAGTCATTAGGAAAAATCTTAATCAGCACAATGCACAGTGACATGCTCCAGTACAAGGCTTCTTAAACTTTTTCCACTCATGACACCTTTTTACATTTCATCAGCCTTCATTGATGGTTCATGACCTGAGGGCAAAGGCAAGTGCTTTATATTCAGAACCAAGTTTGCAGTGAAACTGCACAATGCAACACAGGTAAGCACTACCAGAAATACCTTGGATTAATTATGCCTTTGATTTTTAATTAATCTTTGGTTATTTCATGTACAGAAACCTTTTACTGTTGCCAAATTTTTCATGACCCCATATGGGGTCTTAACCCATAGTTTAGCATAAACTTCTTGCCAATGTGAAATGGAATATTAATGAAGACTCTTTGAATCCAAACATTCAACCAGTTCTGAATTACTTTAATTGTATTTTTGTATCCCTGTCTATCCTCTCTAGTATCAGATGCATATTTCCCAATGCACTAGACCAGAAGAGAGAATAAACATATTCCTTGAACCTCATTGATATTTATTGACCTCCCCTCTTTGCCCATTCACTTTCTTCCCTGAGGTTAGCCCCCATCTATTTATTTCACCCTATTCATATTCTGATTTTATTCATCTAACAACTTCCAGGTCATTTTAACTCCTTTCCCAAATAGTTAACTACCTGGTTCATAAAGTTGCTTAACCTTGATCCTTTGTCTCATTTTTAAGGAGATATGTGTGTATATGTATTTATGCATGTGTGTATGTATGTATATACATATGTATATGAATGTGTGTGTGTGTGTGTGTGTGCAAGTAGATATGCCCTAAAATTCCCAGGCATCTCATTTCACCAATTTTCTAAATTTCTATTGACAATCTACCTCAACCACAGGGATGGTACATATTTAGATATGTACTATTTGATGTTATAACTATGTAAAATATGGTCATTTCTTCTTGCTCAATGAAAATATGCAGTTTGAATTTGAAAAAAAGCAACTACTTCAGGGGATTCATTAGGTCTCACTAATTGGACCTAGTTGTAACTTTATCTCATCATCACCCATATCTGTTATGCTTCCTCAATTTTGACCTTTTAGCTCATCATCATTCAAAGTGGTTCTATACCCTTGACCTTAAAGAAGGAGAATTGTAAAATATATAAGGAATTGGACTTAGGTCAGAAAGACCTAGGTTCAATCTCTACCCCCATATACTTATTAACTGAGCAATTCCCCTATTCTCTTTGTGCTCCCTTTCCTCATCTTTAAAATGAACACATTGAATGTGATGGTCTCTAAGGTTCTTTCTAGCTCTAAATCTATTATCCTATAACCTTTGAAATTCCTCTTTGATTATAACCTCCTGGCCTTTCTGATTTCCTTCCACCTTACTCCTCCCAAACCTACTCTTCATTTCACTAGGACTTCCAATAATTCCAACAACTCTCCTTCTTCTTCTAGTCTACTACCCTAGTTGAGCATCTATTGTTTTTTCTCTTTCAGTGTTGACTTTATGGTTAACAGGTTTAACTAAACATTATCTCCCACCTTGGAATTCC
This sequence comes from Gymnobelideus leadbeateri, assembly GCA_011680675.1. Lineage (NCBI taxonomy): Eukaryota > Metazoa > Chordata > Mammalia > Diprotodontia > Petauridae > Gymnobelideus > Gymnobelideus leadbeateri. Next base: position 59,007 of record WOXC01010507.1, read on the forward strand.
TTAATCCATTTTTCTCTTGTTAATCCTGTTACACCAAAGTCCAAACCTGTGTTTCCCCCAATATTATACTTTTCTTCGAATTAAATGCTGCTGAATGTCAATAAGGGTAGTCACTAAACCATAATTAGCAGATCAACTACTAATTGTTATCTAATCTCTACTGGATCCTGGCTGCTACACTGCAATCCTTTTATCCTTCCCCAATGACTCTCTGTTCACACCCCATAGTCTTTCATCCTTCTGCTTCTGTACCACTCTCTACCTATTTGATTATTCCTCAGTGATATATGCTAGGAAATCATGGATGCCCTACCCTCTACTTGTGGGTGTTCCCCAAGTCTTTATCCTGAGGTCTTTTTCCCTTTTCTGTCTTTTTTTAATCAGTTACCTTTTATGATGTTTAAACAGAAGACTCCCCTTTCTATATATTCAGCCTTTGGAAGATGAGTGACAGGTAGACACCAAAGGTGGTTGAGCAGCCCTTAAAAGACCTTGGCAAGTTCTAGGACCAGAGGTGCTAGTCTTCTTTGAATACCCTATAAATCTAACTCCTGAGAAGAGCTTGCTAGACATCCCCACTTCACCTATATATCACATAATTATGTCCATTTCAACAAGTCCAAAATTAAACGAATTATCATTTCCCAGGCCATCAGCCTCCCTTAATAAAAATTCCTGTTTTATTTAGAGTACTATCTTTCTTTTGGTTACTTGGATTTGTAACCTCAGAGGCATGCTCAACTCATCCTGCCCCTCTCTCTTCAGTTGCCTAGTCTTTAAGATTCTATTTCCATATCTCTTGCATCTTACATTCTACCCAAATAGCCATCACCTTATTTCAAGTCCTTTTGAGGCAGCTAGAGTGCCTGATCTGGAGTCAGGCAGACTCCTTTTCCTCAAACCTCAGACACTTACTAGTTATGTTACTCTAGATGTGTCACTTAGCCCTCTTTGCCTCAGTTTCCTCATCTGTAAAATGAGCTAGAGAAGGAAATGGCAAACCACTCCAGTATCTTTGCCAAGAAAACCCCATATGGGGTCACAGAGTCAGAAATGACTGAAAGAACTGAATAGCAACAAAAACTGTAATAGCCACTTAAATTGGTTTTCCTACTAGTCTTTCCCATATCTAATCCATCTTCCACAGGATTGCCAAAAAAAATCTTCCTAAAGCACAGATCTGAGCACATCACTTACCTGGTCAAAATTTTTCTAATGACTCCCTCTTGGCTTTTAGGCAAAATACCAGTTGTTCACCCTGGCATTTTAAGATCTTCACAGTCTCGCTCTAGTCTACCTTTCCAAACTCTTTTATCCTTATTCCCCAATATGTGCTTTATGTTCCAGCAAAAGTGGCCCACTTGTTCCCTGAACTCAGCATTCTATCCCCCACCTCAATTCCATACTTGGTATTCACTTGACACCCATTTCCTCCTCACCTCCAGATCTTAGAAAACGTACCCTCCTTCAAGGCTTACTTCATCTCAGCTTAGCTCAGTTCAGATGCCTACTTCTCTGGCAAATATTATTTTAATACTCTAGTTGCTAGGACTCTCTCCTTGAAACTACAATGTATTTACTTAGCTGCTTAAATCTTTTGTCCAATTATGCTTAGCCCCCCCAAAAAGATATAAGGCAGAAACAAGGTACCCCTCCACATACACTTTGCAGAGGTTAGAGGCTATGGGTGTGAAACCCTGCATATAATATAATATCAGATGTTCTAGATATATTGGTTAGTTTTGCTAAATTGTTCTCGTTTCCATCTTTTTTATTCTTGTTATATACTTTTTGGGATAAAGAGTGGAAAAAATGGAGGGCTAGGTGGCTCAGTGAATAGAGGACAGGACCTAGAGTCAGGAGGATGTGAGTTCAAATCTAGCCTCAGACACTTAACACTTGCAAGCCGTGTGACCTTGGGCAAGTCACTTAACTGCGATTGCCCTGCCTTCCCCCCTCCAAAAAAAAAAAAAAAAGAGTGGAAAAAAAATGAAAGTTAATAAGTTGGTGATAGGGGCAGCTAGGTGGCGCAGTGAGTAGAGCGTCAGCCCTGGAGTCAGAAGGACCTGAGTTCGGATTTGGCCTCAGACACTTAATGCACACACACACACACACACACACACACACAAACCTAGCAGTGTGATCTTGGGCAAGTTACTTAACCCCAATTGCCCTCCAAAAAAAGCAAAAAAAAAAATTAAAAAAAAAGAAGTTGGTAATACAAAAACAGAAGACATGAATAAAAATTATTTAAAAGATGTAATCCTCAGGATAAATTTGAAAGGAGGGATTATCTTAATTTGCCTAGTAATTAACACAATGCCTTGATTGCAGTAAATGCTTAACTTGTTGAACTGTACTGAATTGAACCATTTATAGATGAGGAAGACCTTCACATAGTTTCTCTTGTATGTTCAGACTCTAAATTCTGTGCTCTGCTTAAAGGTTTGTTGGCATTTTTGAAGCATACCTCTCCTGGTTGGCTATTCCTAATAAGGATATGCTGAAAGGAACAACTAATGGAAATTATTGAAATGCATTTCACAGATGTAGTCCTGTATCACTGCTTATCAATCATGTCTGGCAATGATACCTTGTGCCATATCTCTTCATGATAGCCTGTTGTTATAAGAACAGACTTACTTGCAAAGGCAAGCTTTATTTGCTCATTTGCTTGTTTTTGACTCCCTGACAGAAGCTGACCGTGGTACTCCAAATGAAATTAGGCACAGCCTCATTGCCCTCATAAAGGAATGACAACAGGCATTATTTCTGCATAGGACAGGCTATAAGCATCACAAAGAACAATAAAAGGTCATCTTAGTTTCGTTTTTTTAAAACTCCCCAAAGAGAAATCTCCTGTTTCTTTTGTTTTGTTCTTAACAGCAAAGCTAAATCTAGAAACATTGTTTTTCCAAGGATTTTACTGCATTGGGGTACAATCTCTGTGCTTCATAAAATGAGTTCGAAAAAAGTCATAAAATGGAACAGTGATATGGTGTTGGATCCCAAAAGAATAAAAATGCAGCCTTGGTAAGACTTTTCTCATTCAGTTCAGAAAGGTGAATCATTGCTTCCAGGCCTTGCGACTTGAATTTTTCACAAGCCAATTCAGAAAGGACATACTGTACTGAGTATCGACTATGTGCCAGGAACAGAGACAAAAAATAAAACTGCCCTTGCCATCAAGGAGCTTATATTCTACTGTGTGTGTATGTGTGTTTGAAACATGTACCCACATAAGTAATACAAAATATAAACCAATAAACATAAAAAACATTTTGGTAGAGACCAAGATCTAGCAATAGAGAAAATCAAGAAAGATATTATGCAGCAAGACACTTGAACTTAGATATCCCACAAGGCTGAAATGAAAAGCATTCCATTTCTGATAGCCTTAAAAAGCCACATAGTTAGGAGATAGGATCCCGTGTAGGGAAAATAATAAGGAGTGTTCAAGTGGGAAAATGGTGGTGTCTTTGACAGAAAGAGGGAAAATGGAAAGAAGAGTTTGGGTAAAGATCATCATTTCCATTTTGGACATATGAGATATCTGTAGTCCCATCAAATAGAGATATCTAGTAGACATTTTACAATTAACACAAGACTAACTAACACTCAGGCGAAAGGTAAGGGGATGAGTCTGGAAATTTGGTAGTCATCTGGATCAGCATGATAATTGACCACATAATAGATGATGAAATGACTAAGATAGTGTAGAAAGAAGAGTGCCCAAGATAGAGCCCTATGGGACACCAGCTCATTGGGGAGTGGGACATGGATGATGACCAGAAGACTCAGAGTGAATGGTCAAATATGTAGGAAGAAAACCAGGAGAAAACAGAGTCATGAAAACTTAGGGAGGAAAGAGTATCTAGGAGGAGACAGTAGTCAACAATGTTAACTGCTACAGGGAGGAAAGGAAGGATGAGGACTTAGAATATACCACTGTACTTGATAATTGATAGATCATTGGCAACCTTGATGAAAGCAGTTTCTATTGAAAGTGTGGTTGTAAGATAGATTGCAAGATGTCGAGAACTGAGTAAGAGGTGATGAAATTGGGGCAGAATATATTTTTTCTAGGAGTTTGTTTTGAAAGGAAAGAAATATCTGATAATTGCTTAGGAATATGACAGAGACATCTGAAGTTTTGGGGGTAATTTCTTATAATGGGGGATATCTGAACATATTTGTAGGTAGCAGGTACTGGGCTAAAGAAAAGAATTCCTTCTCTGGATGATCAAAAGGGCAACAGGAGACAGGAATGGGTGAGATCAGGGACACAAATATGGGAGTTAGCATTGGTAAAGAAAGAGATACCATTTTCTCAGTGACTGGAGCAAGGGGAGAGAGAAGAGAGAATGATATTTCATTGATTATATTTGTAGAATGGAAAAGGAAAAAGGTCACAATAGGTGTTTCTTCATTTTCTCAGTAATATATTAATTAGTTTGCACTAGTGCATTTGAGAGAAGAGTATTCTAACATATGCTGGAGGACATGTGATAGAATCACTCAGAGAAGAATAGAAGAATTACTATGCAGTAATGAGGGTCCAGATGAGGCAATAGTAGATACAGTAAACATAATGAATTTTGTTCTGTTTTATTTTTTTTTTACCTCTTCCATCAGTGGTAAGAAGCACAAAAGACTGAAGAGAGCACGTACAAGGTGGGGATCATCCAGAGTTTGGGTTTTGAAAGGGATGATCAAGGATATGGCAAGAAAGCAATGAATTGAGAGTATAAAGCAGTGTAAAGTTGAACTGATTAACCATAAGATCAATACTAGATCTATTAGGTCATAAAGTAGATAGAGGGCTGGACCTGAAACCCTGAGTTCCAATCCCATTCTGTGTGACACTGGGTACTTAACCTCTGTATACCTCAGTTTCCTCATTTATAAAATGAGGATAATAATAGTACCTACCTACCAAGTGTGTTGTGAGGATACTTGTAAAGTGCTTTGCAAATCTTAAAGCACTATATGACTGTTAGCTATTATTATTATAAGTTTTTCAAAGGGAAAAATGTCAGGCTAGATCAGGGCAATGGTCTATGAAAGTAAGAAAGTATGGAGCAATTACATGGTACAGTGAAGACCAAAAATAGGATATAGGAAGAGTAAAGTACTGGAAGAGATAGAAGGATAGATGATTGTGGTCAGATAGAGGGATTCTAGAATTTTGGATTACGTATGTAAAACAGTGGCTAGTCAAAATGAAATCAAGGATATGACTTTTCTTGCTCTAGAAGGCAGGTAAGTGGTTCAGTGGATAGAATGCTGGGCCTGGAATTAGGAAGACCTGGTTAAAATTTGGCTTTGGACACAATACCCATGTGACCTTGAGCAAGTCATAATCCCCATAAGTCACAGTTTCCTCAGCTCTAAAATGGAGTTAATAATAGCACCTACCTTTCAGTGTTTTTGATAATACTTGTAAAGCACTTAGCACAGTGCCTAGAACATAATAGGAGCCTAGTAAATGTTTATTCACTTCATTTCTTTGGTCTGTAATAGAATGGAGTGATAGTGAGAGTCATGGTAGTTGCGTGAAACTGAAGAGCAGAAAAGCCAGGGGGACAAGAGCGAATGCCTGAGTCTATCAGAAAAGAATCAGTTTATAGATATTGCATTCTTACCACTGGGTACTTGGCCTATTGGAAAGAACATTGGATAGTTACTGGGAATCAGGAGACATAATTGCTAGCATTTACATAAAGCACTTTAAGGTTTACAAAACACTTTAAATTCATTATCTCATTTGAGCCCCGAACCTCTCAGTTATGTAGGTGTTACTAATATCCTTCCTTTATAGATAAGGAAACTGAGGCTGACAAGGGTTAAGTGACTTGTTCAGAGTCACCACACGAGCAAAGTATCCAAGGCAGAAATCTAACTCAGGCCTTCTTGATTCTTGCCCTCTATCCATTGTATCACTTACATATCTAGATTCCTAGATATAAAATTACTAGCTACATATAAGTAACTGATTGACCTTGATTAAGTGACTTTATGTCTTTGGGCCTCTCATCTCTAATATGATTGGTTTGATCTTGGTGATGTCTAAGGCCCTGTTGAACTCTACATTCTATAGTCTGACTTATATCCACGAAACTGCAGATCTAGAGTAAAAAATAAACTATCAAACAAAAGCCCCCAAATTTCGATGATTTAACATGTTCCCATTTTCTAATATTCCAAGGTCCAGACTGAATTAATTAGATGTCCTATTTCTTTTTTTTTGCTTTTTGGAGGAGGAAGCAACTTGCCCAAGGTCACATGGCCAGTAAGTGTTAAGTATCTGAGACTGGATTTGAACTCAGGTCCTCCTGATTCCAGGGCAGGTGCTCTATTTACTGCACCACCTAGCCATGCCCAGATGTCCTATTTCTGAAGGGTTATCCTGTCTTTTAGAATCTGCTTCATAGGGGAAAAAAACATTTCTGTAGCAGTTTGCATGCTTTGTCACTTGGTTACCTTGTCTTCTTCATCAAGATGATGAGTGCTCATTCTACAAGTAAGAGTTGTATATCCAGCTGGAGCCTGCCACTTGCAATGCCTTTATTTCTGCCACACCTCTTAAAAAGTCTCTAAAAAGATGGCAGAGAAATCCAAACCCTTTGGGAGCCCACCCACTCAGTAGTCTGGCAGGATTTTTACCTGCCCACATTTAGAGAAGTAGAGAAACTCACCTTCCAAACATGTTCTGTGAGGAAACAATAAAGAATAATGATGCTGAGTGCAGCTTCTGGGTTCAGAAGGAGGCAGAGATAGAACCAGCTCAAGATGAGATCAGTCGTGGGTATTAATGAGGACAGATGGCTGAAGCGGAAGGCTGGGCCACCTGAACACATTGTGTTATTTTTATTGGCCATTAAGCAAAGTGAAATTTTGCAGTAATATTTAACAACATGTTTTTTCCCCCTCATTTAAAATTGCCAGGCCTAAGATGTGTCAAGTGAAATTTCAACTCAGAGTACAATCCGTACTCTAGGAAATGGAAGTGTAGATTTTAAGGCAGCTGTTGGAGTCATTATGGTTTTGCTACAGCAAGATTGTTGGAGGCATGTCAAGGATACCCCTAATCAGACAGGTTGGATCTATGTGAAATCTATTACTCCTGACAGCACTCTCTCTTCAGCATCACAAAGATTATCCTCAGCATCCTCAATAGCAAAAGCCTGTGAGAAAAAAAAAATCTTTTTTAAGTGGGAAGGGAGCAGGGTTATGTTTATTTTAACTATGGTCCTTTCCCATTGATTAGCCCTGGAACAGACCTAGAACAGGGCTTGGAAAACACTAGAAATTTAAACTGAAAAGATAGTCTTAGAGACTCAATCTAGTACAAACTCCTTATGTTAAACAGAAGAAATCTGAGATCAAGGAGAAAAGAGAATTGCCCAAGGACATAGAGTAAATTATTGGCAGGACTTGGATTTCTGCCACCCCCTTCCCCCCACTGCGTGTTATTTAAAATCCTCATCTGAACTCTATCCACTTCTTTCTGAAGCATTCATGTTTGCAATAGTGAGTATCAAGATGTATCAGTCTCAAGTCATTCCCCAATTGAGAAATGGTCAAAGGATATGAATAGGAAGTTTTCAGAGAAAGAAATTAAAGATATCTATAAGCATATGAAGAAATGCTCTAAATCACTATTAATTAGAGAAATGCAAATCAAAACAACTCTGAGATACCACATCTCTCCAGTCAGATTGGCTAAGATGACAAAACAAGAAAGTGACAAATGCTGGAGAGGTTGTGGGCAAATTGGAACGCTAATACATTGCTGGTGGAGTTGTGAACTTATCCAACCATTCTGGAGAGCAATCTGGAATTATGCCCAAAGGATTATAAATAATTTCATACCCTTTGACCCAGCCATACCACTCCTAGGGTTATATCCCAAAGAGATCATAGTAGTGGGAGGAAGAACCATATGTACAAAAATATTTTTAGCAGCCCTTTTTGTGGTTGCAAAGAATTGGAAACTAAAGGAGTGCCCATCAATTGGGGAATGGCTAAACAAGTTGTGGTATATGAATGTAATGGAATTTTATTGTGCTATAAGAAACGAGGAGGTGACGGATTTCATAATTACCTGGAGAGACTTATACAAACTGATGCTGAGCGAGAAGAGTAGAATCAGAAGAAATTTGTATACAATCACAGACATACCATATCTGTGACGACCAACTATGACAGACTGGACTCTTTTCAGCAATGCAGTGATATAAGTTAATCCCGAATGACTCAAGAAAGTGAGAAATGTGCCATCCAGAGATATAACTAGAAAGAACTGAGCCTGAATCCTGATGGAAGCAAACTAAATGATCTTGTTCTTCTCATTGTTTGGTTTTACTTCTTCCTTACCATCTTTCATCCCACCTAGTACAATATGCCTTTGTAATTGGAATAATGTTTAATATGAATGCATTTGCAGACCCTATACTGTACTATATGCTGTCATGAGGGGAGGGGGGAGGGAAGTAAAGGAAATTTGAAAATTAAGGAACTATGGAATTGAATCTTGTTAACTGAAACTAAACTAATAAATTAATTAAAAAATAAAATAAAATAAAATAAAAGATTTTGCTAACATCAAAAAAAAAAAAGATGTATCAGTCTCATACCTAAATCTCTCATTTCTCCCAGCTGTTTTTCTTGTCAACATCCTGAAATAGGGTTTTTCCCCTAAGAAGACTACAATATGTTCATGTCAGGAAATCTGAAGACAGATCAAAAAAATTTTTTTAATATGGCATGATGGCTATATGTGTATATGTGTGGGTACACAGACATAAACATATACATATATATACACACATATACATTTATGTGTGTTTATATGGCATGAAGGCTTTAAGATTGCAGATGTTAATGGTTTCTTCTAATTTTTAGATCTTTTATATTTGTAGTATATATTTGCTACCAAAAAAGGATTGCTATAAATATTTTCACACATGTAGGTCCTTTTCCCTTTAATATTATCTTTTTGGGGTATAGACAATAGTAGTAGTAGAGCACTTCTTCATATGCCTATAGATAGCTTTGATTTCTTCATCTGAAAGTTGCATGTTCATGTCCTTTGGCCATTTATCAATTGGAGAATAATTTGTATTGTTATAAATTTAACTCAATTTTCTATATATTTGAGAGATGAGACCTTTATCAGAGAGACTTACTATTAAAATTGTTCCCCATCTTTTTCCTTTCTTTCTAATATTTGGTTGCATTGGTTTTGTTTGTACAAAAGTTTTTTAATTTAATATAATCAAAATTTTCTATTTTGCTTTTTGTAATGCTCTGTATCTCTTGTTTGGGCATGAATTCTCCCCTCCACATAGATCTGGCAGTTGTCTATAGTTACTTTAAATGGGATTTCTCTTTCTTTCTCTTGCTGGTGGGCTTTGTTAGTAATATATAAAAATGTCAATGATTTATATGGGTTTATTTTATATCCTGCAACTTTGTTAAAGTTGCTAATTATTTCAAGTGGTTTTTTTATTTAATTCTCTAGGATTCTCTAAGTAAAAATCATATCATCTTCAAAGAATGATTGGTTTGTTTCTCCATTGCCTAATCAAAATGCTTCAATTTCTTTTTCTTCTCTTATTGCTAATACCAACATTTCTAATGCAATAATGAATGACAATGGTGGTAATGGACATGCTTATTTCATCCCTGATCTTATTGAACATGCTTCTAGCTTATCCTTATTACAGGTAATGTTTTCTGGTGGTTTGAAATAGATGCTACTTATCATTTTAAGGAAAACTCCACTTATTCCTATACTCCCTAGTGTTGCTTTTTTTGGTTATTTTTTAGTTTATATCATTCATTTCCACAAGATTATGACTTACAAACTTTCTCCCCGTTTTCCCCTATCACCCCAAAACAGCAATCCCACTGAATATCCCCTCCCCCAATTTGCTCTCTCCTATATCTTACTCCATCCCCCCCTTTGACTTTCAAGTAGGGCATGGTGGATCTCTATGCCAAAGTGCCTGTAATATCATATTTCCCAGTTACATGTATTCTTGTATATGAATGTCAAATTTTCTATTCAACTCTGGTTTTTTCATTAAGAATGCTTGAAAGTCCTCTATTTCATTGAAAGACCATATTTCCCCCTGAAACATGATACTCAGTTTTGCTGGGTAGGTGATTCTTGGTTTTAATCCCAGGTCCTTTGACCTCTAGAGTATCATATTCCAAGCCCTTTGATCCCTCAGTGTAGAAGCTGCCAGATCCTGTGTTATCCTGATTGTGTTTCCACAGTATTCAAATTGTTTCTTCCTGGCTGCTTGTCATATTCTCTCCTTGATCTTGGAACTCTGAGACCTGGTTATTATATTTCTAGGAGTTTTCTTTTGGGGATCTTTTCCAGGAGTTGATTGGTGGACTCTTTCAACCTCTATTTTCTGGTTCTAAAACATCAGGGGAATTTTCCTTGTGAATTTCTTGGAGAATGATTTCTAGGTTCTTTTTTTGATCATGGCTTTCAGGTAGTCCAATAACTTTTAAATTATCTCTCCTGGATCTATTTTCCAGGTCAGTGATTTTTAAAATAAGATATTTCACATTGCCTTGTATTTTTTTCATTTGTTTGGATCTGTTTAATAGTATCTTGATTTCTTGAAAAGTCACTAGCTTCCATTTGCTCCAATCTAATATTGAAGGAATGATTCTCTTCAGTGGTCTTTTGAGATTCTTTTTCCATCTGGCAAATTTGGCTTTTTAAGGCATTTTTCTCCTCATTAACTTTTTTTTTTTTTGCTTTTTGGAGGGCAATTGGGGTTAAGTAACTTGCCCAAGGTCACATGGATGGCTAGTTTATGTGTGTGTGTGCGTGTGTGTGTGTGTGTGTGTGTGTGTGTGTGTGTGCATTAAGTGCCTGAGGCCGGAACCGAACTCAGGTCCTTCTGACTCCAGGGCCGACACTCTACTCACTGTGCCACCTAGCCACCCCTCCTCATTAACTTTTGGAGCCTCTTTTGCCATTTGAGTTAGTCTATTTTTAAGGTGTTATTTTCTTCAGTCAGGGTTGTTGACTCTCATTTCATAATTTTCTTGCATCATTCTCATTTCTCTTCCCAATTTTTCCACCATTTCTCTTATTTGGTTTTCAAAATCCTTCTTAAGCTCCTCTATGGCCTGTAAACAGTTCATATTTTTCTTGGAAGCTTCTGGTGCAGGAATTCTGACTTTGCTGTCTTCCTCCTTTTCCATTCTTTGATGCTTTTTGTCACCAAAAGAGGAATCCAGAGTTGGACCACCATGCTTTCCTTGCTTCCCTAGTTTGCTCATGTTGCCACTCAATTACCTAACTTTTGAGCTTTTTGCCACAGTAGAACTCTGCTAGCAGAGGGGAAAGCTTTGTCCCAATCTCTGGGGGTTTTTTAGCTGCTGCAGCTATTAGTTGGGTGCCTTCTCTGAAGCCTCCTCATGCTCTGGCAAACTGGTCATGCACTCCAGGACCTCCACCCTAGACCACAATCTAGATCCAAATAGGTTAAAGCAAGAGCAATTACTCCTCAGAATGGTTGCTTGGTATCGTTACAATCTGTAGACCAGGAGCTCTGAAGCAGCCATGTGGCAGCAGCTGTAGAGCCACAGCACCTCAGCTGCTTCTTCCTCCAGGGGGTAAAGGCCTGACCACACTCCAAACTCAGAGTTCACAAAATCCACACTGCACTGACCTCTCACTTTGTCCTTAGCATCTATGGGTTGATAATTCTGGAAACCACCACAGTTGCTGGTGATCTGAATTCCCTCCAATCACGGCTGGTTGTGGCTACCCTGAAGCTAAAACCTCTCGGCTCCCAACACTCTGGGATGGCCATTTCCTGCCGGCCTGCCCAGCTCTCCTCAGCAGGAGTTTAGCTTCTCTATGTTGTTTTGTGGATTCTGTAGCTCCAAAATTTTTTCAGAGTCACCTTTTACATGAATTGAATGAGGTGGGAGTGGGAACCCCATGGAAGTCCTGTTTCTACTCTGCCATCTTGACTCCACCCCCTCTCAAGAACCTCCCTAGTGTTTCTAAGAGAAATGGGTGCTTTTGTTATTTTATCAATAGCTTTTGTTCATCTATTGGATAATCATATGATGATTTCTGTTAGTTTTGTTACTGATATGGTCAATTATGATGATAGTTTTCCTAACTGAACCATTCCTGCATTTCTGTAATAAATCCCACCTGGTCATAGTGAAGAACCTCATGATAAATTGCTGTAATCTCTTTGCTAATATTTTATTTAAATTTTATGCATCAATATTCATTAGAGAAACCATTCTATAACTTTCTCTGTTTTGGCACTTCCCAGTTTAGATATCAGCAGCACATTTGTATTGTGAAAAGAATTTGGTAGGACTCCACCTATTTTTTTGCAAATAGTTTATATATTATCGGAAGCAATTGTTCTCTTTTATAATTTTTAAGCTTTTTTTTTTTTTTTTAGTCTTTCTAATGAGCTCCTTCTGGGCTTGAGACCACTTTCCATTTTTCTTTGGGGTTTTTCCATAGGTGTTTTGACATTATTGTCCCCTTCTGTGTTCATGTATTAGTCCTCCCTGACACCATTATAACTTTCTATGATCAGATCCTTTTTAAAAAAAAAATTTTTGCTCATGTATTTTTTGGGGGGTAGTGGCTTTTTCCTTTCTTTTAAATTTGAACTTTGCTACTGGGGTGGAAGGAGCACTGTGTCAGATTTCTTTTATGCCAGTGGCTGTAGGCCCTGGCTATTTACCTGGTGTTATACTGATTTTGCCCTGAGGCCCTAGGAGACCCTCATGTCTGGTGCTGTGCTGAGGGTGTCTGTTCGGGGGTGACTGCTACTGCTAGAGGCTGTAGGGGTCTGGCAGCTTACCTGGTACAGAGCTTGGTTTCTAGTAGTGGTGGCTACAGTATGCTGAGACCCAATGGTGTGTTTTCTGTATTTCCTCAGGGCTACACTGAAGCACATGGAAGTCTGACTGCTGGAAGATGCCTGTTTGCCTGGGGCTGTGCTGAAGCATGTCAAGGTCTTGCCTACTTTCTAGTTATACTGGAGGATGCATGTTTCCCTTGGGCTGTGATGAAGCATATGGTGGTTCTCAGAGTTGGAGATTGCTGATTCCCCTGACTATGCTAAGGCTTATTAGGGGCCCTGATTTGCCTGCTTTACCATATGGAGGCTCAGGATCTCTCCCACTAGTTTTCTGGGGTAGGGCTTGCTGCTAGCTTTTGGGAAGCTTCCTGTCCTGGAACACACTTCTTCTTTTCCTGAGTGAAATAGACCTTTCTGACTGATCTTCTAAGTTTCTTCGGCTAAAAAAAAAATTGTTTTACCCCAACTTTGTGCTGATTCTGCTGGTCCAGGATTTGTTTGGGGGCATTATTTTATGGTTGTTTGGAAGTAAATATGAGAAAGTTACCATGAATTACTGCTTACTCCACCATCTTGGCTCTCGCAAGTTTATGAGGGATTTCTAATCTTAAATCATACTTGGGATAGCAACCTTGACCTTAAGGAATATGAAGTAAATGTTTTTGTTTGTGTTTTTTTGTTGTTTGTTTTTAAGAATAGATTTAATGCTACTTAGCTGACTGACTGCTGCATTTTCCAAAAGATCTTAGCCACAGTAGATAAAGCTCTTTTTGAAGAGAATAGTCCATTGCCATCAAAATTATGAAAATTAATAGACTCTTGTACTGAGGTGGAAAGTAGTTAGGGGTTGTTCTGTAATTCAATGACTAGATTGTGGGTGTTCTATTTTATTTTTTAAGATAAGGGGACATGTTTAATTAAAGGGATCAAAGTTTACATTTTTTTAACATTTGTTTTTAAAACGTTGAGTTCCGGATTTCTTCCCTTCTTCCCTCCTCACCCACCTTCACTGAGAAGACAAGCAATTCAATATAGGCTGTACATGTTGTGCAAAACATTTCCATAGTAGTTATATTGTGAAAGACTAACTATATTTCCCTCCATCCTATCCTGCCCCCACTTATTCTATTTTCTCCTTTGATCCTAATCCTTTTCAAAAGTGTTTACTTCTAAATACCCTTTCCCACAATCTGCCCTCCCTTCTATCATCCTCCATTTTATCCCCTTACCCCCTATTTTCCTGTAGGGTAAGATACCCAGTTTAGTGTGTATGTTTTTCCCTCCTTAAGCCAAATTCAATGAGAGTAAGTTTGTCCCATTCCATTTCACCTTCCTGCTCTTCCCCTCCATTATAACAGTTTTCTCTTGCCTCTTTTATATAATTTACCCTAATCTATTACTCTCTTTCTCCTTCTCCATTATATTCTTCTCTCACCTCTTAATCATATTTTTTAGATATCCCTTCATATTCAACTTATCCTATGCCCTCTGTATATGTATACATGTACATAAATATGCACACAATCACATATGTATTTATACACACATACATCATCCTATACATACATAAATATGTATGAATACATATATGTACAAATATTTTCCCTTCAACTATCCCCATATTGAGAAAAGTCTCTTGAGTTACAATTATCATTTTTCCATGTAGGAATGTAAATAGTTCAACTTTAATAAGTTCCTTATGATTTCATTTTCCTATTTACCTTCTCATGCTTCTTTTACTCCTTATATTTGAAAGTTAAATTTTCTGTTCAACACTGGTTTTTTTTTTCCTCAAGAATGCTTGAAAGTCCTCTATTCCACTGAATGACCATATTTTCCCCTGAAACAAAATACTCAGTTTTGCTGGGTAGGTGACCCTTGGGTTCATTCCCAGTTCTTTTGCCCTCTGGAATATCATATTTCAAGCCCTTTGATACCTTAATGTAGAAGCTGCTAGGTCTTCTGTTATCCTGATTGTGTTTCCACAATATTCAAATTATTTTTTCCTGACTACTTGTAGTATTTTCTCCTTGACCTGGGAACTCTATAATTTGGCTATAATATTCCCAGGAATTTTCTTTTTGGGATCTTTTTCAAGAGGTAATGGGTGAATTCTTTCAATTTCTATTTTGCCCTCTGGTTCTAGAATATCAGGATAATTTTTTTTGAGAATATCTTGAAGGATGATTTCTAGGTTCTTTTTTTATCATGGCTTTCAGATAGTCCAATAATTTTTAAATTATCTCTCCTGAATCTATTTTCCAGGTCAGCGGTTTTTCCAATGAAATATTTCACATTGCCTTCTATTTTTTTTCATTTGTTTGATCTGTTTTATATTATCTTGATGTCTCATAAAGTCATTAGCTTCCATTTGCTCCAATTTAATTTTGAAGGAATTATTCTCTTCAATGAGTTTTTAAACTTCCTTTTCCATCTGGCAAATTCAGCTTTTTAAGGCATTCTTCTCCTCATTGGCTTTTTGAGCCTCTTTTACCATTTGAGTTAGTCTATTTTTAAGGTGTTATTTTCTTCAGTATTCTTTTAGGTCTCCTTTACCAGGCTGTTGACTTGCTTTTCATGATTTCCTTAAATCATTCTCATTTCTCTTTCTAATTTTTCCTCCACTTCTCTTACTTAATTTTTAAAATCCTTTTTGAGCTCCTCCATGATCTGTAACCAGTTCATATTTTTCATGGAAGTTTATGATGCAGGAGTTCTGACTTCATTGTCTTCTTCCCATTCCATACTTTGATCCTTTTTGTCCCCCAAAAAGGAATCTGTAGTCTGATTGTGTTTCTTCTGCTTGCTCCTATTTCCAGTCAATTACTTGACTTTTGAGCTCCTTGCCTTTGAACTCTGCTTCCAGAATGGAGAGAGTTGTGTCCCAAAATCACTGGGGTTTTCATAGTTGCAACTGACATTTCCTGTCTGTCTGCCAGGCTGCCTTCAGTGGGAGATTTATTTCTCTCTGTCACTTTGTGGGTTCTGTAGCTCCAAAATTGGTTTAGAGTCATTTTATTTACATGTATTGCAAGTGATTGGAGCAGGAGCTCATGCTAAGTTTGTGCTTTTACTCTGCCATCTTGGCCCCTGTCTAATTTTAAAATAACTGAAGATTAAGGGATTAGATGACTAAGCTTTAAAAAATGCATGATAAGTCCCACTCTTCCTTTTGGAAAAGAAATAACCTATCAATATCTTATAGAACTCTAGCTGAGACTGGAAGCAGAAAGAATCTCCCTAGCTTCATTACCATAGCCATTTCTGGCCCCAACCATCACCTTAGATCAAGCCAAGCTCAGTCAACAGTGTTCACACAAAACGAGTAGGTAGCTATACCTGAAAGAAAATATTGGCAGTCCTAGAACAATGGACGTGTGAACTATCCCTCTGTGTTTTATTTTCCTAGTCACACATTTTCCTTATATATGTACTGTGGTCTCCCATGCTCCTTAAGTGTCTACTTCTTTATCCATGTTTCTCATGTATGTCAATTCTTCCAACTAGCAGCATACATATTTGTGGGACCGTTCAATAGGGCTTTCTTTGTCTTCTGCACATGTACCTGGTATGTGACTTGAAGTGAATTTCCCCTCATTATTAAAAAAAATGGAATTTTTTTTTCACATGGTAAATATTTGAAGTTTTCACCTCCTGAAAACAATTCAACTCAATTCAATGCCTCCTTATTACATGCCTAAAATCTTTCAGGTATATTATGAAATGCAAAATGGATAATTATGATTACATTAAATTGAAAAATTTTGCACAAAAAAAGCCAATACAATCAAGATTAGGATGGAAACAGAAAACTGGGAAAGAGTGTGTATAACTATTGTCTCTGATGAAGACTTCATTTCTAAAATATATAGAGAACTGAGTCAAATTTACAAGAATACAAGTCATTCTCCAATTGATAAATGGTCGAAGGATATGAACAAGCAGTTTTCAGAGGAGGAAATTAAAGCCATATATATATATATATATATATATATATATATATACATATATATATATATATATATATTCATATGAGAAAATGTTCCAAATCACTATTAATTATAGAGATGCAAATCAATACAATTCTGAGATACCACATCATATTTTATCAGATTATGTAACATGACAAAAGAGAAAAAGGATAAATGTTGGAAAAGGTGTGGGAAAGTTGGAACACTAATTCATTGTTGGTGGAAATGTGAACTGATCCAATCATTTTGGAAAGCAATTTGGAACTATGCCCAAAGGGCTATAAAACTGTGCATACCCTTTGACATAGCAATATCATTTCTAGGGCTGTATACCAAAGAGGTCATAAAAATGGGAAAATGACCCACTTGTATGAAAATATCTAAAACAGCTCTTTTTGGTGTCTAAGAACTAGAAATTGGGGATATGCCCCTCAATTGGGGGATGACTGAACAAGTTGTGGTATATGAATGTAATGGAATACTATTGTACTATAAGAAATGATGAACAGGCAGAGTTTGTAAAATCCTGGAAAGACTTATATGAACTGATGCTGAGTGAAGTGAGCAGAACCAGGAAAACACTATTCACTAAAATAGCCACAATGTAAAATAACTGATTTTGATAGACTTCTCAGCAATGCAAGGACCTAAAACAATTCTAAAGGACTCATCTTGGAAAATGCCATCTACATCTAGAGAAAGAACTATGGAGTCAGAATGCAGACCAAAGCAGACTATTTTCTTTTTTGTTTTATTTTTTTCTTTCTCATGATTTCTCTCATTTGTTATAATTCTTCCATGCAACATGACTAATGTGAAAATGTGTTTGACAGGAATGTATGTGTAGAGACCATATCAGATTGCATGCTGTCTTAAGGAGGGATGGAGGAGGGAGGGGGAGAAAAATTTAAAACTTATTGAAGCAAATGTTGAAAACTAAAAATAAATAAATTGAAAAGTGTAAAATAAAATCTTCCAAGTATTGTGTTATGTAATAGAAACATAAAATAAATCCTACCCTTAAGGAACTTGCCATCTAGTAAGGACAGTGACTGATAAGGCACATACTCAAAAAATGTTTATACAAGGGCAAACATGTAAAATGCAAAGGAGAGATAGTCAAAATATTGTGAGAAATGACAGTTACCAAGAGACTTCAAGTCAATTTGTAAAATGAAAAAAAAATGAGTCCTGAATGTTTGCTGAATACTGATGTCAGGCAAGTTGGGAAGAAATGAGCAGTGTCATGTGCAATCTGATTATTCTTGATCCTATGGTAGGAATGTATTTCTGAATATCCTCCATTCTTGTCCCTTCTCCCTTGCCTCAACCAAAGCCACCATTTAGATTAAGAATATGTGCAGACCTTATCTTTGTCTGACTTTGCTTCAGTTTTTAGATTTGAAGATAAATATATTTCCCATAAATTTGACTTCATAATTAGCTAATGTTTAACAACTGGCTCATTGAGAAAAATGTCCACATGACACACTTTTTAGTTTACAATGTTAACATGTTCTCCATGACTTCTGTAAGTCTAGACAATAAAGAAAAAAATTAATTAAGCCCTGGTTTGTAGCATTTGGCTGTTTCTAAATTGTAAAAGCTCACACTGAAAATTTAATTGGCTTTTGTGAAATGGTTCAATTTAGCTGCAACACACCTCTAATTTAGATGTAAAACATGAAAAGTAGGAGAAAAGTCAAAATATTTAGCACTATTGCTCTTGATTCATTTTTACCCTTATTTCAAACAACTGAGTCATATGACTCGTTTGTTATTAAGTGAATATCATGTTCCAGACCTGAGGCCAGAGTAGTTTAGTTTGAGAGGTTCATCCAATATGCAAAAGTTCTGTAAAGAATTCTCTCTGGGATGAAGGGTGCTATTCATATTAACAGGTTATTAGGACAGGCAGAGAAGTTAAATGTAATGGATGTGTAGTCCATAAGAAGCACTGACTATGCCAAATTCAATTGGAAATTGTCCATTAGGTTAGAGCAAAAAAAGTCTACTCTGTGAGAGGACTTTTCTGACTATTATCATTAGAGAATACAAGAGGGTAGATGGGATGTGTTTATTATAGTCAATAAGATTCACTGTGCACCACACCTTTAGTATGATAAGTTCTGGGCTACTGATGATCGTCTTGGTCTCTAAGCTGAAGATGTTGTAACTGGAAATTTATTCAGAAGCTGAAAATAGTGTTGGGAACACTCACAGGTAAGCATGTGTTTTGGAAGGAATGAGTAGAAAGAGGACAACACAGAAACTCAATGATATGTTGAATGAAAAAGGATAAAAGAGGAAAAGAAGGTAAAAATATATATGGAAGAAGGTAGAAGAAGACCTTAGGATCTTCTACTCTATCATCTCCATTGAACAGATGAAGAAACTGAGTCCCAGAAAGGTTAATCAACTTGCCTAAGGCCAGCTAGGTTGTAAACTGCAATATTTGAATGCAATATTTTAACCTAGGTCCTCTGACTCCATATCTATATTTTTACTACACCATACCGGAGAAGCCAAGAGTTAGCCTTTAGAAAGTGAATAGTATCCTAGAACCTTAGTAGGAAGGGACCTCAGAAATCATAGAAATGAACCCACTCATCTTTCTGCTGGGGAAACTGAGGCTCAGAGGGGAACTGACTTGCTCAAGGTCATATACCTACTTAGTAGCAACATACTCCCAACCAAAAGCTATACAGTCAATAAATTGAAAGAGGATGTAAATGTGTGTGTGTGTGTGTGTGTGTGTGTGTGTGTGTGTGTGTGTGTGTGGTTTTTGCTTGTATGTATGTATGAGAAAGCTGCTGCCCAAGGGGCCCTTGTGGTTTCTCAGTGGGGAATGTTATGCAAGGGACTTATTGCCAGCCCTGAGAATAATAACATCGATGAGTGAGGCAAACTCCATCATATTGTTGTTTCTGTTTGAATGGCGGTGGCATATTTCTTTTACAACTTATTTTCAAGAGAATTACTTTTTTGAAGACAACCTCCTAGAGTTATCTTTTCCTTTATTTAAAAAGCTGGTTATTAGTTCTGGGAAATCCTTCAGAAATTAGTATTTGGGGGTTGGCTTCCAGGCATATGTAAGAATGGACACATACATAAATACTTTTTTCTCCATATTGCAATTGATTTTTCACAGCTTCTCTTCCCTATTTTGTAAATCAGGACCATATAAGACAGAAAGGTAATAAAAGTGTTTATGATCACCCAATGTGAGGAGGTCTCTGAAGGACAGACCCACACAGAGTTGAAGGCTCACTTGGCTAAAAACACATCATAAAGAATCCATTTGAACTATGATTTATAGCTAAAGGGTAGACTCTAGCTAAAGTCATGATTAATTAGCTATTCTCAACCTTTGATAGAGTATTCTGGCTAATATTTAATGGGGAAGAGGAAGAAGCAAGTTAAAAGGACTATAGATCTTAAACATTATTACCACTAAATTCATGGCATAAAACCCTGAAATTGTTAGCATTTAACTTCTAAATCCCAGTTAACTTTATAATCTCAGTTAATGAGCAAATGTTCTTAGTTTTACACAAGATCATAATGTTGGATCTTGACTGATTCTTCCACATCAGCCAATATTTGAACTTCAGCCATAATATCAATTGCCCATCAGGTATTATTATATCCAGAAATTAGCCCAATTAGGTGGGCAGGGGATGGAACTTCTCACATCCTCAACTTCCAAAATTGGATTCTAGAACTAGAATAAGAACAGTTAGTGAACTTCTACAAGAAAATTAAAACATTTTGACTTAAGAAAGCAGGATCTGAGGACAGAGCCTGTGTTTTTATAATTCACCCTTGAGCCCTTCAATAAATGCAATGAATGAAGCCAGTAAGCATTGTCATATTCAGGCATTAAGGAAAGATTTTTATTCTGAGGCACCATACTGAATAGCCTGGCAATAGACCTAAAAAATTCTAGGTTCTAGTCTAGTCTACTAGCATTTTATAGACCTAATGTGTTATGATTGTTTAGTTGTTTTCAGTTGTGTTCATGACCCCTTTTTATATTTTCTTGGCAAAGATACTGGACAGGTTTACCATTTCCTTCTCTAGCTCATTTTACAAATGAGGAAACTGAGACAAAAAGGGTTAAGGAGTAATTTGCCCGTGGTCACAAAGCCAGTAAGTGTCTGAGGCCAAATTTGAACCTAAGTAATTCTAACTCTAGGTCCAGACCTCTATTGTTTTTGCTACCTAGATGCTCTAGACTTACTGTGTAGCCTTTGGTAAGTCATTTTAATGTTCCTTTGTCTTCTCCTCTGCAAAATAAGGGGGTTGACCTTGAAGGTTGTTAAGGTCTCTTCTAGTCCTGAAATTATGTGGCTTTATGATTTTGACCACTCTGGGAAGGCATGAGTAAGACATCACAGGAGGCAGAAGTACTTTCTGAGAAGAGCTCCATTTAATTAAGCTACTCTACAGGTGAAGGTGCCAGAATGTTTCCTTATTGCCCCAGCTAACATCATGGGGTAGTGAGGTGGCACAGTGAATAGAACACTGGGGTGGAGCCAGGAAGACTCATCTAACTGGATTGAAATCCAGCCTCATTCAGTTACTACCTGTGAGATCCTGGGCAAATCACTTAATTCTGTTTCCCTCAGTTTTCTCATCCATAGAATAAGCTGTAGAAGGAAATGGCAAACCACTCCAGTATCTTTGCCAAGAAAAGCCCAAATGGGGTCACAAAGAGTCAGACATGACTGTAATGACTGAATAGCAACAACGTCATATATTATTATGCTTTACTCTGTTATTTACCTCACATCTTATTCTCATCTCATGATTATAATGGAATCTCCTGGTTGAGTCTTATCCCCACCCCTGCTCAGGCTTTCTAAAGTTATTCTTGCTTAAAAACTGCTGTAGTTATCTGCCATATCTACCCCTCTGAGAGGAACCAAATAGTCCTTTACCCAGTACTTTCTCCTAGATCTGTAAGACTCTCCTTTCATGTTAACAACCCATGAACTGCCATCTCAGATTTATCTAATGAGAATTATTGGTTTCCTCTTACCTTTGGGGGGCATTAGGAAATTTATGACTACTCTTGTATTATTATCTATTTACATAAGAATTCCAATCATTGGCTAAATATTTATCGGAGCCAACTGTATGCATAGTCATATCCTAGAAGCTGAGAGAACAAAAACATAAAATTCTCCATCTGTGCCCATAAGTAGTTTATGATCTAGCTAGATCATTAATGCGTGTCTTTTTATGCCAACTAGACAGCAAACTGTTTGATGTCAGGAAATAGGACTGATACTTCTCTGTATTCTTCCTTAAGGCCTAATACAGTGGGTGCTCAGTAAATGTTTATTGACAAATTGATTTATAAGTATATTAGGATTCATTTGATAAAAATATGAGCACAGGGGGGCGGAGCCAAGATGGCGGAGTAGAAACAGCTCCTCCAAGCCTCTCTGCCCCCAGATTCTCCACAAACTATGTAAAAAAGGACTCTGAAAAACTTCTGGAGCCCCAGCACCCACAGAACGACACAGAGAAGCTAACCTCCCACTGAGGACAGCCCATCACCCTGCAGGAAGGACCAGCGCAGTGGTCTGGGAGCCGGCAGTGTGCAGAGCGCAGAGCGCAGGACCTGAGCCGAGCCGAGCCCAGGTCCACGTGAGCCGAGGTTTTAGCCCCAGGGCGGCAGGGCCAGCAGCCGGCTGGAGGAAACCCAGAACACCAGGAACTGTGGGGATTCCAGAATTATCAACATAGACATGCCTAGGACAAAGTAAGAGGTTAGTGTCCTATGGACTTTGGGACCTGTATTTGGGGAATGCGTCAGCTCCCTCCCCTGGGGCTAGAAGCCGCTGAGGAGACACGCCATTTTGTAGTTTTCAGAGGCATTTCCGGCTCCCAGCCTACAAATCGTGGGGAGATCCAGCGATCAGTCTTGGGGGGGTAATCGCTCTTGCTTTAACCTCCCTGGATCTGGATTGTGATCTAGGGTGGAAGCTGTGGGTGGGTTTACAGCTTGCCAGAAAGGGAAGTTGCCCCCCCACACGTTCAGGACAAAAATTCCTCTAGCTGGCCTTAAAGCCATAGTGTGGCAACAAGCCCAAAAGTCAAGCAATTAAGTGGCAACATGCCAAGGCAAAGGAAACAGAAAAATGCAACCCTAGACTCCTATTTTGGGGGCATAGAGCGGAAAAGGACTGTGAGGTCAGAAGTCCTGCTCCAAAAGCCCCAGGGGAAAACATGAGTGGGTTGCAGGCCATAGAGGACCTTAAGAAGGACTTTAAAAATCAAATAAAGAGAAGTGGAGGAAAAATTGGAAAGAGAAATGAGAAGGATGCAGGAAAAGTATGAAATGAGGGTCAACAGCCTGACTGAGGAAAACAACACCTTAAAAAATAGACTAACTCAAATGGCAAAGGAAGCCCAAAAGGGCAATGAGGAGAAGAATGCCTTAAAAAGTCGAATTTGCCAGATGGAAAAAGAATCTCAAAAGTTCATTGAGGAGATTCATTCCTTCAGAGTTAGACTGGAGCAAATGGAAGCTAGTGACTTTATGAGAAATCAAGATACTATTAAACAGATCCAAACAAATGAAAGAATAGAAGGCAATGTGAAATATTTCATGGGAAAAACCACTGACCTGGAAAATAGATCCAGGAGAGACAATTTAAAAATTATTGGACTACCTGAAAGCCATGATCAAGGAAAGAACCTAGAAATCACCCTTCAAGAAATTCTCAAGGAAAGCTGCCCTGATGTTTTAGATCCAGAGGGCAAAATAGAGGTTGAAAGAATCCACTGATCACCTCCTGAAAAAGATCCCAAAAAGAAAACTCCCAGGAATATTATAGCCAGGTTCCAGAATCCCCAGATCAAGGAGAAAATACTCCAAGCAGCCAGGAAGAAACAATTTCAATATTGTGGAAACACAATCCGAATAGCACTGGACCTGGCAGCTTCTACACTGAGGGATCGAAGGGTATGGAATATGATATTCCAGAGGGCAAAAGAACTGAGAATGAACCCAAGGGTCACCTACCCAGCAAAACTGAGTATTTTGTTTCAGGGGAAAATATGGTCATTCAGTGGAATAGAGGACTTTCAAGCATTCTTGAGGAAAAAACCAGAGTTGAATAGAAAATTTGACATCCAGACATAAGAAGTAAGAGATGCCTGAGAAGGTAATCAGGGAAAAGAAATCAAAAGGAACTTATCAAAGTTGAACTATTTACATTCCTATATGGAAAAGCAATATCTGTGACGGATGATATCTTTCTCACTATGAAAATAATGGAAGAAGGGGGTGTGGTCATATGAATACATATGTGAATGTATGTGTATATGGTTACAGTTATATATGGATAGAGGGCATAGGTTGATTTTGTTGGGAAGGGAGAGGACTCAAGGGATGAAATTATGAGGTGAGAGAGGAAAGTGGCAAGAGGAGATGGGGAGAGACATGGTAGGGTAAACTATCTCATGTAGGGGAAGTGGGTGCAAAGGAGGGGGAGAATAAGGAAGGCTAAAAAGGCAAAACCACATTCACATTGAATTTGGTTTAGGGAGAAAATGACATACATACTAAATGGGATATCTCAACCTGCAGCAGGATAGGGGAAGGGGGATGAGAGGAGGGATGATGGATGGGAGGGCATCCTTGGGGTGAGGGGAGGTTGGAAGTACCCACTATAGAAGAGGGACAGGATCATGTAGGGAATGGACCAGGTAGGGGATGGGATGAGTGGGAGGGAATTATAAGCAGCCTTGTACAATATATCTACCATGATAATGTTTTGCATAGCTAGACATGTACAACATATACTGAATTACTTATATCCCAAGAAGGAATGGGTGACAAGGGAGGAAGGAAATGGATCTGAAATTCGAGGTCGTAACATTAAATGTTTCAAATAAAAAAAAAAAAGAATATAAACAATTTAAAAAAAAAATATGAGCACAGAAGCATGGAAAGAGTATCAGGATGAACTGGAGTTAGTAATGAAAGGAGGCTTGGAAGACATAAGTCATAGAGTTATAGAATCTCACAAGAGTCAGTGACTAATCCCTACCTCTATAAAAATCTTTTCTATAATATATCCAAAAAACTGTCACCTGGCCTCCATAGATACTAAGGAAGGGAGAACCCAATGCCTCCCAGAATAATCCATTCTACTTTTGGATAGCTCATGATGCTCATTTTTTTTTTTTACGTCAAGACAAAATCTATCGCCCTATAAATCCTAACCATTGTTCCTAGTTCTTCCCTCTAAGATCCCAGCAGAGCAAATTTGTTCTGTCTTTCCTACAGCTACCCTTAAAATATTTAAAGATAACTCTCATGTCCCTACTGTCATATGTTTTGGAGCCAAGCGTTGAAGGAAGAAGGAAGGAAGAAACATGGGGAATTAATAACATTCTCATTTACATTTGTATAATTTTGCAATTCACAAAGAACTTTCCTTATTATTTATCTCCTGGGTACTATTTTGTCTTTTTCACAGATAATCAAACTGAACCTCAGAGAGAGGAAGTGACTGACTGCCCTAAGTGATTCACACACTTATTAATGATGGACCTAGAACTCAATCCCTAACTTTCTGCTTCCAAGGCCAATAGTTTCTTCCATTATACTATGTGGAAGGATATTCTAGAATAAAAATGAACAAGACACTTCTCAGTGACCCTTTTTAAACTTCTATTCATATAATTATCTACTTGATAAATGTTCTTAATTAAAGATGATCTAGTCAGTAGATGCAAAGCTAGTTTAATTCAGGGGGAAATTGTTCTTTAAAGTTTCATTTGCTTTCATGGTGAAAAACAAAAAACAAAAAACAAAAAAAAAAAAACAATGCCTGAAATTGGTATTGAACACTAGTTCATAAAGGACTGACCTGGAGATAGCTAGACCTTATTTGAAAAACTTCAAAGAAATCTCTATTGACTTTTCCTTTGTATTTCCTGCCATATCTCCCATATTGTTCTTCTTTTTCTTTTTTGGAAGGCCATGTTATTTTCAATTAGCATTTCAATTTTAAAAAAAAATAGTCCATTTGGAGAATCCATTGCAAAGGATTCCCAGTTAATTTCTCTTTCTGTTATTTTGACAAGGCTCAGAAAGTATCAGCTGAACAAAATGGGCCCCATAAACTAGCAATGGTCATAGAGTGTCTATGCTGCCCATCATTCAGATGTCACCTCTGGCCCCTATTCAGAGAGGGCAGAGGAAGGATGGATAGTGTTGGACTAATAAATAGCTTTTAGCCTATTCATTATAATTAGACATTTGGCTAGGCACGTGCTTGGAATTCTAATTATTTCTAGAGCTCAGCATTAAATGCCTTAATCACAGGTGGAATGGGAAAAGGAAATTATTAAAAGGGTCACTTGGGTTCAACATTTCCACGCTATTCATGGAGAGAGAAGTTGGGAAGAGATTCACAGTCAAATTACTTTGGAGGGGGGGTGATGAGTGAGATATAGATGCTGATGACACAATTCCAGGATGACAGCAATCAGGGTTCTATTCAAGTGCATTTCCCCACCCCCTTCCATCAGAATATTTTTCCCCTTTGAAATTTTTGCATACTTACACAGGTGTATTGACTTCATAGAGATCTATGCAAAAAGCTAATCCTGTGTCAACAGAATCTAGAAACTTTAGCAGAGTCTTGTTAAGATGTTGAGAAAAATAAAATGGACTTTGGCTAAAGATGACTTCCCATTGTAGAGGGGAATGGAGGTACCATTCATTCTTGCTACTCACCCATTGAGTCACCCCATTTTCGGGTGTATGCCCATACCTGTGTAGGGTCCTTTAGGGGAGTCATAGAAGTCTAAACTAGGTACCTTGCCTTAGGAAGTTTAGAGGCAAGAGGGGGAGATGAAATACACTGAGAATTCAAGATAAAAACCACTTCCCCTTGTTATCTTTTCCCATGTTTTCACAAGGCAACTAGGTAAAACAATGCATGGAATCAGGCCCAGAATCAAGAAAACCTGGCCTCAAATCTGGCTTCTGACTCTTACTAGCTATGTGCCCCTGAGCAAGACATTTAATCATTGTCTGCCTCAGTTTTCCACCTGTAAAATGGGGGTATGATAGACTCTACCTCCCAGGTGAGGAAATTGATTCCTACTCTATTACAATCAGTATTAATCCATTTGATATGATTATAAGTTCTATGGGCTTCAGATTGTAAGATCATTTGTATATTCATGGAAAGCTGGCTGGAAGCCCTCCACCCTTGTCTTTTCTTGTCCTGGTGACCAAATCCAGAGTAGCAGAGATGACTCAACTGCACAGAAAGTCCCCCAAATTATTTTCATACCTCTGGACCATTCTCCCTTGTCCAACATGAGCAGATGCCCATCTTGTGACCATCTTATGATCATCTAGTCAGTGGAGATATTCCTTGCTTTGCCAAACTCATGACCCCACTGATAATATTACTTATTTTAGCTTATGCATTATATGTCACCCAATGGAATTATTCTGTATCTGGTATAGCAGCTTTTGAATGTCTTATTAAAATAGTGCCCTGGTAGAAGGAGGCATCTCAGCTCTTGAGGAAGATTTAAGGTCCAGTTCATCAGAGGAGACAATGAATTTTTTTTTAACAAAGTGCTATTGGCTCAAAGTTCTACCTCAGTTTCTCTTACTGAAGGCTGGATAATTTTTCTCCCCACACATGATCGTTGTGAGGATAAAATGAGATAATATTCATAAAGCACTTCCAAAAACTTAAAGCATTAGATAAATGCTAGCACCTTCTATTTGTTATTTGTTATCACTAAGCTCTTCAACCCTATCCCTATAGAGCCAATATTGTCTGCCCCATCATTCCATTTTGCCCTCCGGACCCCATGATATATTATTATCAAAACTCCTTTAACCTTAAGATCTTTTCCTCAGACACCTTGTATCTTCTAGTACTAATGGAAGGCTGGTCCAGGTGCTCCCTTGTCACATGCCACCTATCCTGGACTTTGTTTCTTCCTTCTCCTTTTCCCTAGCCACTGAGGAAGAGGTACCTCTTTGCCAAGTCAAACACCCTACTTGTATGCTTGATCTCATCTCCTATCTCCTCAAACTACAAAGTGGGAGGCTTGAATTATATGGCCTCTGGGTCACGTCTACATTTTAATCTTCTGCCCCAGTTGCTACATTCACATGTCCTTTTGCCACCATAACTCAGCAACCACTCTCATTTGTAGTTCACTCCAAATATCCATATTACTTGATCCTGCTCTTGGGTGCAGCCATTTACAAGCCCCATACTATTTCATCTCCATTCTCAAACAGTTCAGTAACAGGATCACAGTATTTCCCCTTCTCCAACCTTTGCCTTTATACCTGAGGTCTTCAGTACCTACATGTATCTCCCCTAAAGTATCCTAACATCCCCTATCACCTTATATCCCATGACCTATATCTTAATTATTACACCTAGTAAGATGGTCTCTGTATATAATTTCCCATCTTTAAAGCTCTCCCTCTGTTTTACTTATAAACCTATTGATCTTTACATACTGATCTTTCTACCCTTCCCTGATAACTTTCCTCACCTCATGGTCTTGAGTCTATAGTAATTACCAGATCATCTCTACATGATCCCCTACTGCTGAATCATTTCTTTTCCTGTTATATAGTCACTTATGCCCTACCATACTCCAAGTCAGAGTAATCAACATCATCTGTCTCCTCTGCTTCTACTTACATATTGACACAGGCTGTCACACAACTGCTCAGTCTAAGATTACTTTCTAATTTAATTTCAACTGGGTACTCACTATTGCATAATAATCCTTTGATTCTTTAATGGTTGCCTATCACACTTCCTATAGCAGCTATCACAAACTTTTTTTACTCTCAAGCCCCCTACACCACCCCTCCTTCTCTTTTGGGTCTCCTCCAACCTCTCCAACCCTATATTCTTTTGTTTTATCCTCATCTAATTCCAACCCAGCAAGTCTATGTGTCCCCAAAAATCTGCACTGGGAATAATTCTTGTCCTTCTTTGTACTCTATATTCATGATCTTATCCTTTCTGAATTATCTGTCTGAATTATCATCTCAACACAGATAACCCTTTTTTGCAAAGGACTGGCACCAGACTCAGAAAGACCTGAATTCAAGTTTTTGCTATCTATTGGCTGTGTGACCTTGGGCAAAGTATTTAACCCCTTGGTCCTCTTCAAGAACAAAGGACAAACAACCACCCAAACAATTTTCTAAACTATCAGTTTCAAAGAAGTTGCTGATATGCATTGGTAAAGGGAATTTCCTCAAGGGAGGTTTTTATACCAATTAAATCACAGTGCTAAAACAAATAAAAAACAACAACAACATATCTTGTATCTGGCACCTTCTTTCCACACATGCTGTCATTGTCCCAATTTCAGCCTTCATCACTTTTCACTTGGATTTTAGAAATAGTTTCAAAATTCGTCTCCCTTATTCCTCTCGTTTCCCTCAGTCATCCATGTTCCACTGAGCTACCATTTAAATATTCCTAAAATAGAAGTCCAACAACTTCAGTCCTCTACTCAAAAATCTTCTCTATTGTTTTTAGGATAAAATGCAGGCTCCTTCACCTGGCATTGGAAGCCCTTCCTAGTATGGCTCCTACTTCACAGATTTATTCTGTATTATTCCTCTTCACACATTTTAGGTCAAACTAAGCAAGTTATACCAGTAGATGTTTTGGTCTCTGAACTCAATATTCCATAGGATCATCTCCCACTCCCAGTGCTTGGGAGGCATAAGCCCTTCAACCTCCTTTCCCCAACCCTTAACCTCTCAAAATATCTGGATTTCTTCAGGAATTTGAAGATCAGGTGCAACTTCCTATGATATACATTTCCTGATTACCTAGATTTTATCGTGTACATGCTGTATGCCCCGAATAGAATGCATGCTCCTTGAAGGCTGCTTTTGTATCCTCAGGTCCTTCTGCACCTGGCATGTATTTATTTATTTTTTGCCTTTTGGAGGGGGGAATGCAGGGCAATTGGGGTTGACTTGCCCAAGGTCACACAACTAGTAAGTGTTAAGTGTCTGAGGCCGGATTTGAACTCAGGTCCTCCTGATTCCAGGGCTGGGGCTCTATTAACTGAGCCATCTAGCCACCCCACTTTCATTTATTATTGAATTTAAAAATTTGTATTAATAGCCTTTGTTTTATATGATCTTTTCCCAATATATTCTTTCCAAAAATCATCTTATAATGAATAAAAAATAAGAGAAAATAGTCCAACAAAATTAACCAACACATCAACCAAGTCTGACATCATGTGAAGTATTCCAAACCATAGTTCTCTACCTCTACAAAGAAAAGAAGGATGTATTTTCTCATAACTCTTTTTTGGGACCAAGTTTCTCTTTATATTGTTATAATCAATGTGTGTATCATCATCCTGGTTCTGCTTATTTCACTTTTTATTGGTTCTTTTAAGTCTTTTCCTGCTTCTCTGTAATCATTTAACTCATCATTTTTATAGAACAGTAATATTTCATTATACTCATGTACCACAGTACATTTAGCTATTCTCTCCAACCAACAGAAATCTACTTTGTTTCCATTTCTTTACTACTACAAAAAGTTCTACTATAAATATTTTGATATGTATACGAGATTTTTTCCCCTTCTATGGGATATATATAAATATATCTAGAAGTGGGATATCTAGGTCAAAGGATAGGGCATTTTCTTAATTTTCTTACAAAATTTCCACATTGCTTTATAGAGTGGTTCACAGCTCCACCAACACTCAACACTGTATTAGTTTGCCAGTCTTTCCACAATCCCTGACTAACCCCATTATTTGTCATCTTTGAGGAATTGCTGAGTATAATTTGAAACCACAGAGATGTCTCATTTACATTTCTCTGATCATTAGTAATTTGGAGCAATTTCTCATATGGTTGTTAATAGTTTGCAAATGCTGAATTTAATTCAATGCATAGTCAAAGCTAAATAGTGTCTAAATGCTGATATGATTCAGTCAGGGGAATGGACAGCTGAAAGAAACTTCTGGAAACCTCATCAAAACTCTCTTCAGATACTAGCTGCAGTTTGCCTTCTCTATTGGGCAAATTGAGTCCTGAAGACATGTAATCAGTGACTCTTTGCATGCTGACCACAACACTGAATTTCTCCAATGTCTTAGAAGGAAGTCAGAACCTGTTCATACCAGCTACAAAACTCAAGAAATGCATCTCTAGCAAGTACCTAGGAAAGTGGATTTGAAAGAATAAAGTGAATTTGATCATAACCTAGAAAGTTGTTCCCTAAAAACAACTCTGTGACCACAGCTGGGTAGTAAAGGAATGATTTCAGCCCAAGTGTATGTCCATTGGTGGTCATGCTGTCCCTATAGCTCATTACACTTGGGCCTACATTACGTAGGGAGTTAAGCACATCAGGGTAACACTAGATAGATCACCCAAGTACTCCCATTTTTCTTCTGAATGAGATTTTCACCGCCCGTCTACAAGGAAATGAATTGAGCAATTTTCTGTTCATTGCAGTGTACGGAGAATCTCTAATACCAATACCTGTCGTTCTTGCCTACCAGACTCATTTAGCAAATGGTGGGTGATACCGTCTATGTCCTTTTGGATGCTTCTTAAGTAAGATAGTTAAGGAGTAGCATGATGGGGCAGTGGAGAGAGCACTGGCCTGAGAGCCAGTAGCCCTACTTTCTCATACTAGCCCTGCCCCTAACTAGCTCTGTGACCTTAAGCAACCTATTTCTCCTCTCTGGGTCTTCCGTTCCCTCACACAATAAAGGGTGAGGATTAGATGATATCATCTGAAGTGCCTTCAAGTTCTAATATTTTCAGATCCTCCCTAAAACATTCTCTACCCTAAATGCCATAGAATCATAGATTTAGAACTGGAAATTATTTTAGAGGTTATAGTCATAGCAGTATGGAGTTATGTTATAGGCTAGTTCAAGATTCTTATTTGATAGAATAGGAAACTGAGGACTAGAGATGCTCAGTGACTTGTCCGTGGCCACAAGTTCACAGAAGAGTCAGGATTCAAACACACATTATTTGACTCTAAAATCTATCACTCTTTACACTGTATCCTAGTTTGTTGGGGTTTGGGGGTTTTGTCTATTAAAATGGGGGGTAGAGAGAGATAAGTAACAAAATTTTCTTTATGCCATCTTTTTGTAAAATCAGTTTTGGTGGCATACGATCAGAGCCAGGATATTTCATATACTCCCAGCATGGTTCCAATGTAGGCCTCCTCAACTTTGACCTCCCAGTCCTTTCCCAGAGTAGAGTAGGTAGGTTAGGATACTTATCAGGATCCCTTCTGTCTCAAAAAATTAACTTACTCTCTTATTCTAAGTGAGGTCTATAGTTTTCAATCCTATAATGAATTGAGTTAGAAAGACTTGGCTCATGCTGCTTGTGTGACCCTAGACAATTTAGGACCTCTCAGTGCCCAGGGAAACTCTCAAAGACTATAAGTTGCAAAGAGAATGCCAATCTGTTTTGGTAAAGGGACTTTCCACCCCTTGGAGTAATGATAAAATCACAGATCTGGTCTTTAAAAAAAAACACACACCTGATTTAGGTACCTTTTCATTTCTACCCTATTATAATCTTCACTTATTTATCTGTTGCTCAATATGTTATTTTTTCATTCCCTTTTCCTCACACCCTAATTCACACAAAACCTGTGCAGAGAATTCCAAAGGGAAAAGCTACAACTTTTCAAAAAGAGAAAATAAATCATACTTTCCATAGAGCAGAGTTACTAGAATTTAGTCCCCTTAGAATAATTTCTATTCTCTAGAAACATCTTATGCTTACTTGAGAATACATGGATTTCTGCAAGTCAGCTCATCTGCCAGCTGGAAAGACAACTGTCACAAAAGGCTCTAGCTGCTCTTTCCAAACCCTAGGAACTCTGGCATTTACTCCCTAGCTGGACTAAAACATGAGTTGTTCCTGAATGGTAAGAAAACCGCTTTATAACCCCAGAGTGTGAGTTGGATCCTCCTGGCTTATGAGAAGAATATAGGTTGGGAAGGCAGGATACCTGTATTCACATCTGGGTTCTACCACTTCCTACCTTTGAGGTCACTTTGCCCTTCTAAAACTTGGTTTCCTCATATACAAAATGGAAATGCTAACATTTAGAAGACCAAACATATATGGTAGCTGTAAAGTGTTTTGTAAACTTTAAATCACTGTACAAATATCAGTTTCATTATCATGATTATTGTATGGGATATGATTAGAGGCTCTGTGAGAAAGTATCATTTTCTCATTTTTTATATTTTCTCATTTTTTATTTTAAAGTCAGTGATATTTTCCTTCTAATATGCTATATGTGAAATTGTACCAAAACACTTATTATATGAGACAATATTTCCATGTGAAAAGTAATATTTTGTTCCATGGTTTCCTTGACCCTCTTTCACTGTATAAGTATTTCAGCTCCTCAGATCTTCCATGAGTTTAGTCCATTTGTATTGACAAGTATAGATCAGTACATGCCCGAAGTGTTACATGTGGTACTATGGAGGGAGTGCTAGAATCAAGAAGACTTGGTTTCAAACCCTGTCTCAAGCACTTAGTATCTGTTTGACTCAGGTAAGTCCCTTAATCTACCCAAGCCTAAAATTCCCTCATTTGTAAAGTGATGATGATATCCGTCACAGTACTGTTGGGTGGATTAAAGTTCATGTATGTACAAACCTTATCATTACATAACCAAATAAAGTTTAAGAAATTCTAGACTAAAAATCTGTAAGGTTTCTTGCATCTCTAAAAATCTATTCATCTATGATTTATTTGCCATCAAGACCTAAAAACTGCATAGAGAGTGTTTTCTAAGGAAGTTAAGAGCTCTGTGGAAAAGAAATACAAGGAGAGTAAGTGGCCAATCTCTTCTTCCTAGTAAACTATATACTCAAAGAGAAGATGATCTAGTCTTTGGAAAGGGTAGCCAGGCTTCTGACACCTAGATCAAATTCTAGCCATGAGGGGTTTTGTGCTGCTGTACAGTGAAAGAAATGGACCTTAGCAATTATCAGCATAGGTTAGAGCAATCGACAGACTCTGCTCTTCCCAGTCCTTATATATAAGGCCTTGGTTTCCTCATCTATTGAATGAGGGGTGGTCATGCTAGATGGTCTCTAATTTACCTCCCAACTCAAAATCCCATAACTCAATAGAAAAACTTTGTATCTCAAAAAACCGTTGTACAATATTGCCTCTTGCTTCACAGGCCAAGCTTTGCTGCCCACTCTAATACACTAAGGTGAACTATGATAGGATTAAACTACCAAGTATAAGATGAATCAAATTAACTTCTCAAGTGCCTTTAACAATTATAACAGCAAACTTTGACCACCACTGACCTAAATCAGGTTGGCCTGAAATACAGAGGAGAAACACTTTGCATTCCCTAGCCAACTTCTTGAGCACCTTTCCATTGTGGCAGAAGCTGCTTCTTTATAACCCATCAATCACTATAATCTCATCTATATTGCTGAAATATGCCTGGGGTTTAACTTCTTTCTTTCCAAAGTAGGCACTTTGCTTCATTAAGTCTTTGAGAGCTGCAGTTTAAAAGCTCAAGGCTAAAGAAATGCTTCAAGAACTCCATTTGACCCAGCCTCATGAAAAGAGAGAAGTGGGCACAATGGTTAATTCTCCTTCCAGAAATGGAGCTGCAATAATGAGATTATTTTTCGAAAACTGGCAGCAGAGCTTAGTGTTTTTCACAGTCATGTTCCTGACTTTGGCCTGCTTTCTTTTTCAAAGGTCAAGAAGATTTCTATGTAAGTAACTCTCCTATTTCTCCCACCAATGACAGTTTATTTCTGACTTTTACATTTTTAAAAATTTCTTTACTTTGGGAACATATTTCTTATTTTTTTTCTATAAGAATAATTAATATTTAGTTAACACTTATAACTTTCATATTATGAATCTCTTCTAGGCCTGGGGGCTTGGTTCACTTTGGGATTCTCTTATTTCTTCCTAATTTGTCTTCCACCCCAATGTGAATACTGGGAACTTTCATATCCATCTCACTTGGCTCCCACCCAAATGGCACCTAAAAATGTCAGTGTATGGTACATATCTCCTACTCAAAGTGGCAATCAGCTCTATTGCAAGTACTCGGGCTAACAAAGCATGAAACTTAAAACAGATTTTGTTTACATACTAAAAATGTTAGTCTATATTCATACCTGAACCAATAGAGCCTCAAGAGGTCTTTTCCATAAGATAATTCTATGTCCTAGTGAGCCACCAGAACACCTCTCCCTAGGACACTATCCAGTCCTTATGACACATCATTGACCACCACAAAGTGGTAGGCTGTGGTGCAACACTTTACCAGCTCTAGATTCCTACAACAGGACATTAGATTCCTACCACATTACTTTTTCTTTCCTTCCCTTCTTCCCTCCTCCTGTTTTTTTCTCCTCCTCCTCTCTATCTCTGTGTCTATCTCTGTATATCTGTCTCTGTGTGCCTTTCTCCATCTCTGTCTCTTTGTCTCTCTACATCTCTGTCTCTCACTCTGTCTCTCCCCACAAACACACAATCTCCAGCACTTGTGCCACCATTCTCACTTTAGTTTCATTTCTCTAGCTTCCACATGTACCAGTCTTTCTTTTCCATTAGCATTCCAACTCCTTGCTCTCCTCCCACAGACACTTGGCTATAACTCCCAGGCACTTACCATCTTCACCTCCTAATCCCATTTTATTCCCAGCACCTCTTTTGTTTTCTTTCCCTATTTGCCTCTCCAGTCTTCCCAGCTTAACCACACACACACACACACACACACACACACACACACACACACAGCCTGTATAGTACACATGAAAGGATAACAGCTATGCCAGTTTTCTGAAACCGGAAGTCCTACATTCAATTCATGGCTCTTTCATTTATTTTGGTGATATTGAGCAAATCATCCAAATTCTGTGGTGTCAATTTTCCCACTCGTCAAATAAGTTGGCTGGATCAAATAAGCTTTGAAGCACCTTGCAGCTTGAAGTCTCACAAAGAGATTATGGTTTACTGATGAAAGATCTGAGACTATGAGTCTATAACTTCTGTTTCCTTGCCCAGATATATCAAATCTCTACTATATTCCAGGCACTGTGCTAAGAACTAAAGATACAAAAAAAGGCAAAAGACATTTCCAGCTCTCAAGAAGTTTACAGTCTAGTGGGGAACACAACGTGCAAACAACTGTGTAGAAATAAGCTGTAGCCAGGATAGATTGTAAATAATCAACAGAGGGAAGTCACTAGACATAAGGGGGGTCTGAAAAGACTTTATTTAAAAGTTGTATTTTATCTGGGACTTTAATGAAGTCAGGGATACCAAGAAGCAAAGATGAGGACATAAAGCACTCAATACATGGGGGACAGCCAGTGAAAATGCTCAGAATTGTATCTTGTTTGAGGAACAGCAAAGAGATTATAGTGGCAACCATACTGGTAAACCCAGGATGGCTACTAGCACAGGTTCTTAAATCTGCTTTACTAGGAAAGATAGCTGTTTAAGGGGTCAACAATCTTTAAAAATTACATTCACTAGTTCAGGGGAATAATCAGCACCTTGAATTTCAGAGAAAATACAAGCAGAGAAATATAGACCAATATGCAGGGCTCTGACTGCCTGAATCAAAGCAACATTGCTATGCACTTTATATACATCCCCAGATTGAGAGAGCCTTTACATCTGAGCAGTCAGGGAGCTCTGAACATATGGCCACTCAGAATCTTGACCAGGGAATCACAAGATCCTTCAAATAAGTGAGCCCCAAAGTAAAATACCAACTCAGAGTATATATATGTATATATATATATATATATATATATATATATATATATATATATTTACATATTAGATATTCTTGACTCAGTGTCTAATTGGAAATCAGCAAAAGATGTGAAAGTCTTCCTACAAGCAAGCATCCCCTAAGCAAGCTTCCCTTAATGGCTCCATGTGAGGCCTATTAATGGGTGAGGAAGATCTTATATGCCATTAACATTACTGAGATCAGTTTCACTAAATTCCAGAGTATGTGGAGGATGGAGGCAGGAGGTATAAAATGTGTAAGAAGACTGGAAAGGTAGGAAGAGGAAAGGTTATAAAATGCTTTGAAAGTCAGAAGATGGTATGTTCAATCTTGAAGCAAATAGGGCGTCAAAGGAGCTGATTGGGATGGGGGTGGGGGAAGAAGATGACATGGTCAGAATTCTCCTTTAGAAAGATCAGTTTGACAGCTGAGTAAAGAATGGATTGGGGGGATACTTGAGGCAAAGAGAACAACTAGCAAGCTACTGCAGTAGCCCAGGCAAGAGGTGATGAAGACCTCTATGTAATTAAAGCATCAGAAGAGAAACACATAAGAGGTGTCAGAAAGGTAGGAATTATAGGATTGGGCAATGTATTAGATAGGAGAAATCAAAGAGTAAGATAGTGTATATATATATATATATGTACATATATATACACACATAGATATATACATATATGTGTATGATATATATGTAATATTACACATATATGTTTGTATATGTACATATACATATGATAAATTGGAGATAATATCAGAATAAAGGCACTAAGAAAGAGGAGGAGTAAGAAAGATTCCTTGCAGAAAGTGGGCTTTATCTTTTGCTTTATCTGGGACTTGAAGGAAGCTAAGGAAGCTATGAAGTAGAGATCAAAAGGGAAGAAGTTTTAGGGCTCTTATCCCACTGATGCCATAACTCATCCTCTCTTCTGTAACTGGTCTATCTAGAATTACAGTATTTTTAAGTTGAAAGGTACAGATAGCTAATCTATGTTCACTAATGACTAGAAAACCTGCTAGTACAGTGGATCAAGTATAGGACATGGAGTCATAAAGACTTGAGTTCAAATCTTGTCTCAGACACTTACTGTGTGACCCTGAGCAAGTCACTTAACCTTTGCCTCAGTTTCCTCAACTGTAAAATGGGGATGCCAATAGCACTCACTCTGCAGGTTGTTGTGAAGATCAGGTGAGATATTTGTACATTGATACTGTGCTAATGTACATTTTGCTAATACACAGTGCTTGGCACATAGTAGGCACTCTATGAATGCTTATTCCATTCTCCCATGCTCCATGCCTACAATGCCTTCTTCCACTCTTTTCCTCACTAGCTTTGAAAACTCAGCTCAAGTACCTTGTCCTCAATGAAGCCTTTCACAGCTGTCCCAGTCCACATTTATCTCTTCTTCTATTTCCTAGCTCCTATTTGATGTTTAATCATATGTAACTTCTGTCTGTTTTGCTGTTATTTAATCTTCCATGTGCTATCTCCCCAGTCTTCTAATACGTTACATTGAGGTCAGATATGAACTCAGGTCTTTCTGGCTCCAGGTCTAACACACTAGCCACTGTGATACCTGGATGCTTTTTCATGAACAAGGGTCCAGGGGTGGCAATGCAAAAGTCACATCTGACAAGCATGGAGAAATAATTCTGGGCAGTGTTCTGGGGCAAACGCATGGTTAAAACTTATATTCTCTTCTTTTAGAATAGTCATTATCTGGGGCAAGTGGCCTCCTCTCAGTTTGTCTGCAGTTGAGAAAATAATATGCATGTTCCCCAACAGCTGGGATGAGTCCAAGGCAATTGCCCAGTGGTGAATCATTGATTCCTGCATTCAGTGACAGTAGCAAGTGCTCCATTTACTCAGCAGAAACCATCCTCCCAAGATAGGGGATTGCAGGCTGATGAGCTAGCAGTTCTGTGATGGAGCTTCCATTGAATGCTAGCCTGGAATAGCAGTAAGTCAGGTACTGCTCAGGCATAGATATTTTTAAAAATGAAAACCCTAGAAGTGAAACATACTTCCAAGGCCATGTAGGGGAGAAATCCCTGGACTTGAAATCAGACCACGGGAACAAGCTTCCCTTCTGCCACTTGTTCTATGGCCCTGGACAGGAGCCTTCCCCTTTCTGAGTCAGTTTCCTCATAGCTGAAATAGAGGGAGTAATGTTTGCTATATACAATTAGCACAGTTGTTGTGAATAAGGTACTTTGCAAACCTCCACATGTTCATGAAATGTAAATCTGTGACTCATTACAATTATTACCTCATTCATCTCATCCTTTTCATTGGGATTTAGATAGAAATTCCTAAGACAAGTGATTATCTTGCTATTACTCCTTTTAATTCAGTATTCTATAGACTATTACATAGCTGGATAAAATAACTTCTTTTTATACTAAATAAGAGCTAGCATTTCTATAGTACCCTAAGGTTTGTGAAATGCTATACAAATATCATCTTATTCTATCTTCACAGCCATCCTGGGAAGCAATGCTGTCATTATTCCCATTTTATAGATGAGGAAACTGAGACAGGAAGAGGTTAATTGACTTATCCAGAGGTTGTGATGTGCCCATATAGCTAATACGTGTCTGAGGGAGAACTTGCACTCAGATCTTCCTGACTCCAACCCTAGTGTTTTTTTTTTTTTTCACTAAACCACCCTAGTTTCATTCTACTTGAATGAAAGTATTAACATCTAAGTTCAACATCTGTAGGCTCACTCAAAGTGTTCTCAGTCCAACTTCAGCAGGACATAGGCCACGTAACTCATCCCACTCCCTCTTGATGTTGATTTCCTTGAACAGGTCACTCTTCTTTGAAAGCTTTTTCTTCCATGTAGCTTGAAGATTATGAGTTTTTGGGACAGTGGGAGTGATGGAGGAAGGGGAAGAAAAAAACATGTAATACAATACTTACTATGTATCAGGAACATTTTATAATTATTTCATTTTATCCTCAGAACAACTCCACAATGCAGATACTATCACTATTCCCATTTTACATTTGAGGAAACTGAGGTAAACAGAGGTTAAGTGATGTGTCCAGGGACACAAAGCTAGTCAATATCTGAGTCCACATTTGAACTCAGGTCTTCCTGACTCCAGGTCAGCACACTCTATCCACTATGACACCTAGCTGCTATGTTGGCATCTATTAATTCTGTTCTTAAGATTTATACATCATATTATCCATAGGAGACCATGGAATGGTCTAATTCCATCACAGTTTATTTGTTGAGTTCTCCAGGATATTTTGAGATCTGTTTTTATAGCAAGTGGTCACCTCCCAGTCCATGGAAAGTCATGAGATTCTAATATATAATTCTGGCCATTTGGTAATATATTGCTAAATCATTTGGCCAGTGCTGAATTTTTATAGCCTATAATGATGTTGCACAATTTCTATCATTTCCTTACAAAATATACATTTAGTATTAACTCTAGTTTCCTTAAAAATAACCCTTCTGTAATACTTGTGACAATGACCTTGTCCTGAATTACTATCATTAACTCCCCTATTTACACAAATAAATCTGTATGTTTCATTTATTCCATGCTACTTTATTGATGTATTATTGCCTGAGTTCATGTAGATGTCGTCGATGGAGGGGCCTTTGATTCTACTCTCAAATCTTGGTCATTTCATAGGCTTCACACAGTGCTAAGCCACCTTTGTTTACATTTGACAAATCCAATGGCATATAACTGTTGTCATCCTTTATACTTGCCTTGTGAAGTGCTATCCAATTATTCCAAAAGCATTTCTGCAAGTTTTTAACTTGTTTATATTAATTTTGTTGATAATGTTAATAATGACTATTATTGTTGTTTCTGTCTTTGGGCTTGGTAGAGACGAAAATGGAGAGACCTAATAGCAGAAGAGTGACCTTGTAAGTGAAAGAGAAATGAGAAAAAGACTATTATAGAGGGACGGCCTGGATTCTCAGAGATCTAGGCTTGAGATACGACTGTATTTTTAGGCTAGTTCACTAAACTGCTCCCTGATTCAGTTTTACTATTCATTATTTAACATAGGATGAATTTAATCAGGTTCTAGCAAGCTGACAAATGGTATGAAAATGCACAGGATATATTCTTTGAAACTTCGTCCTGGATGTGGCAAAGAAAAACACCCTATAAGATGATGAATTCCTTTAAAATTACATGCAAATTAAAGTCACAGATTTAAAGCTGAAAGAGACCTTGGCAGTCATCTAGTTCAATACTTTCATCTTACCCATGAGCAAACTGAGGCTCAGTGAGCATAAAATGAATTGCTGAAGGTTGGGTCCTCTGACCCCAGATCCAATACTCTTCCTACTGTTGAACATTGCCTCATCCCATATTACATGTATTTGCTTTATACTCTAGACATGTATTGTCATCCATTCTGACTCACCAGTGATTCCTTACAATTTTAATATATCTCTGCCCTCCTCCCTTGATCCTTTATCCTCCATGTTCCTTGCATCCTTCCTACACTTTACTCTTAGTCCTCATAACTTTCAAGCTTTTTCTCAACAAGTTCATGATCTATATAGGAACCCCAAAATCTACTGGGGGAGTTCATTATTGGTTTTTTGGGTTTTTTTTTGCTTTTTGAGGAGGGAGGGCAGGGCAATTGGGGTCAAATGACTTGTCCAAGGTCACACAGCTAGTAAGTGTTAAGTGTCTGAGGCCGGATGTGAACTCAGGTCCTCCTGACTTCAGGGCTAGTGCTCTATTCACTGCACCACCTAGCAACCCCAGGAGTCCATTATTTAAGGAGATTGTTGTGAAATGAAAGAACTTTCTGTAAATCCAACAAAAGCCCCTCACCTTGTTCTCTTTAATAATATCAGACAATCCTACATAATGTTTTCTCAAAGTGGATGCCTTGTTTAAGAATCCCAGGTGAAATCAGTATGCCCTGGAGAGCACTCTTGATTGTTTAGAAAGAGAAATCTTGGAAAGATGGAACCAACCAAAAAGGAATGTTCAAACCGCTTCCCACCTTCTCATTGCCATAACCTTAGAAGTCAAAATCCACCAGAGATTAACTTCTTTCTCTCCTACTCCAAGAAAATATGTAATTCTTTCCAATTTATGTCCTGCAAATAGAGCATAATAAAGATTTTATGTAATCATTTCCAAATTAAGGTCAAGATAGTCTCTGAGCTTCACTCAGGCCAAATTTGGTCTGTCAGCTCTGCCCCAAATGTCACAAGCAGTTGCACCATGGCCTCTTGCATGCTCACTGAGCTATGATTAATAAC
Source organism: Gymnobelideus leadbeateri (assembly GCA_011680675.1). NCBI lineage: Eukaryota > Metazoa > Chordata > Mammalia > Diprotodontia > Petauridae > Gymnobelideus > Gymnobelideus leadbeateri. Next base: position 100,982 of record WOXC01010507.1, read on the forward strand.
ACCTTGATTGGTGCCATGTGGCTTGCCCCCAAACCCTCTCTTCCTGCTACTGGAACATGGAGCATCAGCAGCTGGGTTAAAACAAAACAGTCTGACTTGGACTGGTCTCCAGTGCCACATAGTCCAGAAAGATGTTTTCCATCACAAAGATATAACTACTGCCATTGAGATGTCTTTAGAAGAGAACCTTTCTTGTTTCTTAAACTTGCACAGTACAAATGTATGTGTGTGTGTGTATATATATATATATATATATATATATATATATATATATAAAACAAATGCTTTATTAACTTCTGGTTTACATCATTCATTTCCGCCAGATTATGAGTTACATTATTCCCCCATTTTTCCCTACCCACCACCCCAGAATAGTAGTCCCACTAGATATTCCCTCATCCAATCTGCTCTCTCCCATATCTTCTCCCATACCCCCTTTGACTTTGCCATTAGGGCAAGGTGAATCTCTGAGCCCCAATGTCTGGACATCTTACGAAACATTTAATTTTAAAACTTCGATTTTCAGATCCATTCCCTTCCTCCCTTGTCACCCACTCCCTCTGAGAAGACAAGCAATTGAGTATGTGTTGTACATGTATGTCTATGCAAAACATTACCATAGTAGATATATTGTAAAAGACTGCTTATATTTCCCTCCCACCCATCTCACCTCCCACCTGGTCCATTCCCTACTTTGATCCTGTCCCTCTTTGATAGTGGGTACTTCCAACCTCTCCTCCTCCCAGAATGCCCTCCCCTCCATCCTCTCCCCTCTCATCCCCCTTTCCCCTACTCTCCTGCAGGGTGAGATATCCCATTTAGTATGTATGTGATTCTCTCCTTGAGCCAACTTCAATGAGAATATGCTTTTGCCTTTTTGCCTTCCTGTTCTTCCCCTCCCCTGAAACTACTTCCCCTTGCCTCTTCTACATGAGATAGTTTACCCTACCCTGTCTCTCCCCATCTCCTCTTGCCACTTTCCTCTCTCACCTCTTCTCACCCAAATTCAACCTGTGCCCTCTATCCATGTATACCTGTAAACATATGCCCATATACCCTTCTTCAATTATTTTCATAATGTGAAAGGTTTCATCAGACACAGTTATTGTTTTTCCATGTAGGAATGTAAATAGTTCAACTTTGATAAGTTCCTTTTGATTTCTTTTCCTTGATTACCTTCTCAAGCATCTCTTGCTTCTTGTGTCTGAGTGTCAAATTTTCTATTCAACTCTGGTTTTTTCCTCAAGAATGCTTGAAAGTCCTCTATTCCACTGAATGACCATATTTTCCCCTGAAACAAGATGCTCAGTTTTGCTGGGTAGGTGACCCTTGGCTTCAATCCCAGCTCTTTTGCCCTCTGGAATATCATATTCCATGCCCTTCGATCCCTCAGTGTAGAAGCTGCCAGGTCCTGGGCTATTCTGATTGTGTTTCCACAATATTGAAATTGTTTCTTCCTGGCTGCTTGTAGTATTTTCTCCTTGATCTGGGGATTCTGGAACCTGGCTATAATATTCCTAGGAGTTTTCTTTTTGGGATCTTTTTCAGGAGGTGATCGTGGATTCTTTCAACCTCTATTTCCCCCACTGGGTCTAAAACATCAGGGCAATTTTCCTTGAGAATTTCTTGAAGGATGATTTCTAGGTTCTTTCTTTGATCATGGCTTTCAGGTAGTCCAATAATTTTTAAATTTTCTCTCCTGGATCTATTTTCCAGGTCAGTGGTTTTTCCCATGAGATATTTCACATTGCCTTCTATTCTTTCATTTGTTTGGATCTGTTTAACAGCATCTTGATTTCTCATAAAGTCACTAGCTTCCATTTGCTCCAGTCTAACTCTGAAGGAATGAATCTCCTCAGTGAGCTTTGAGATTCTTTTTCCATCTGGCAAATTCGGCTTTTAAGGCATTCTTCTCCTCATTGCCTTTCTGAGCCTCTTTTGCCATTTGAGTTAGTCTATTTTTAAGGTGTTATTTTCCTCAGTCAGGCTGTTGACTGTCATTTCATACTTTTCTTGCATCTTTCTCATTTCTCTTCCCAAATTTTCCCCACTTCTCTTATCTGCTTCTTAAGGTCCTCTGTGGCCTGTAACCAGCTTGTATTTTCATTTGGGGCTTTTGGTGCAGGAGTTCTGACCTCACAGTCCTCCTCCATGCTTTGATCCTTTTTGCCCCTAAAATAGGAGTCCAATGTTGATTTTTTCTGTTCATTTTGTTTCTTTTGCCTAGGCATGATGCCACTTAATTACTTGATTTTGGGGCTTGTTGCCACAGTAGGACTCTGCTACCAGACAGGGGAGCTTCCTCCGAAACTGGGGTTTCACAACTTGGGTTGGGTGGCCTCTGTAAAGCCTCCACCCACTCTGGCAAGTTGGATACCCCCGAAACCTCCCCCCAGACCACAATCCAGATCCAGGCAGTTTAAAGCAAGAGTGATTAACCCCAGACTGATTGTTGGATCTCCTACAGTTTGCAGACCAGGAGCTAGAGCTGCTCTGAAGGTGCAAATGGCTTCTGTGCAGAGTTTTGTCAGCAGCTTTTCGCCCCCAGGGGAGGAGCTGACTCGTTCCTTACTGGTCCCAAAGTCCATAGGGCACTAACCTCTCACTTTGTCCTAGGCATATCTGTGCTGATAATTCTGGAATTGCCACAGCTGCTGGTGTTCTGGGGTCCCTCCAGCCGCTGCTGGCCCAGCCGCCTTGGGCTAAAACCATGGCTCATGCGGGCCTGGGCTCAGCTCCCAGAGTGCTGTGCTGACAGTTCCCAGCACGCTGTGCTGCCTACTCTCAGAGCGCTGCGCTCGCTGCTCCCTGCAGGGCTGCTGGGTTCTCCTCAGAGGGAGGTTAACTTCTCTGTGTAGTTCTGTGGGTGCTGAGCCTCCAGAAGTTGTTCAGAGTCCCCTTTCACATTTTTTGGAAGTTGTGTGGGGCAGAGCACCTTGGAAGTGCTGTTTCTACTCCGCCATCTTGGCTCCACCCCTATATATATATATATATATATATATATATATATCTATATATATATATATATAGATATATAGATATAGATATAGATATAGATATAGATATAGATAGATATATAGATATAGATAGATATATAGATATATATATAGATATAGATAGATAGATAGATAGACAGATAGATATAGATATAGATTTAGATTAGATATAAGATAGATAGATAGATAGATAGATATTTACAATAGAGTATAATCAAGGGGTCTGGGGAGACATATTATGAATTCTTCTGAAGAAAACAGGAGCCAGAGAAAAATGTAGGCAGCCCATATTTGGATGACTAGAAAGATAGTATCTTCAACAGCAATAAAGAAGTTTGTTGGAGATGAGGGGATGTGTTCAAAAGATAAGAGAAGGTTTCTACATTAACCATGTTGAAGAGGAAGAGAATGATGAAAATGCACTCAAATCACTTGATAGCTTTTTAAAGGCAGAGACTATCTTATAACTTTCATTGTAGAAAGGGTCTAACACAGTGCCTTCAACATAGTGAGAAATTAATATATACTTGATGAATTGAATCAAAAGCTTTTTGTACATGTCATCTCACTAGATCTCCATGTAAACTCTATCAAATAGGACAAGTAAGGAAACTGAGGCAGAAGAGGTTTAAGTGTCGTTTCTAAGATAACCCGGAGAGTTTTAGACCTAGGAGTTGAATATAGGCTCTCTGCCAGGCAGTGTGCTAGGCACTGAAAATACAAAGAACAATTTTTTTTAAAACAAAGAACAATTTAAAAATAGTCCTTTCCCTCAAAGAGCTTAAAATCCAGTCCAGGGAGATAATATATCAGCATATGTGTATATGCAAATAAATGCAACATAATTTGATGGGGGAAATCAATAGCAGCTGAAGGGATCAAGAAAGACTTCAGCTGAGCCTTAAAAATCTAAGAATTTAAAAAAAAATTAATAGAGGAAGAAGAGCATTCCAGGCATGAGGGTCAACTGATGCAAAGACATGGAGATAGGAAATAAAGTAGTGTGCATGAAGAATGGGAGAGTGCCAATTTGGCTGGACTAAAGTATGCCTGTGGTAAGATCAGAAAGGTAGGTTGGGATCAGGTTACAAGAATCTCCAAGCGCCAAACAGAGGAATGTATACAGGGCTTCCCAAAGGTCTTAGGCAGTTTTAAACTAGCAAAGACTCTTAAAAGACCCTGAGGTAGTGGCAGGGGAAATTTTTTTTCATAGAGTTTTTTTTTTTCATAGAAAAGTGTGATTGTCACACCAATGCATTAATAGAATGATTTTGACAGCTTCACGTAGGATGGATTGGAGTGGGAAGAGATGGGACAGGAGACCAGTTAAGAGGTTACTGCCATGCTCCAACTGACAGGTGATAGAGGCCTCATAAAGGAGAAAGGAGAAGAGTTATAAAATATGTTGTGAGGAACAAAAGGCCAGGATGTGGCAACTGACTGAATATGTGGGGTGAGGGAAATGATTGAGTCAAGGTTAATACCAATGTTTAAACTTGGATGACTAGAAAGATGGCATATTCACAATAGAAATAAAGAAGTTTACTGGGGACAGGGGAGGTGTATTCAAAAGATAATGAGATCCATTTTAGACATGTGGAGTATGACATGCCTATGGGACATCCAGTATGCAATGTGCAATAGTTTGTGATTTAGGGCTAGACCTCAGGAGAAAGACTCAGTCACAGATCTATCTATCTAGTCTACCTTATACAGATAGATGAGATAGACTAGCATGTATACATGTGTGTGTATATATATATATATATATATATATACATACACATGTATATATATATATGTATAGAGGCATGTATGTGTGTGTATATATATATGTATATACATATATGTGAAAGTCATTAGCATAGGGATGATAACTAATAAAGTAATCAAGAGAAAGAATATGGATAGGAAAAGAGAAGATCCAGACCAGGGCCTTGAGGTCCACCCAAAATTAGGGTAATTTGAATGATGGTCCAGCAAACAAGACTGAAAAGGAGTGGTCAGACAAGACTGGTGGTGGTGGAGGGGAACCAAAAGAGATAATGTCATGAAAATTCAGAAATGTTAGAGTACTCAGGAGGGGAGGGTGACCAGCAGTCAAATACTGCAGATGAGTCAAGAAGGGAAAGGCCTGAGAAAATAAGGTCATGAGATATGACACTTAAAAAATCAATGGCAACTTTGGAGAGGGCAATTTCAGATGAGTAATGAGGTCAGAAAAGTGAATGAGAAGAGAAATGGTGGCAAAAGAGTGGAGACAGTTTTCTAGGAGTACATCTAAAATAAAGGTAATTTGAGGGAATAATAAGGTTTGGATTTTTTTTTAAAGATGGAAGAGACTAGGGTATGTTTTTAGATAGTAAGTCATGAATCAGTGGTTAGAGAGGAATTGAAGAGCAGAGAGCAGGAATAATTGTCAGATGGGGGTGGGGTGGGGAACTGCTAGACATGACAAGATATGATGAAATCAAGAGTATATGTAGAGGTGTTAGGCTTATTGAGGATAAGGAAAACACTCTTCCTCAATCATTTTTAGTCAGTTCAGACTCCTTTTGATTCTACTAGGGGTTTTCTTGGCAAAGATATGGAGTGGTTTGCCATTTCCTTCTCCAACTTATTTTACAGATGAGAAAACTGAGACAAACAGGGTTAAGTGATCTACCCAAGGTCACACAGTTAACAAGTGTCTGAGGCCAGATTTGAACTCAGGAAGATTAGTCTTCCTGAGTTCAGACCTGGAGTTCCTTTTTTTTTTGTTTGTTTGTTTGCTTTTTGGAGGGCAATTGGGGTTAAGTGACTTGCCCAAGGTCACATGGCTAGTTTGTGTGTGTGTGTGTGTGTGTGTGTGTGTGTGTGTGTGTGTGTGTGTGTGTGTGTGTGTGTATGTGTATTAAGTGTCTGAGGCTGGAATTGAACTCAGGTCCTCCTGGCTCCAGGGCCAGTGCTCTATTCACTGAGCCATCTAGCCACCCCTAGACCCAGAGTTCTATCAAATGTCACCTATGTGCCTTCCTTCCACTTACAAAGAGTTTCATAAATGTTTGTTAAATTGAATTAGAGACTTAGAGGATGGGTAGACTTTTGGAGAGAGAAGGAGGTAGATGAAGGAGGGAAAGAGTTAAGTGGGATGAGGAGGTTATAGAGGAAGAGTGATTCTAAGTGGAAAATGTATCAAAGTGTGGAAAGTAGCTTGTGAAAAATGTATGGGGCCCTATTGGCTATAGAAAGAAAGAAAAAAACACAGCAACCAGGCTCTTTTGTGCCCATCACAGGCTTGTCATTTAGGCTATTAGCTCCCAACTCATTCATATTCCAACTCTTAAGATCTCTTTTGAGTTAGCATGTGATTCTGGGTTAGGTCACCCCAGTTTCACACTCTCAGCTCCTGTTCCTTCTGGTGAGCAGAATTACAGCTCAAAAACAGGGAGCATTACCTCACCACTCAGTCTCATTTTGCATGGACTGAAACCGAGTGCCTATTAGCAAGTCATTGTTATTTGTCATCCTTTGGAGGATAGCCTCTCAATCACCACTTTTCTACCTCTGGCTGCCTGCTGAACAGAAACATCACAGCACCACTGAGTACTGGTAGCCAGTGTCCTAAAGGGGATTGGCTAGAGAGAGTAGTTAACTCTGGAGGTAGTCAAAGCGAGTGGGATTTGAGTGGTGGCTTTAGAACCACTGGCTCTCCTGAATCAGTCAGCTTTTATGTTGAAAAGCTCTTTTTCACAATGTACCACCAGGAAAGAAAATAGTTCAGCTATAATAAGAGATGTTGGGGTAGTCATGCTCGTTATCCCATTAGATCCTTTGCATGTACTTGGAGAAGCTTCCTCTCAAAGAATATCTTACTTAATACTCCCAGTGGGAATTTTTGGTGCTAACTGAAAAACAGCTTTCTTGAATGATCTAATACTTGGTAGAATAAGTAAGGGGAGACTAGATTATAGAGATCTAGAAAGCCAGGCAGAAGAATCGAGATTTGAGAACATAGGCAATAGGGAGCCAGAGGAGATGGGAAGCAAGAGGAGATTGGCAGTAAATTATCCAACAAGGAAGAGACACAGTTGGCTCCTTCATAAAATTAATCTGGCATTCTGGGCACTTTGGGATTTAATTTCAGGGAGAAGAGATTGGAGACTGGGAGGTCACTTATAGAGATAGTAAATAGATTAGGTGGTATGGTTCTGGATTGGGCGCTGGGTTTGGCAGTAGGAATGGAGAGAAAAAGGCTTTATTGTATCTTCTAATAATTTTCTACAACTACTGTTCTAAAGTTATGGGCTTACAATGTGTCACCAAATCAGTCTGCAATTTTGATTTCTTAAAGAAACAGCAAATTGGTTGACTAAAACATCGCTCACTTTTAAGGAGAGAAGTTGGTGGAACACAGAGAAGAAAAAAAACATTGATGAGAATCAGAAAAATAAATTGGAAAGAACTCAGCTACATCTAAAGTAGATATTGGGGACTCTTTGCAAAGTTATTTGTGATGCTCTACAGGTGCCCATTGAGATGCCATCCCCTCCCGAACCAACAGTCACCACTGAACCACTATATCCATATCTGATGGGTGAGATAGCTACTTGGGCTGCAATACTCTCATGACGTGTGGCTACCATCGAGTGAATTACCCACAATAACTTTTTTATTAATTTTAATTTTCCAGGTTTTACTTAGAAACAGTGTTTTCATCTATTCAGGGAACTGAGAGTATGGAAACCTTGACTATGCGTACAGGTAGGCAACTGGCTTATAACTTACTATCTTAGTTGTCTGGGTATTGGAAAACCTTAACAAATGTTATTAATTATTATTTAATAATTAACAGGCTCTTAATGTTAAGTGATTTTCCTGTCCATGGTCACACAGCTAGAATGTTTCATTGGATTCTACAAAGTAGAGGAGGAGGAGTGGTGTGGGCAGGAATTGGTCTTGGTCTCTGTGGATTTTTTCAGCTATATGATCTATGATTCTGAAAAGGACTCAAACCCAGATCTTAAGTTACTTAAAGGCCGGCATTCTATCCACCATCCCATGTTGCCTCTTAATATTTTTTTAAACAAATGCTTTATTAACTTCTGTTTTACATCATTCATTTCCAGCAGATTTTGAGTTACAATCATTTTCCCCCCATTATTCCCCTACCCAACCTCCCAGAATAGCAGTCCCACAAGATATCACTTCCTCCAATCTACTCTCTCCCATACCTTCTCCCATACCCCCATCGACTTTTCCATTAGAAGAAGGTGAGTCTTTGCATCCCAATGCCTGCACATCTTATCTCCCTATTTCAAGCAAAAGAGTATTAATAATAGTATTTATATATATTTGAAACATTTAATGTTACGACCTCGAATTTCAGATCCATTTCCTTCCTCCCTTGTCACCCATTCCTTCTTGGGAGATAAGTAATTCAGTATATGTTGTACATGTTTAGCTATGCAAAACATTATCATAGTAGATATATTGTACAAGGCTGCTTATAATTCCCTCCCACTCATCCCATCCCCCACCTGGTCCATTCCCTACATGATCCTGTTCCTCTTCTATAGTGGGTACTTCCAACCTCCCCTCACCCCAAGGATGCCCTCCCATCCATCATCCCTCCTCTCATCCCCCTTCCCCTTATCCTGCTGCAGGTTGAGATATCCCATTTAGTATGTATGTCATTTTCTCCCTGAACCAAATTCAATGTGAATGTGGTTTTGCCTTTTTAGCCTTCCTTATTCTCCCCCTCCCTTGCAACCACTTCCCCTTACTTCTTCTACATGAGATAGTTTACCCACCCTGTCTCTCCCCATCTCCTCTTGCCACTTTCCTCTCTCACCTCATAATTTCGTCCCTTGAGTATTCTCCCTTCCCAACAAATTCAACCTATGCCCTCTATCCATATATAACTGAAACCATATACACACACATTCACATATGTATTCATATGACCACACGCCCTTCTTCCATTATTTTCATAGTGAGAAAGATATCATCAGTCACAGTTATTGCTTTTCCATATAGGAATGTAAATAGTTCAACTTTGATAAGTTCCATTTGATTTCTTTTCCCTGATTACCTTCTCAGGCATCTCTTCCTTCTTGTGTCTGGATGTCAAATTTTCTATTCAATTCTGGTTTTTCCTCAAGAATGCTTGAAAGTCCTCTATTCCACTGAATGACCATATTTTCCCCTGAAACAAAATACTCAGTTTTGCTGGGTAGGTGACCCTTGGGTTCATTCCCAGTTCTTTTGCCCTCTGGAATATCATATTCCATGCCCTTCAATCCCTCACTCTAGAAGCTGCCAGGTCCTGGGCTATTCTGATTGTGTTTCCACAATATTGAATTTGTTTCTTCCTGGCTGCTTGTAGTATTTTCTCCTTGATCTGGGGATTCTGGAACCTGGCTATAATATTCCTGGGAGTTTTCTTTTTGGGACCTTTTTCAGGAGGTGACCGGTGGATTCTTTCAACCTCTATTTTGCCCTCTGGATCTAAAACATCAGGGCAGTTGTCCTTGAGAATTTCTTGAAGGGTGATTTCTAGGTTCTTTCCTTGATCGTGGCTTTCAGGTAGTCCAATAATTTCTAAATTGTCTCTCCTGGATCTATTCTCCAGGTCAGTGGTTTTGCCCATGAGATATTTCACATTGCCTTCTAATCTTTCATTTGTTTGGATCTGCTTAACAGCATCTTGATTTCTCATAAAGTCATTAGCTTCCATTTGCTCCAGTCTAACTCTGAAGGAATGAATCTCCTCAGTGAACTTTTGAGATTCTTTTTCCATATGGCAAATTCGACTTTTTAAGGCATTCTTCTCCTCATTGCCCTTTTGGGCCTCCTTTGCCATTTGAGTCAGTCTATTTTTTAAGGTGTTGTTTCCTCAGTCAGGCTGTTGACCCTCATTTCATACTTTTCCTGCATCCTTCTCATTTCTCTTTCCAATTTTTCCTCCACTTCTCTTATTTGATTTTTAAAGTCCTTCTTAAGGTACTCTATGGCCTGCAACCCGCTCATGTTTTCCCCTAGGGCTTTTAGAGCAGGACTTCTGACCTCACAGTCCTTTTCCCGCTCTGTGCCCCCAAAATAGGAGTCTAGGGTTGCATTTTTCTGTTTCCTTTGCCTTGGCATGTTGCCACTTAATTGCTTGACTTTTGGGCTTGTTGCCACACTATGGCTTTAAGGCCAGATGGAGGAATTTTCGTCCCGAACGTGTGGGGGGCAACTTCCGTTTCTGGCAAGCTGTAAACCCACCCACGACTTCCAGCCTAGATCACAATCCAGATCCAGGGAGGTTAAAGCAAGAGCGATTACCCCCCAAGACTGATCGCTGGATCTCCCTACAATTAATTGCAGGCTGGGAGCTGGAGCTGCCTCTGAAAACTACAAAATGGCATTTGTGGTCAGCGGCTTCTAGCCCCCAGGGGAGGGAGCCGACGCATTCCCTAAATACTGGACCCAAAGTCCATAGGACACTAACCTCTTACTTTGTCCTAGGCATGTCTATGTTGATAATTCTGGAGTCTCCACAGCTCCTGGTGTTCTGGGGTTCCTCCAGCTGGCTGCTGGCCCTGCTGCCCTGGGGCTAAAACCTCGGCTCATGCGGACCTGGGCTCAGCTCAGCTCGGCTCCTGCGCTCTGCGCGCTGCGTGCTGCCAGGTCGCAGACCACTGCGCTGGTCCTTCCTGCAGGGCTGCTGGGCTGTCCTCAGCGGGACGTTAGCTTCTCTGTTTCGTTCTATGGGTGCTGGGGCTCCAGAAGTTGTTCAGAGTCCCCTTATACATAGTTTGGGGGGAATCTGGGGGCAGAGTGGCTTGGATGAGCTGTTTCTACTCCGCCATCTTGACTCTGCCACCTCCCCTCTTAATATTTTTATAAAGAATTTTAAATTTAAAAAATACCTTATCTCTACAATCTCACTTTTTGCTTTCTTATTGCATCCTTATTGTGAAATGGCATCATCCCCATTTTATGGATGAAGAAATTAAGGACTAGAGAGGTGAGGTGACTTTTTTCATGATCTCTACAATAAACTGACAGTGAAACCAAGTTTTCTGGACCTCTTAACTAGTGTTCCTCCAACACATGTCAAAATCTCTCTACATTTCTCTCTCTCTCTCTCTCTCTCTCTCTCTCTCTCTCTCTCTCTCTCTCTCATTTGTTTTTAAATTGAAGACTATTTTAAACAATCCACATTTACTGACTCCTACAGGGTGTACAACAGAAAGGATTAATTAATCCAGTTCCCAAATGCCTAATTCACTACCTTGAATATAATTTACTTAGGAAAAACTGATTACATACATGATTTAATGTAATTTATTTAAGTTATTTGGAACAACAAATAATATCAAGTACTGACTATTTGCAAGACACTGTGCTAAGGCATCTGAATATATATCATAGAATCACATATTTCAAGCAGGAAGGGACCTGAGATCATCTGGTTTGACCCCCTCATTTTACAGCTGAAGAAACTGAGGCTGAGAAGTTAATTGACTTCCCCAAGGTCACACAGGGAGTTCAATTTTTATCTACTCTTTCCACAACGATGTAGATTTAACATAGAATCATACAACCACAGTATATTGGAATAGGATCAGGGATCAGCTAATCTAATGTCCCCATTTTACAGAAGATAGAATACCCAACGAAAAGCAATGACTTGTCCAAAGTTGCACGGCTATTTTAGAGCTGAAACTAGAGCCCTGTCTCCTCACTTCACAGAATACTCCTTTGAATGCTAATAATAAATCAACAGGGAGAGATAAGGTGGTGTAGACCAACAAAAATACAGTGGCTTAGGTCAAAAGAAAAACTGGGACAATTCCAAGAAGGACAAAAAGCAACAAAACAAGGGGAGATACATAAGGAAAACACCCAAACAGATACACTACTCTGGAGCCATGTGGAATGCTTGGATAGCTTGTTGCCCCTGTTTAGCCTGGTCTTTCTCCAATGCATTTTATGAGCAGAGGTTGCAAAACAGAGTTAAACCACCAAAGCTAATAAACATTGTCAAAACCAAAAACCCTTATACACTCACTTCCAGAGGCATCCTGACTCTTTTTTTGTGCAAAGGTTATGGGAGATAATATGATTGGAAAACTTGAAAATACCGCAATGGCATTCCCCTTGTACCCAATGGGAAGTAATCCACCTTAGCCAAGAACGCAACACTTGTTAGCACTTCCCCTCCAACCCTGCTTTTTCCAATTCTCACTTGTTCAGAAGGGGACAAAAACTACCAAATAACAGAGGATCTTGAAAAAATGTTTTCAGCCCCTATGCCTTAAGCACCCAAGACATTCTCCCCAAGGAATTATATTTTTAAAAAAATGATTTACTATTCAGCCCCACATACCACATTATGTATGACAGGGCTTCGATAAAGAGCTATCATTTCACGTTAGCATTCCAACTAAGGGGAAAGTGAAGTCACTTGAATTTAGATTCATTGGCTAGATTTTGATCCACCAAAATGATTAGTATCTACTTTCTAGGCAAGGTCACGGTTGCTTACAGACCAAAGAAGAATATGAATGAAGAATAAAGATTTGGAAAAGAAAATAGAAAGAGGAATCTTGACAAACATGGTAATGTCAGGGCCCAGACTTCAAATTTACCTATGCTAGACACCAAGGGTAAAAACTCAGAAATCTATGCCTTTTGGTAGGGGAGAAGACATCAATCAGGTGTCCTTTGAAAGGTTTTATTTATGGGAGATGGGAAGAGGGAGAAATAGTGAAAGCGATTTCTCTGGAGAAGTGTTAGGACTAGACACTATCCAGGAATACAACCCACATACTTCTTTCTATAGAACAAACTTCCAAGAGCAACCTAGCACAGTGCATAGGGAATAGGCCTTGACATTAGGAACACTTAGGGGGCAGCTAGGTGGCACAGTGAATAGAGCACTGGCCCTGGAGTCAGGAGGACCTGAGTTCAAATCCAGCCTCAGACACTTAACACTTACTAACTGTGTGATCTTGGGCAAGTCACTTAACCCCAATTGCCCTCCAAAAGACAAAAAAAATACTCCAAATGGAATCATCAACAGTCAGACAGAATTGAAAATTAGAAAAATAATGGAGAGGAAATAGCCATGCAGAGTAAAATATAAGAGTAGAAGATGGGATATTGTTCATAGGGGTCATGGAGTAAGAGACTGGTAGTCAATTGCTATGATAATAAAAGTCTTTTACTCACCCTCAAAATTACCAGGCTCAAATTCTTTTCATAGAACTAATCATAAAGTTTGTAAGGCAAAGAGATACTTGATTCCTTCTTGAATTAGGTATGACTCACCTTCCCATTCCCATCAGTAGGTCCACTAGACTTTGACAAATCAATGAAGTGCCTCTGAATTCTGGCTAGGTACACATTGGTATCACCTCCCTGGAGTGGTGACAGTACTAATGGAACCTCATCTCTGATGTCATTTGTGCCCATGAATTCACTTGCACTTAATGGATTCTTTCTCAATACTCCAGCCCCATATTCACCTGGGGATGTCTCATTTCCTGTTACAGAATAAGCTTCATGATACATTTTTTAAAAATCATCATTTATTCTTTCTTTCAGAAAAGGAAAAAAAAGACTTGATATATCATATCCCTGCTTGACTCTGAACCAAAGGTATTTTATAGAGTAAGAAACATTCAAAAAACATTGTGTACCTTTCTCAGAAATTAAAAATCATTTGTTTAAATAGATGGGCAGACTCATTCTCAACTGAGGCAAAGAGATCACAGAATCTCAGGGCTCAGAGTTGGAAGGGAACTGCAAGTTCACCTAGTCCAACATAAACCAGAATACAATTCTTCTCAACAATATCCATAAGAAGGGGTCATTGAGACTCTTAGAAAGACTTAAGGTAATGGTCAACCCCCTACCCCCAGAAGGAATCCATTTAACTTTGAGTTAGCTCTTCCTGTTGAAACATTTTTCTTCTTATATCAAGCATAAAAGTATTTTTCTGTAATTCCTACTTGTCTCTTCTGGTTCTGCCCTCAGAATTCAAACAGAATAGCTACACACCTTCCTTTATATTGCAACCTCTTGAAGAAAGTTATCCTATCAGCCTTGGCGTCTCTTCTCTAGCCTAAACATTCCTGGTTCCTTTAATCTATTGCCATAGGTGAGCAAAGAAAAGGAAATAAGCATTTATTAAGCACCTACTATGTCCCTACTACTGTGCTGACAAATATCTCATTTGATCCTCACAATAACCTGGGGAGATAGGTGCTATTATCCCCATTTTACAATTGAGTAAGCTAAGGCAGAGACAAAGGTTAACTGACTTGCCCAGGATCAAACAATATTCCACATGATGCTAGGATTTAGAGCTACAATGGACATTTGCAATTATCTAATCTAACTCCATTATTTTATAAATAAGAAGCTGATACACAGGAAAGTGAAGTGACTTGTCCAAAATCAAATAGGTAATTAATAACAGAAGTGGAATATGAGTCCAAATTCTTTAACTCTTATCATCTTTCCTCCATATCTCACTGCTTCCACAAGTGGTCTGACAAGGGAAGAGGATATAAGGACTCTCACCTCCTAATTTTGGATTCTCTCTTTATGCATGCTAAAATTGTTTTAGCTTTTTTGGTTGTCAGATCATGCCTTCAATTTAATAGTATCCCATGTCATACTAGGCAGCTAGGTGACATGGTAGACAGCACAGTAGCACAGTGACTCCCAGGAACAGACCTGGAGTCAGGAAGACTTATCTTCCTAAATTCAAATCTGTCCTCAGATATTTACTAGCTGTGTGACTCTGGGCAAGTCACTTATCCGCATTTGCCTTAATTTCCTCATCTGTAAAACAAACTGAAAAAGGAATGACAAACTACTCTAGTATCGTTGCCAATGGAACCCCAAATATGGTCATGAAGAGTCAAAAACAACTGAAATAACTGAACAACAATAAAATGTCATATTATTAACTTGCTATATACTAAAACCTCCAGAAACTTTCCCACATGAACTGAAGTTGATTTTTCAAACCCAAATATGTGACTTTATGTTATTCTTTTGTACCTTTGTCTATCCTGGGCCTACAGCAAGGAAGGCCAAGGACCCTTAGTCAAATGCCCACAGCACATCCAGAGGAAACTTTATAAGAATACTTGAGCTTAGAGTCTGGAAGCCAAGAACCCAGAGACCTACGTCATTGTACCTTAGAGGTTTCAGTCAAGAAGCAACTGTACAGCCAGACAAGATAAATCCTGGAGTCCCTAAAGCACAAAATTCAATTGTGAATGCTGAGCAGGAAGGATTTATTTCACCTCTTAACCATTTAGTCCTAGCAAGGTGATAGGCCACATCACTCTTAGTCATATTGTACTGTATCCCTGTTTCAGTCATTCATTCAACAAGCATTCATACAACCCTTACTAAGTCAGTTACTCTGTTATATGCTAGAGAGATGATAAAAAAAAATAAAACAGTCCCTTCCCTAAAGGAACTTATAATTTATTTGAGGAAACAACATATACACAGAGAAGTAAACAAAAAACAAAATACACACACATACACTCGAAAAAATTATTTTGATGGGGAAGGTGCTCAGGGTAAGAGCACTAGCAACTAGGGTAAGTAGGTTAGGCATCAGTTGATCTTTGAAGAAAACTAGGAATTCTTTTTTTAATTAATTAATTTCTTTTTAGTTTTCAACATTCACTTCCATAAGATTTTGAGTTTTAAATTTTCTCCCTCTCTCACCCCTCCCCTTACCAAGACAGTGAGCAATCTGATATAAGCTCCACATATACATTCTTATTAAACATATTTTCACATTAGTCATGTTGTAAAGAATTAGAACCAATGGGAGGAACCAAGAGAAAGCAGAAACAAAACAAAACAACAACAAAAACAGAGAGCAAATTGTATGCTTCCATCTGCATTCAGACTCCAAAATTCTTTCTCTAGAAGTAGATGGCATTTTCCATTGTTATTCTTTGGAGGTGTCTTAGACCCTTGCATTACTAAGAAGAGCTAAGTCTATCAAGGCTAGTCATTGCACAATGTAGCTGTTACCATGTACAATATTATCTTGGTTCTACTCACTTTACTCAGCATCAGTTCATATAAGTCTTTCAAGGTTTTTCTGAAGTCTTCCTGCTCATCAGTTCTAATAGCGAAATAGTATTCCATTACATTCATATACCACAACTTGTTCAGTCTTTCCCCAACTAATGGGCATTCCCTTGATTTCCAATTCTTGGCCACCACAAAAAGAGTGCTGTAAATATTTTTGTATATGTGGATCCTTTTCCCATTTTTATGATTTCTTTGGGTTCACTTCAGACCCAGACACAGATGTGGTATTGTTGGGTCAAAGGGTATGCACAGTTTTATAGCCCTTTGAGCATAGTTCCAAATTACTCTCCAGAATTGCTGGATCACTTCAGAACCCCACCAACAATGCATTAGTGTTTCAACTTTCCAATATTTTCTCCAACATTTATCATTTTCCTGTATTGTCATGTTAGTCAATTTGATAGGTATGATATACCTCAGAGTTGTTTTGATTTTCATTTCTCTAATCAATAGTGATTTAGAGCACTTTTTCATATGCTTGTGGATATCTTTAATTTCCTCCTCTGAAAACTGCCTGTTCATATCCTTTGACCATTTATCAATTGGGGAGTGACTTGTATTCTTTTGAATTTGACTCAGTTTTCTATATATTTGAGAAACGATGCCTTTATCAGAGACACTGACTGTAAAACTTATTTCCCAGCTTTCTGCTTCCCTCCTAATCTTGGTTGAATTGGCTTTATTTGTGCAAAAACTTTTCAATTTAATGTAACCAAAATCATGCACTTTGCATTTCATAACGTTCTTTATCTCTTTTGGTCATAAATTCTTCCCTTCTCCATAAATCTGACAGGTAAACAATTTTTTGCTCTCCTGAAAACTAAGGATTCTAAGAGGCAGAGGTGAGAAAGGATTGGTCATTGGATCCCACTACATTGTGCTTATTTATATTTTTTATATCCCTCAGTACCTTAAACCATACTCTTAATTTATGATCATTTTGTAAGCATATGTTCACATTATCAGTTCTCAAATTCCCACCCCTAATCCAATCATCTTTGTCCTTCCACAGTCCCACTACAACCCTTTGCCTAACCCATTCAACTGCCTTTTGGAAGCTCCAGTCTATAAATTCTAAAAAATGCCTTTTTACATCAAATGCTTTAATCTTCCAGCCAATTTCTTTACTGGAGACCTGCCTCATTAAAACATTCCTCTACCACCATCTCTCAATGATTTTTCCTCTTTTGAGGTTCATGAAGTCCATTCACATCACCTGACCCCTCCATTTACATCACCTGACACCATTCTTGTTAGTATCAACTCCAGATTATTTTAATAATGTTTTCAATGACTTAAGTGCCTGGTATACCTCTCCACAGCAGCTATGTTAAGCAACAGATAGAGTGCTGGACCTGGAGTCAGGAAGACTCATCTTTTTGAGTTCAAATCTGACCTCAGACACTTACTGGATGTGTGACCCTGAGCAATTCACTTAACCCTGTTTGCCTGAATTTCTTCATTTGTCAAATGAGCTGGAGAAGGAAATGGCAAAGCACGCCAATATCTTTGACAAGAAAATATTCAAATGAGGTCACAAAGAGGTGGACACGACTCAAAAACAGCAGAAATACTCCTATGTTCCACACTTTACTATTATCTTTGGAGATTTGAGTATTCATGGTGACAATGTGGCCTCACGATTATTCAACTTCCTCAAGTCCGATGACTACCTTCTATGCCCTGTTTCAACTATACACTGATATGATCACATTATCTCTTGGAATTTTTACCATCTCTGAGATCTTGAACTTCAAAAATCTAGTCTCTAACTCCAACTTCCTCTACCTCTATCATTCTCTCAGGCCCATGAAACCTACTCTTCATCTTATCATAAGTGTTGTGTTAACTCATTGCTATCCCCTCAGTCCATCTTCCCCACTGCGACTTAACTCGTCTTCAATAAGTCCTTGATTTGTTACTTTCACGCTTCACTCACTACTACTCCGAAATTATTTGCATCGCTGATCTTAACGCGCTCCTAGCCTGCAAAGCCTCGTTCCCGGGCAGCCACCACCATCTAACTTCTCTTTTCCATTCCATCGATGAAAAAGGCCACTAAAATGGAAACGATTTCACACACTGAAAATTCATGGTACCTAAATTTGGCTGGACCCTCCTCACTCTCAGTCTCTTTCTATTCTACCTTTATTTTTTTTCTTATTACCCACAGTGACAATTTTAATCTTTTTTTTCCCTCCTCTTGTCACCAACTGTACCACTATGGAAGGAAGGAAGGAAAGAAGAAAGGAAGGAAGGGAGGAAAGAAGGAAGGAATGACAGAAGGAAAGAAGGAAGGAATGACAGAAGGAAAGAAGGGAGGAAAGAAAGAAGGAAGGAAGGAAGGAAGGAAAGAAAGAAAGAAGGAAGGAAGGAAAGAAAGAAAGAAAGAAAGAAAGAAGGAAGGAAGGAAGGAAGGAAGGAAGGAAAGAAGGAAGGAAGGAAGGGAGGGAGGGAGGAAGGAAGGAAGGGAGGGAGGGAGGAAGGAAGGGAGGAAAAATTTATTAAGAGCTTACTGTGCAAGGCGTTATGCTAAGTCCTGGAGATATAGGTACAAAGAAAAACAGCCCCTGCCCTGAAGTAGCTTACACTGTAATGGAGGAAGACAACATACAAAAGGAAATTAAAAAGTATGGAGGAAGAGGTACATTAAGAGGATGTGGTTTAGAAGTCCAGTAGCCAGGAACAGGGATGGGAAGGGAATGAAGACTAGCCTAGATACTTGCACAAAATGGAATCTCCAGCAGGAACTCACTAAGGTGATGGGAAATGAGTCTTACAAAGAGAGATTCCAGGTTGGGAAGGCTGCAGGAAGAGTTGGATATTCCAGAGCAAGGAGTCCCCAGGCCTCATTGTATGTGAACTCCTCCAACTTCCCTCTACTCCTTAAAACCTGTAAAAATCCTCCCCTAGGTCTCTTTATCTTCAACCACAAATTAAGAGATGGTATATACCTACTGCTCACTAAGGTTGAATCCTCTATCCATTCCCTTGTTTCTATTCCCTTCCTTCTCACTTTTCAGGACCTCAGTCTATTGGTCATACTGATGGGGTGATGGGACCTGGACCCCTAAAAGGAAAAGACCCTGTCTTTGAAAGCAACTCAGTCCCTGAATTTCCCAATACATTTCAGTAACCCAGATCATTGGGGCCTCTGCCCAAGGTATATGACCCACCCTAGCCCACCTAGATCACTTAATTAGCTTACTCAACAGTCTTTTCACAGTCACTCACCCCCCCACCCCCAGATTACATAATATTCCTTTCACTATTGTTCCTGGCCCACCTCAGACTACTTACCACTCCTTAATCCCATCTAGATCCTTTCATGATCCCTTTTTGTATATAAGCATCAGTCTCACTCCCATTAAGTCCCAAGTTCAAGAGGAATACTACTTGCTCCTTTTGGCTTTACAATAAACATTGTCACTTGATTTGAATGTGAATTCATTCCTTGTGGACACTGCCCTGTACCCTGACATTTTGTGGTTTCAAGCAACTATAAATGGCATCAGTACCTGCTTCTTCATGATTCTTCAATCTCTGTGAATCCTTTCCAACTTTTTACAAATATGTTTAGAGATAGATCTCTGTCTCCGCCTCTATCTCTGTCTGTTTCTATCTGTCTGTCTATCTATCTATCTATCTATCTATCTATCTATCTATCTATCTATCTCTGCCTCTGTCTCTATCTCTATTTATCTATTTCTCTCTACCTATCTCTGTCCCCATTCATCTAGCTCTCTATCTGTCTCTGTCTGTATCTATCTATCTGTCTGTCTATATCTATCTCTCTAAAAAACCTCCCTTGACCTCTTCGTTATCCTTGCATTTAGCCTATTCAGCTACTATGAAATCTCTCCTTTCTCTCACAGTTAAATGTTTTGAAAACACTGTCTACTTTCCAATGTCCATTCCCTTTCTACCAACTCTTTTCTCAGTCCCTTGCAGCAAAACATCCTGACCTTTCCACTGTACTAAAAATATCCTAAAGGTTACCATTGACCTCCTAATTTTCAGATACAATGGTCCTTTGTCAGTCATGCTCTTCATTATAAGAGCTATGCATAGAGCTATAAAGGTACCTTAAACATAACCTGCCAGATAAGGAAATTTAACTATTGGAGTAAAATAAGTTGTTCAAAGTCATGGAACTGGTAAACAGAAAAAGCAGGATTTAATTTCGAGGCCTCTGGCTTCAGGCCCATCACTCTTCCTACATCATACTAGTTCCCTATCCCCCCCCCTTTTTTTTTTCTTTACCTCTATATAGTTTAGTTCTTATCTTTTACACATGCTTATTGTGAGACCCTGGGTAACTCATTGAACCTCTCTGGGCCTCTGGGAACTAAAATTATAAGTAAACAGAGCAGGGGTTAATCTGCTTTGGGAGAGGGAGTTTTTCACTGGGTTCTCTCTAAAGTACACATACACACATATATACACGCACGTGTGCACACACACACACACACACACACACACATGCATGGGCACACATAGAAACACAGCCCAATAGCTGCATATTTCAGTTATCTATGGACCCTTCACCCCACTACCAGACCATGAGTTCTCTGAGGTCAGGAGGCATAGATTAACAGCTAGGAGGCATCATCTAGTATACTCCCTCATGTCAAATTTCCCAGATATTTCCCAAGATCCCACAGATAGTTCTGGAGCTGAGATTTGAATTCAGATCCTTTGACTACCCTATCTTCCACTCTTTTCACTGTACCATGCTACATCCTTTCTTATTTAAATTCTATAACCCCCTAATACCTAGCACTGTGCTCTATACCTATTGAGTTAGATGAATGTGTGTTGATATTCATTATTTTATCTCTGTTAAATTTCATAGTTGTCAAGTTTGGTATAACATTCTGTCCCTCTGAAATCCCAACGCAGAGTCAGAGTCCATAACTGGGACTTAAAGGGCTTCCCCAGAGAATTATATGAATACCAGGCCATGCTGAAAGCAATAGGCACTTTTCGAAAAGCCCCAAGAGGAATAATATTTAGCTTCCCTGAAGATACCCATGGGAACAAGGAGCAGAAACAAAGGGAAAATCTTAGGGAAACCCTCCCCTACTGTACAAGGGCCAGGAATAATATGTCCTACTAGGGCAGCCCCTCAACCCCTGTATCCTAAGAGGGCTCCAAATCAGGGAAGCACTCTATTCCTTACACAGGAGCATGTGTGTGCACACAGACCCAGAGTAACATCTTCAAAGTAGGTCGGGGAAAAAAATACAATTAGAGAAGATGGCAAAGGTTGTCAGGTACCATGATATTCAGGCCAAGGCAGGAAGAAAGAGTCCACAATGGTCAAGGACACCTGAGCCCAGGCAACTTGGGGTGAGAGCATTTCTTTTGTGTTGTGGCTAAACCCAGATTAGAATTACATGGATTTTTTTTTTCTTTTGGGATTTTTTAATAGAAAAAGGAAATTTCTTGCTCCTGAAATCAGATAGTGGGGGAAAAAGCTGGATAAATTGGAGTTTTCAAGCTTAGAACTGTGCATAGAAGATTCCATATATTGGAAAAGGGGATGGGTAGTTGGAAGGATAGGAGTGGTGATGGGCAAGATGTTCTAAAGAAAGTTCAAATGTGAAATGAGAAGGTACCCAGCAAGAAGAGGGGAGAAAGGACATCACCAAGAATTAAACAGCCTGCTGGATGATGAAAAATTAGACTAGAAAACCTATGGTCTTCCTTAACAATGTAAAACTGGCATGTAATCTGCTAGTAATGAATTTATCACTAATTTTACATCATCTGCAAATCTAATAAGCATGCCCTGATGCCTCTGATGATCCAAATCACTGAAAAATTGGCAGCAAGGTTAAAAAAACACCACCTGTGCCCCAAAGATCTTCTGGGTCTTGCCTAAGCCCTCATAATCCTTAGCTATCCTCAAGCACCCCATGAAAAATCTCTATAAATTCAAAGCTGCCTTCTGTTAGTCTGGGTCATTGAACTTGGAAGGAAAGCTGCACAGCCACTTCATCATGTCCCTTGTCTCTCTGAAGTCCAAGGGGCCTGGCTCTCCCATTAACATTAGGCTACAGACTTGTTAAGAATTCTCAGAATATGTCATTTCCTTGTAGTCATCCTTAACTCCTCATTCTTACATTACAAATCCAATATGTTGACAAGACTTATGTATCCCCTTCTTTCTCTCTTCTGATACTGCTATCATCCTGGAGCAGACCTGAGTCTTCTCATGCCTGGATCCTCACTATAGAGCCTCCTGGATGGATACATCCTTGGCACAGGTAGATCCTCCATTCATCTGGCAAAGTGATCTTTCTAAAGTGCAGGTCTAACCATGTCTCACACACACACACACACACACACACACACACACACACACACACACACCCCATTCCTATTCCAAAAATTCCGGTTCCTCCCTAGAACTGAATATAAAAAATTCACTTTGTCATTCAAAGCCCTTCAACCTACCCTCACCCCCTCTTAGTCTTTTAACACCTTACATTCTCTACTTCCAATGACACTCCCTCTTTGCTATTTCTCAAACAAGAAACTCCATTTCTCAAGTCTGAGAATTTTCCCTGGCTGACACACTTGCCTAGAATGTTGTCCCTCCTCATCTCTACCTACTGGCTTTCCTGGCTTCTTTCAAAGCTAAAATCTCACCTATAAGAAGTGTTTCCCAATGCTAATACTTAATGCTAATGCATTCCTTCTGTTCATTATTTCCAATTTATCCTGTCTTTATTTGTATGTTGTCTCTCCCATGCACTGTGAGCTCTTGATTGCTGGGACTGCCCTTTGCCTTTTTTTATTTTTTAATACATCTTTAGTGCTTAGCAGTGTCTGTCACATAGTAGGCCCTTAATAAAAGTTTGTGACCCACTGATTATGTGTTTGAGAACCAGAAATACAGGGTGTTCCAAGAGTCTTAGCAACTACTTAGAATTATACTGACTCTTGGAACACTTTGTATTTAAGGAAAATATTTCTGTTTGTCTCTTTCTATGCAAGTATGTGTGTATAGACACACACACACACACACACACACACACATATATATATATATATATATATATATATATATGCAGACACATTTTCATATAGTCTTATACACACACACACACATACATACTGTATATGTCAAATCTCCTCTCTGGAGGAGAGATGTTTTAAAGCTTAGTTAATCTTAGAGCAGGATTTTATATTTCTGCCTCTTACATTAAATATGCAACATGTTTTCAAATCAAATGAGCATCATTCCAGCCAATATGAGGCTAACCATGTATGTGGTGCTTATTTAGTGTGTAGCCTACAGGAAATTTTAAAAAGAGAGAGAGTTGTTTATAACCACAAACCAGAGTAACTGGCATAAGAGAAAGAAACATTTGGATTAAAGCATGGGGGCCAGTTGAAAGAATGCTGGAGTGAGAGTCAAAGGAACAGGTCTGAATCTCAGGTCTGCCCTTTGCTCTCTTTGTGATCCTGAGCTAGAGATGATTAGCCTCTCTGAGCCTCAGTTTTCACATCTGTAAAAGGAGGAGGTTGGACAAGAAGGCCTTAAAGCCCCTTCATGCCTAGATCGATGATCCTTTGATCCTAAATGAGCTATACTTAATATACTCGCTGTGGAAATTTGGCTCAAAATTTCCCAAGGCCTCACTAATTTGTGCTGTTTTGTTGTTCAGTCATGTCTGATTCCTTGTGACCCCATTTGGGGTTTTCTTAGCAGAGATACAGGAGTAGTTAGTTTGCTGTTTCCCTCTCTAGTTCATTTTACATACTAGGAAATTGAGACAAATGGAGTGAAGTGACTTAGCCAAAGTCACACAGCTAGTAAGTATCTGAAGCCAGATTCAAACTCCTTTACCTCCTCCTTTTTTAATGTCATGCACGTGAGTGTGTGTCCATGTGTCTTTCTGACTTCAGACCCAACCCTCTATCCACTAAGCCACCTGGTCACCAGTCACCAAATATTTTTTGTGTGCCTATATCAGTCCCAGTTCTTTGTCACATGGTCTAGGGCATTTTCTAAGGCACACAGAAGTATATGGACAAATCCCAGAGAGCTCATTAAGTATTAGAATCATCTTGGATAAATTGAATCCTGTTTTCCTTCGTTCTCACCCTCAATTTCTTTTCCCCAATCTTAGGAAATGAACTTCAAGGTATTCCATTATTCTATGAAGGGGGGAGGGATCTATCCAGCTACCATTTACACAGAACTTTAAGGTTTTCAAAGGAACACATACATACATACATACATACATACATACTCTGATTTGATTGCCACAACAACCTTAGTAAGGTAATAGTAAGATACATGCTATTATTATTATTATATTATTATTATTACTATTATTCACACTTTACAGACAAGGAAAATGAAGCAGAGATTTAATGACTTGCCCAGGATTTAATGACTTGCATGAAGTCCTTGAGGCAAGATTTGAACTCAGGTCTTACAGAGTCCAACTATCTACTACACTTTTTAACTGCCTTGTATCTCTTTAAATTTTACTTTATTCACCACCCCAAAGCAATAAGCTTATTCCACAACCAGGGTCCATGGATATTAACCAATGTAAAACCAAAGGATTCTGACTACAACTGGAAAATAGTTAAGGAAGACTCTTTTCTTTAAGCATCCCATCTCTTTTCAAAATAAACTACCACCCCAAAAGCAAAGTTTATGTGCATCAACGTGTGTGTGTGTGTGTGTGTGTATGCACACATGGACACATACATGGATGACATTAAAAAAGGAGAAGGAGGAAAAGGAGAAGGAAGAGAGGGTGAGAGACTGACAGGCAAACAGACTAGGCAGTCCTGGCTTGGGGTAGCAAATATCAGAAACTATGTCTTAACTACCAGCTTAGTTTTAAAATTTAATAGCCCATTTTTTTTTTACAATTTTCCAATCTTCTCAGTGTCTGGAATGAGTATTTTTTATTCAACAAATGATGAGGGAGAACAAGGAGGAACATTGGTTAAAGATAACAAATAGCTATCATTTTGAATGCTATAGAAGAGAATTGTTGGTAAGAAGTGGCATTTTTTTCACAGATAATTAAAGAAAGATCTGGGACTGAGAGAATTAATCCCTATTCTCATAGATGTCTTCCAATGCCAGCCTTGAAACAAGTTTTTCCTTCTTGTCCAAACACCACTTAGGTTTGCAATATGTTTATTTACAGATGCAAAAGTTGCAGTGAACTATGAAGCTGCCAAAATGCTATTCTGACCTTGGAAACTTGACCCTTTCAACAAGACCCTAATAGTTGCTCCTTCAAAGTTAAATGCATGTTTCAAGTGCTTTACAGGAAGCCATCTCCTGTCACTCATGGAAAAGAAAAATATTTGCTCAATGAGACCTTTCAGAAGCTGGATTATTCACATCACTGATAGTGTATGCCCTTTGACCCAGCTATACCTATGTTATGCCAATATGCCAAAGGGAACGAGGAGGGATGAAAAGATCCTATGAGAACATATATGACAACTCTTGTTTGTGGTGGCAAAAGACTGGAAATTAGGGGGATGCCAGTCAGTTGGGCAATGATTAAATGAATTATAGCCATATGAAAGTGAAAGGAATATTGTGTTATAAGAAATGAAAAAATAGACAATTTCAAAGCAAGATGGAAAGACTCGTATGAACTAATGAAAGTTAACAAGAAGAACCAGAAAAACAATTTATGTTTTAATATGAAGATTATAAAAATTAACAATGCAAAGACTAGTATAAACTGTAGGATGAAATGAGCAGAACCTAAAGAACAATTTATACAATAATAACAACAGGGCGGCTAGGTGGCGCAGTGAGTAGAGCGCTGGCCCTGGAGTCAGAAGGACCTGAGTTTGGATCCGGCCTCAGATACTTAACACACACAAACAAAAATCCAGCTGTGTAACCTTGGGCAAGTTACTTAACCCCAATTGCCCTCCAAAAAGAAAATAATAATAATAACAACAGGTCAGTAAAGACAAATAACTATGAGAACTGTAAGAAATCTAGGACCAAAGATGAAACATTCTATCTGCCTCCTAAGAGGTGAAGAAGAATGCACACACACACACACACACACACACACACACACACACACACACGTATATGTATATTTGTATGTGTTGTGTATGCATGTATGTAGATATATACATGTATGTATGTATATATAACTCATAACTCATCTTCCTCAGTTCAAATCTGGACTCAGATAATAATTAGCTCTATGACCCTGGACAAGTCACTTAACCTTATTTTCTCACTTTCTCATCTATAAAATGAGATGGCAAAAGAAATGGCATTCCAGTATTTTTGCCAAGAAAACCCCAAGTAGAGTCACAAAGAGTTGGACATGACTGAAACAAACAGCTGAACAACTCTCTCTTTCATGAATGACATGGAATTTAGGCAATTTATTGTGCTTGATTATACATATTTGGTAAGAGAAATTTGGTTTCTTTTAATGGGGTAGAGATGGGGAAAAGAAAATAATACTTTCATGGTAATTATAAAGTAAAATTCAATTTAAAAACAATTTACATACAGTTTCTCAAAACCCTGCTCTGCTACTTATTCTCTATACAACCTTGCATAATTCACTTCATGTCTCTGGGTTTTAGCCTACTCATTTATGAATTTAATAGATTGGACTGCATTCCCTTTTAGGTACCTTCCCATTTTAAATGTGTGCTCCTATGATCTCATTTTATCCTTATAAAAAAAAAACTATGAGTAAAATACTACAGATATTATTATCTCCATTTCAAAGATGTAGAAACTAGAACTCAGAGAGGTTAAGGATTTGACTAGAATCATTGTCAGAGACTACTAAAGGTGAGAGGAGGGACAGAAATAGAGGTATACTATAACTCCCAATTCAGTGTTTTTCCAACCATAATACTGAACTCATCATCTTGTGATAGTTGGGAAAGTACAAACTTTGAGATCAGAAGATCTTAGCCTTTGCCACTGTCCCTTCATGTAGCAAGTCACTTCACTTCTGTATGGGCAGTTTCATCCTTTATTTGGACTCCTTCCTTGGAGACACAGTGGGGTTGTTTGCCATAGTGCCCACAACCAGATACGTTTTCTTTAGGGATGAAGGATTGGGAATAAACCAAATCAGTATCATTGCTAAGAGCAGTTCTAGATTAGATCTGACCACAGTTTTGTTATCATAGGATAATAAAAATAAAATCTGAAGAGGCCTTAGAGGTTATCTAGTCAAAGCTATGAATTTTACAGATGAGAAAACGGAGATCAATTGAGGTTATGTGACTTGCCTCAAGTCACACAGATATCAAGTGTCATAGTCTAGATTCAAATTGAAGTCCTATAACTCTAAGTTCAAAGTCCTTTCTGATGAAGTATGGGCTCTGGGAGCCCCCTCAAGCTCTCCTTGAGTCCTTGAGAGACAGGCTCTGGGAACCTCCCTTGGACTCTTGATTGAATCAACCCATTTGATGAGGCAGGTCTGTTGCTAGACTTCCCACCCTTGAACTGGCCTAGCCCACCATCCTATGTAACCTCCAGCTACTTCCCACCCTTAATCACTCATTGACCTCATTAACTCCTCCTGAAGATCCTCCCCAAACTCCTCCTCTAGACTACCCCTAGATTCCTCCCACAACCTTCTGTATATAAAACCCCATTTCATGCCATGTGGAGAGCACCATAGAATGCCATAGAATGGTGAGAGCACCATAGAATGACCTAGCACAGGCGTACTCTGTGTCTAATGCAAGCGAACTTTTAATAAACTTTACTTTTCTTTGGCTGAGAGAAGACTTGAGTAGAATTCATTCATCAGGACCCAACGTGTTGGTATTTTAGGGTCTCCAGAGCAACCCTAACCCTTTTAGTGGGTAACCTCTTCACTTTCCTTATCTAATTTTGGAATACTCTGTATGTGGACTATAGACCAACACAAGACTTGATCCTAGTCTGACAGATACCTGTAAACAATACTATTTATTAAAAATACTGATGATAATAAAAGCTAGCATTTATATATAACTTTAAGATTTTCAAAACACTACAATACACATTATTTCATTTGATCTTCACAATAATCCTATAAGGTATTAGGATTATGATATCTCAGTCTTACAAACAAGGAAACCAAGTCTGAAAGTAGTTAATGGACTCACCAAAGATCACACAGGTAGTGAGTATCTAAGGAAGGATCTGAACTTCTACTTTCCTGCCCCCAAGGCCAATGTTCTATCTCGTATGCCAAGGGCAGCCATGAGCACCACTGCTATATTTCTTCTCTCAGCACCCTTTATTCTCTGCACATACTCTCATAACACTCATTCACATATCATGCTCTTCCCACCACCAGTTAAAAGTTGACCAGATCAAAAATACACCAGCACCATTACAGCATCTGCATTACTCAAATGCCTCTAGCAGATGCGCCAATGTAATTAGTGGCCACAAAATCCAGCTGCTCTCTGTAATCCCAGTACTGTGGGAGCACCTCAGAGGCATCTTCTGTACCCTGTTGAAGGCCATTTAAAATCCTCTTCCACTTCACACTGTACTGTTCTCTCACCACCACCACCCCCAATTCCTGCTTTTCAATCATGAGTATAAAGCTGTGGCTTAATCTTTGACTTATCTGTGATTTAATTTGCTCAGCTATGAAGCAGGTATGAGACCAGCTCCAAGATCATGGTGTGAAGACAAGCAGGAGCTCTTTGGAAAATCCCTACTGTCAAAAGCCAAGCTATGCCTAGCATAGTCTCTCAAACTTCAGTGAGCTTAAACATTGCATTTCTACATAAGTACAATTGAGTGAAAGTCAATCATTTTTGGAAATTTGGTCATGTGTCCGTTTATGATGTCCCTACATTTTTTCCTCTACTATTGGAACAGTACTGTCCTAAGTGTTGTTATGAGTCTCTGGCTTTAATGGCTTTCTATGTGGTACCAACTGGATAGTGAGGAAAAAATAAAACAGTTCAGAGTAAAGTCAGGGTGGTGACTTAAACAAACTGAATGTAATTTCAAAATTAAATCTACAAATCAACCATGCAAATTAGCACATGTTCCTCTGCCTCTGGCAAAAAGGAAATCAAACAGCAGACCAAAAGGAAATTGAGCATGCTCTACCTTGCCTTTCTATCACCTTTGGTTCAGCTGTCTGGGGATCTATATCTCCACAGGCATTCCAAAAGTTCCCATTCCAGTTACATGAAGGAGGATGGCCTAGTGGAGAGTAATGATGCATTTTGGGCTGGGATGTAGTATAGGAATATAAGAGAACAGTGTGGCTTAGTTGATGACGTATTGGAAATAAGTCAGGAGCCCTGGGTTTCTTTGGCACCTCAGACACGAGCTATGTGATCATGAGCAAGGCACTAACCCTCACAGGACCTCAGTTTCCTTTTCTGTAAAACAGAAACATCATAGTACAGAGAAAAGAAACTTGACTCTGAAGTCAAAGGACCTGCATTCAAATTCTGCCTAGTATAATCCTATTTATGTCATCTTTTGTTATTTTGTTCTCTTTTAAAATTTTATTTTTGTTATTCTGTACTTAAGAAATATGATTGGGTGGGGCAGCTGGGTGGGGCAGCTAGGTGGCGCAGTGAGTAAGAGCGCCGGCCTCGGAGTTGGGATGACCCGAGATCAAATCTGGTCTCAGAAAATGAGCACCCACACATAAATAATGACTAGCCGTGTAACCTTGAGCAAGTTACTTAACCCCAATTGCTTAAAAAAAAAAAAGAAATACCATTGGGGAAGCTAGGTGGTGCAGTGAATAGAGCATGGGCCTTGGAGTCAGGAGGATCTGAGCTCAAATCCAGCCTCAGACACTTAACACACTAGCCATGTGACCTTGGGCAAGTCACTTAACCCCAACTGCCCTGCCTTCACCCCTCCAAAAAAAAAAAAAGAAATTTCATCAAATATGTGTCTTTCTATAATCTAGAGAACAGAGAAAGACTTTATATGAAACCACAGATCTTTATTTTATTCAGCTTGAATTCTGCAGTTTAAGAATATCATAGATTGGGCGGCTAGGTGGCGCAGTGAGTAGAGTGTTGGCCCTGGTGTCAGAAGGACCTGAGTTCGGATCCTGCCTCAGACACAAACAAAAAACCTAGCCGTGTGACC
Organism: Gymnobelideus leadbeateri; assembly: GCA_011680675.1. NCBI lineage: Eukaryota > Metazoa > Chordata > Mammalia > Diprotodontia > Petauridae > Gymnobelideus > Gymnobelideus leadbeateri. The sequence continues at coordinate 131,207 of WOXC01010507.1, forward strand.
TTGGGCAAGTTACTTAACCCCAATTGCCCACCAAAAGGCAAAAAAAAAAAAAAAAATAGGAAATAAACACAAAGAGAAAACAAAATTTAAAAAAAAAGAATATAATAGATTAAATAGGGACAGCTTTGAAAGTGATAAATGTGTGATTTTTGAATGTGACATTATTGAATGTCTGTGGGCCTCAGTTTCAGAAACAAGGAGGCTGGGACAAGCCGGCTTCTGAATTCTCTTCCAGCTCCGGCTTTTCAATCCTATCATATTAAAGTTGTAGAGGAAAGCATATTGCAAACGTTAGAATGCTATGTAAGACATGGCCTTTAATTTGAAAACACATTATTGTTTTCATTCAATGCAAGTGCTATAATTATCAGAAGCAGTCAGGAATACCTGAATTCAAATTTGACCCCAGACATTTGCTAGCTGTATGCCCTGGGCAAACCACTGAAGTTCTTTATCTCATCTATATAATGGAAATAATAATAGCATTTATTTCTAAGGTTGTTGTATCAAATAAGATATTATCTATAAGCACTTTGTAAATCTTAAAGACTTATAGAAATACTAGATATTTTCATCATCTTCCTCCTCTTCTTCTTCTTCTTCTTCATCATCATCATCATCATCATCATCATCACTACAAGAAATAGAGGCCTAGGAGTTTACAATTCTGTGTAATCCTATTCTCACCTACCTTTCCAGTCATTTTTAATACTGCTCCCCTCTAAAAATTCTTCACTCTAGTCAGGCTAACAAGTATTTCCTGTCCATGACCTTCCATCTCCTTCCTCCATGTTTTTGCCAGTGTGGAAAGCACTTCCTCCTCTCTGTCAATTTGTGAAAGGTTCCTAGGTTCCTCCAGGACACACTCATTCACTATATCCAACATAGTTTCTTCCCTTAGTCATCTCATTGACTCACCCCCAGTTACTAACACTGACTCACCTGAAATTACTATGTATTACATTGCATTTACTTATTTGTAAGTAAATACAAATAAATTGTTTTACCCCCAATGAAATGTAAGCTCCTTGAGGGCAAGGATAATTTTGTTTTTTCTTTGTATTTCTACTTCCTAGGATGTGGGAGACATGACACTGCTATCTTCTACATGCAAAACAGAATTGAGTTCGCTCAAAAGAAATGAGTGATGCCCAAATTTAGAAAATCCAGCCCAAATGTTCACATGGACTATTTGTGCCTGACCTGTGGTAGAGCATTCCAAGCTCATATTGATCTGATCAGTCACAGTTGGACAAACTCTTAACTTTACTCAAACATGGTGATGTCATTTTGGTCCTCTTCAAGAACAAAGGACAACAACCAACAATGATTTGTACATTGTACATGCTTTTAAAATACTTGCTGAATTGCACTGAATTGAGTTAAAAATAGAGTTTGTGGTTCTCAAAGTATGGTACTAGGCCTGCTGAGAGTACTGAGACATATTCAAGGGGTCCAGTAGGTCAAAACTATTTTCATAATAATTCTAAAATGTTACTTTTCTATTAAAATATTTCTTCTTTTCCCAACTACATATCCATATAAGACTGGATTTTCTTCTATAATTCAGTCAAAACAATATATCACAACAGAATGAATGCAGAAGCAGATATGAGAATATCTTAATCTTTCATTAAGTCAAATATTAAATAGCTTTGCAAAAATAGAAAAAAACAATGCCATTCTTACTAAAGATTTTGGAAAATATTTATTTTTCCAAAATATGTATAATAGGTTTATTATTATTATTCTGGATGAAACAATAAATATTTTGAAATTTATCAATTTTAATCTTTAATATGACAAATATCAATAGACATCACCCACATAAAGTTTCTTTGGGGTCCTCAATCATTTTTAAGGATACAAAAAAGTTGTAAGAGCAACAATTTTGAGAATCACTGGTGTAGGCCAGTCTCTTCATTTTAGAGAGAGAAAAAATGAAGTCCACATACGTTAATAACTTGTTCAAGGTCAATCAGTGAGATAGTGGCAAAGCTAGGAATTACACATCTCCTAATTTCAACTCTGGTATTCTTTCCGCCATACTGTAAAACCTTACTTCGAAAAGAGTTGTCTTTTATATTCACATGGAAATGCTGACAAATAAGCATTAGCTCAGGGTAGCAGAAAGTTCTACTAAAATGTCTATGCCATAAATTAGACATGGCCATAAATGTAATGTGCCCACATGTTATTCCTTTTATGTGACTATTGGGTTGGTATTTGTGTTTCCTTGGATATGGGCTAGTTCAATGAGATGAAAAGATTAACTAAGAGAAAGGGAGAATATCTATCTATCTATCTATCTATCTATCTATCTATCTATCTTTCTATCGGTCTATACATACATATACACACATGTGTGTATATATATATATATACACATATATACACATACCTACATATATATGTATATATATTTTATATATATATATATATATATATATATATATAATAACCATTCCCTTCTTATTATCATATACTTAGTCAACCAGAACCAGAATGTCATGCATGCCCCACAGTTTCTCCAGGGCATTTTTAATACACATTATCACAACTCTCCAGGGCCAGGAAGCAGGTTTTACACAGGGAGGAATCATTAGAAGCACTCCAAATTCCCTACCCTCCCATTATATTTGTTGTCTACCTGCTGCTGCTTGAGATCAAGGTGCTTAAAAATTTTTAAACTGTTTCTTAGCAGCTAGATCTAAAAAGAGAATAGGAATTGTCTGTGGATGGAGACAAGATGATTCAGTATAAAGTGTGATAGAAAAACTGTATTTTGGCACATCAGGCAGAAACAAATCTATTAATTAATTTTTAAACATGGTAGCTTAGAGAGAGTGAACTCTAAAAAAGGCAGAATTTTTTCCATGCCTTTGAAAATCTTTTAGAGTTTTGGTAACAAAGACAAAATCTGACAGTCAAGATTAAGCAAGAAAAACAAGTTCATTTAGCAGTTTTTGAGTAACTTAAAAAAGCAATAGCAACAAATGTATCTCACCCTTGTTGGATCATTTTGCCCAACCCATTCAGATCCTTTTCAACAAGGCCCTTTAAGGATTCAATCAAAGTTTAACTCAAAATACTGCTATTAATTTAAATTATCCCACCCCACCCCAAAAATGCTTTGCTTTCCCCCCTTGTAGGATAATCATTGCTCTAATCAAATTCAGGAAGAGTTCTTTCCTGAGTTCTTCACACCCCTCCCTTTAAATTGATAGTTAAGAGAAAGATGAGGCTTTTCACTCAGATTAGACTGAGGAATTCAAACTAAAAGTACTGCCCTAACAATGTTAATATCATTGAACTGGTGTTTTCCTAAAATGGAAAGGATGGTAGGGTGTTTCCATAAAAGAAATTTGAATATGGACCCCAAGTCAGATCTCCAGAGGAAAACAAAATGGTTACTGTACACAAATCCATTTAACAATCTATTACAAAAACTAGAAACTGAAGGTTTGCCCATCAATTGAGGTATGACTGGACAAGTTGTTGTATGAAAATGTGACAGAGTACTATTGAGTTGTAAGAAATGAGGAAAGAACTGATTTCAAAAAGACGTGGAAAGACATAAAAACTGATACAGAGTGAAATGAGCAGAGCCAGAAGAACAATTTACACAATAATATCATTTTAACAGTGAATATTTTGAAGATGTTTTTAACTAATAAAGAATGAAGTGAGCAGAACCAAAAGAACAATTTATGCAATCACAACACAGTACAAAACAAATAACTTTGGGAGCTATACGGAATATGGTCAATATAAAGATCATTTGTGATTACAGGAGGCTGATGATAAAACATGTTTTCCTTAGCCTCTTAAGGATAAAATTACCATAGAGTGATTATATATGTGATGGTATAGAATATATGATGGTATATAATCCCCATGTAAATAATTACCAGATATTATACACATGTATATGTGATAATTCCATATACCCAGAGGTATATATACATCATTCCTCTGGAAAAATATATTCATATATAAATTATATACACATTCCCTCAATGGTTGTATACATATATGTATATACAATATATGGTGTGTGGGTGTGTGTATCCATGTGTGTATGTGTATATACATACGTACAGAGAGAGAGCCATTGAGGAAATTTGTTTTGATTAACCATGCAATCAATGCTTGACTCTAATTACAAGATTCGTTTTCTTCTTTTTTTTAATGAAGTAGGTAGTAGAAGGGAAAGAAACTAGATTTCTGTGATTTTTTTTTTAATAGAGAAGTGGGGGGGTGCTAAAGATGAAACACTTTCAGATGAGATAATTATATTATTAGTTTTGCTTCACTGTTTTACTTCCTTGCAATAGTCTTCTCATGAACATTTTTGGAGGGGGGAGATCGATAAATGTTTGAAATGTTTAAAAACATCAATAAAACTTTAAAGAGAATGTATTACAATGGTTATAAGCAACTAATACAAAGACAGTCTCTAAATGAACACTATTACTCAAGTCTAGAGGTTCAAGTAAGAATGAGTTTAAACCAAATTATATCTGATTTACCTGAAGAAAAAACATTTTTCCAGCAAATTTTTAAGAACTGAGAAAAGGTAATGGGGAGTGCTGTGAAATTCTCTTTCTGTGGAGATCTTTGAAGGTAAGAGAGATGGATCAGATTACTTCTCAAGATTCCCTTCATACCTATAATTGAAAAAAGTGAGGTTTCTATTTGCTTGGGAGAGATTCTGTTTTTCATGGAGATTATCAAGGTTCTTCTAAACTGTAGTCTGTATTTATCCAAGTGGTACTTCGCAGTACCAGCACTAGAAGATGCATAGGGTGACAGATGAACCTCCAGTGTAATTTACCCCCTAGAGAAATGTGGTGTCCAAGTTTTTTGATATGTTGTCATTAGCTTCTATGCACAGCCTGGGTTTTGTTTTACCATCAGAGAAAATTTAAAAGAGGAAGTATATGGAGCACTAGACAAAATTCTGTGGCTCTCAAACAGAGCTTATTCTGATGTATAAGTGGAAGGGGGAGGAGGGGAAGGACTGGATGTGATACAGAGTCAACCAGCTGCAGCCTGAGAACATTAATGTATTAATCACTCTATCATTTAGCAGGAGTAAAGCATGTTCTGAGGCTCCATTAACATTTATAAGTCGCTCCAACAACCCTTCTGATATACTTGAGAGAACAACAACAAAGGGGTTGTTACCAAGGCTAATAAAAAAGCATCATAAAATCAACAATTCATTCACAATTGTTCAGGGGATGATTATATCATTTACTGATAGAGGTACCCTCCCTCCCACTGTTTGCTTCCTTCCCCTCACTTCCCACTCTGCAATCTTCACTGAGCCTCCACCCTTTGCTTACCTTAAAACTCTTCCACAAAGGGAGAGAGAGGGAAAACAGACGTGGCCCATTTTACTTTTTAATTATATTGGAGTAAATGGACAAGAGAGTTAAAGGGGACACTTACGGGTGATACCAGTGTTAGAGAATTCTAAGGTCATACTTTTTTCTCTGTTTCTGAATTTCTAAAGCAATAATAATAATAATAATAATAATAATCGGGCGGCTAGGTGGCACAGTGAGTAGAGCATTGGCCCTGGAGTCAGAAGGACCTGAGTTCAGATCCAGCCTCAGACACTTAACGCACACACAAACAAAAAAATCTAGCCGTGTGACTTTGGGCAAGTTACTTAACCCCAATTGCCCTCCAAAAAGCAAAAAAAAAAAAGAATTTCTAAGGAAAGAGAGTATAGGCAAATTCAGCTTTGTTACAGAAAATTATATTTTAAGTGCTTTGTCATATATAACCTGCAAGCAAATGTGTATATATAATTACATATACAATATGAATGTATGTAAATATATATGTGTGTGTGCAATTATATATACAATATACAATTATATATATAGTGTATATGAATGTGTATGTATTATATATGCATGCATGTATTCTTTCCCTAGGGGACAACCAGAACAGATAAAGCTAACATTTGTATAACCCTTTACAATTTTCAAAATGTCTTCTTGTCAATTATTTCATATGATCTCAATTACAAAGAATTGTATTAATATTATTATCCCTACTTGACAGAAGAAGAAATAGAATCTCAGAAAGGTTAAGTGACAAGTTCAAAGTTACTTAACTAGTCACTGAAAAAGCTGGGAAAGGAACCCAAGACTGCTTCAAATCATATTGCCCATTCAAAAAGATGTCTCATACCATTCTTATAGGGACAGCCTCTTTGTATTGGGCAGGAGTAAGCAAAAGATCAGTAGACAGGTTTTTGTTGCTGGCGGATAGTATGTACCTTTATACATATATGTACCTTTATATATACCTGTACGTATACCTATGCCTACATACATATTCATATACAGATAAATGCATGTATATATGTATACATGTATATATGTGTGTATATATGTGTATACACACATAATGTTTATGGAGTAGCCCAATCTAAACAAAATCTAAAGGTTGCTAGCAGATAAACATAATAAATGCAGGAATGTAGATGAAGGAAGGGAAAAAATGATGGCCTTGTCTTATTCACTTAACTTTGTTCTAGCCCCACAGTTAATTTTCAAGGCAATCAAAGGAGACCTGGAGATTAAAACCCTGACTCTAGACAGCTCTAGTGCTGTTTTCTTTTTTCTTTTTTTTTTGTTTTAAATAAAGTCTCTGAAATGGTTTTTGAGGATACAAGATTCCCCTCTAAAATGTAACAGGAGTTAAAAATGAATTTCTTAGTACTAAGTTCAGATAGTTCAGCAGGTATGTGTTGGATCCAGCTAAACAACTCACAATAGCCAGTTGTTAAATTGTCGGTTTAAGCATTTACACTTCAAAAATGGATAAATGCTACAAATTAGGGTTTATTTCATTGTTTTGTTGACTGTCTAGACATAAAAAATGGTGGCGAGAATGTTAATGATATAATTTAAGCTTAAAAGTGTGACATTCATACCTTTTTCTTTAGAGAGCTGGTTATTAAACATTTATCAGTACACCACTGATTTTAAAAGACTGTAGACTTCAATTTATACGTGCACACACACAGAGATACACATTTATATCTACACATACATACACACATACTAATCTTAACTTGAGGCATTCTGCTAAATTCTATTAGATGCCTAGCTGGTGTTGAAGTTGATATAGTAATAGTAATGGTAGTAATAATGATATTCATGGTAGGAGTAGTACTATGTGCAAGGTACATACTGTGCTTAATATTGGGAAGATAAACACTAAAAGGAAACTGGTTTTGCCTTCAAGAGAGAGTTTGTAGCCCTGGACTATTCACTAAGTGAGGTCAGATCTCCTTATCAGGGAAAGAGGCAGACATTCCACCCCCAGAAGATGGTATTACAAATAACTGACCTTCAAGATACTTTTTACCAGCCTTGATAATAACTGTTCTGTATTTTTTTTTCTCTCAAGTAAATTGGGGAGAGTTATTAGAATGTGGCTTCAAAGCATACTTGGCCCCTGCTAATTGGTGGATTGATTGATGCATCTGCTGCCAGAGTAGAATAGTATGGAGTACATCAGCAACCCTGAAACCAGTAGAAACTTCCAGCATAGATGATGCCCCTTACAGAGATTAGCCTATCTACCAAAGATGACATGTCCAGCAATAAGAATACATGCAATACCCAATCAAGTACCTCAGAATATCAAAATGACATCACTCGAAGACATCTGTAGCACTGGAGGTATGAGTTGTCTTGACCAATGTCTATGTTTGGGCCATATAGATTGAATGTGTGCTCTCCATACCTGTGCCTCAGGCACACAGGTTTCTTCCATCGCCATCTTCACATGTTACCTGTTTGTGCACACTAAATGTGTTTTCCCTTATCATGCTGCATTGCCTTCCCATGCTGAAAGCATCATAACCTGGGGGCCAGTGTCATTTGATTTGCTACACATTTTATTCATATCGTGTTTTGAACTAGTGTGTTCAGACATATCCATTTTCAAACTCTGTAAGAAGGCTCTATCCAACAGGTACATTCACTTTCTTTCCTCTCACTTCTTAACTCTGCAGTCTGGCCTCCAACTCCATCACTCAAATAGAACTACTCTCTCTAACTTTACTAATGATAACTTATCTGCCAATTCTAATGGTCTTTTCTCAATTCTCATTACTCTTGACTTCTCTTCAGTTTTTGAAACTTGATTGATTTCCCTTTTCTTGATTCTTTCTTTTCTAGGTTTCCATGACACTGCTTTATCTTTGTTTTCCTTCTACTGTTGCTTCTCTGTCTCCTTTGCTGGACCTTCATCCTTCTCATGCCTACAAACCATGTGGGTTCCCTCAAGATCTCTCCTGAGTGTTCTTCTCTTCTTTTTTATACTATTTCACTTGGTGATGTTATAAGCTCCCATAATTTCAATTATTATATCTACACATATGATTCTTATATCTACTTCTCTATCCCTAAGTACTTATTCAACCTTCAGTCCTGAATCTCCAACTACTTATTAGATATCTTGAAATGAATGTCCTATAAACATCTTAAACTCAATATGTTTAAAACTGAACTCATTATCTTTCTCCAAAATCATCCTCTCTTCCTAACTTCCCTCTTATTGTTGAGAGAAGGTTCTCAACCTAGGCATTATCCTTGACTCCTTATTCTCTTTTACTTGCCCATATCCACTTAGTTGTAAAAACCCTATTTTTTTAAGCTTCATTATATCTCTAGTATATGCTTCTTCCTCTCCTTTGACACTCCAGTCACCCTGGTCAGGACTAGACTATTGCAGGAACCTGCTAGTTGCTCTCCCTGCCCTAAGTCTCCTTCTATTTTAATCAACTCTTCACTCAAATGTCAAACTGATCTTCCTAAATCACAAATCTGACCATGTCGACTCTATTCAACAAACTTTAGTGGCTCCCTATTACCTCTGGGATCAAATATAAAATCCTTCTTGACTTTTAAAGTCATTCATAAACTAGATTTTTTTCTAGTGCTCTTACAGTTTATTCCCCTACATCTATTCTGCAGTCCAGTGATGCTGGCTTTCTTGATGTTTTTCAAACACAATACCCCAACTGCTGACTTTAGGTATCTTCACTGGCTGTTCCTCATTCCTGGAAAACTTTCCTGCCTCATCTCTCTACCTCTTATCTTCCACACTTCCTTCAAGTGTCAGCAAAATTTCCACCTTCTGCAAGAAACCTTTCCCAGTCCTACTTGTTTTTGGTGTCTTCCCTCTGAACGATCTCCAATTTATCTCACATAGATCTTGTTTGCATGTTTTCCTCAATTAGATTATAAGCTTCTCAAGAGAAAGTACTGTTTCAGTAGGTGCTTAATAAATAATGGTTGACTGATGATGGTAAAAATGTATTTCTCAATTGGTAAAAAAGTAAGTATATTGGACTGTGTACTGACCCACAGATTGCCTTATATGTAGATTTCATTTTCTGAGAGATTACATGTATCCCAGGAGCTCCAGATTAAGTCTCTCACTGCAACTTCAAAGCACATTTATTTGGAACCAATGACAGAATCTGAGGGTAGAGTTGAAATGCTGTCATCATCTTCCTTTGAATCTGAAATAATTTGTGCTGAAAAACACTGGTTACCAAAATAGAGATTATTACAAAAGACTGTATGTGAGTTATGTGTGACCTCCATTTGGCCCTATATGTGCAAGAACTTTTGAGTTGGTGACAAAGAAAGTTGGTGGTGTCACAGTAGTGAGGTAATGGCTGCTGAACCCAAGTCAACCTTAATATCAAGTTCAGTTTCACCAGAAGGAAGTTACGGCAGATGCTTATGAGAATCCTTCTTTGGGTGTGTCTATAATCTGTATTTACTTACCAAAGAAAAATAATTTGAAGAGGGGTGATAAAGAATTGGTGAATGACTTGCAAAATGGACATATTGGTTTGCCTTATAGACCATCAGAAAATGATAACCCCTTTTTGAATTGTGTTATTACAGAGACAGAATTTATGATTTGGTGTAGTGAAAACTCTAGCATAGTTGACAGGAGATCGGGGGTTTTTCATCACCAAGTCATTGTATTATCTTGTACATGTGCTATGACCTGTCTAGGCATCAATTTCCTTATCAGCAAAAGGAAGTATTAACTGGAAAATAAAAAAAGATTTATTTTCTAACATTTGGTGGCTCTCTGATTATCACAAAATATTTAAATTTAATTGTGGAGTTTGGTGTCACCTGTAGCAAACAGAAGTGACCCTTACCCAATCAAGGATGATTAAATTTTATCTGCAAAATGAGGGTGCTTATATCTGCCCTATCACACAAAATTATTGCAAGGCTTGAGGGAGATATAAGGTACCCAAATGATATTTAGAAAACTGATAAAAAGATTCTCAGGGATCTGGGGTGTTCCAAATATCAAATGCCCAAAGGGCAATGGAGAATCAGATGGGGGTCATATACAGGCCAGAGAATATTAAAAACAGGTATAAAGAAATTGGGTTCCACCCCCATATCAATTAATGTAATCATAGAAGGTCAAGATACATCAATTAAATCAATCAACTGCAAAAGAGAATCACAAGATGTGACCTAGATGTTAAGGAATTTTCCTGAAACCACACCACAATATGTGAATGAGTTTTTAATCAATTAGAGAAGGTTATACATAGGGCCATGGTATTGGATGAAAGTAAATGATGCCATACAGGAAACAACATGTGATTAAATAAAAGAATCAGGCAGATACTCTGGGTCAATAGTTAGTCCATCTGTGAGCCAATGAATCAGTAAGCCAGTCCAGCAGTGTAAGACTCTAGACTTGGGAACATAAGATTCCATGGCTGGAGGCCCTGAGAGGGAATCTTTCTTGTGAGGACAAATCCCTTTCTCTTTCCTCTCATATCATTCCATGCCAACACTATTACCACTGATCATTTCATCAGAGAAATTGAACCAGCAGTAGACACTGCATCTAGCTGGAATCAGAGAGATTGGACCACTAGGGAACAATACATCTAACTAAAAGTGGAGGGACTTGCTAAGGACAGCCAGATATGGAAAGAGAGCTATCTGAGGAGGTAGGAAGCTTCAAGGAGTATGGACTTTAGTACTGAAGAAAAAAACTATGAACTCAAGAAAGGACTTACAGGTCTGAAAGTACCAATTAAGAGTTACCTCTTTTGCCATGTGTCCTACATGTGTGCCTCATGTCCATTGTGCTCTAAGTTTGAATCTGCTCTTCCCATGAACCTATATTTATATATTTGTGGGAAATTGTACACTTGAGCTTAGGAGAAAATATTTGTGTAGTTCTTATTAAACTACCCTAGTAAATGCCTTTGAGAAAATTGAAGTCTACTACCTGCTTATCAATGGGAAGGAAGCACACCGATGAGAACTTTGAGGGGACAGCTAGCTCTAAGAATTCTGAGAGATAGAGGTCACCCCCTGGGAATTCAGATGGAATCTAAGTACAAGTTGGTGGAGTAATCCCAGAGAGTTCCTTACATATGAAATTCCATAAGGGAAATGTTTTAAAGGATGTCTTCAAAGAAATGTATAGCTATCACAGACAATGGCAGATCATATGGCAGGAGCAAAGATGACTGAAATATAATCCATCTCCTTCATTGCTATCATGACAATATCAAGACAAAATGAGAAAAAAAGAACAAACTTCCCTTTGCCCATTGAGTGAACACCATGATAAATTTAGAGTGCAGAAAAGAGTCACAATGGGTGACCATTCATGGATATGTTATCATCTTTCTTATTGGAGGGTATATCATTGGGGATGTCACAGATCTGTGTGATATTTCAGATCTATTGGAGAAAACATTGTTCTAGGAAAAAAAAAGAACAGGAACGGTATAGAAAAGTAAGGAGAAAGTGGAGCTTCCTACAGTCTTGGGTCTGAAATTGAAAAATCAATTTATAGTCAGTCAGGAGACTACTAAGTAATAAAACTTGGTCCAAACTAGTGCCTCCACAAAGTCAATGAACAAAAAGATTTCAAAGTAATTTAAAGAGTTTTAATAACATTTGAACTTTGTAAAGTTCAAATTCATTGAAGCAAATTCATAGCTAACCTGTTATCTCTGACTAACCTTTGTAATCTTGTTTACAGTAGTGAGGGGGGGAGCATTTCCATTAAATAAACTCAGCATGTCTATGAAAGGAGCTGGATGAAGCTGTGGAGGTTCTATCAGGAGTCAATTCAAAAGCTCTGAATTGGATTTGTGCCCATGTGAAAAAGCGCATGTCAGATTTACAATAAAAAATGGCAACATTGCTGATATTCTCCTTCCTCCCACTTCTTGTTCTCACCAGAAATGGCTTTTGCAGCCTTGGCCCATTAAAGTTGGGCTTCTTTTCCCAAGAAGGAGGATGACTGCAAGGTCCAAAATTCAAGGAGATCTTATTCTGCTCTGTGTATCCATAGCCAGAAGGCCACAGCATGATACTTAGTTGTGCTGTAATGATTGTAAATGAACCAGCTCCCTTGGGATGCCGACTCTGTAGAGGTTAAGGAGGTTTGTCCATTTGGGCCTAACTGAATAAGCCACAACCTTTCCTTGTAATTCATTTTTGGAGGCACACGGTGATCTAAGGCTGAACTGAGGACAGGAATACTAGCTACTCTGTTTTCAAACTGAAGCTCTCCTTTGAGTTAAAGAAACTGTAATTAAGATACATTATTTTAGAACACAGTAATTAGGACTCCATTCAATGTGCTAGGAACAAGGAAATCAAAATATAAACACCAAGGCAGTAGCTGCCAGCTAGCCACCTGATAGACAAAGGAAGTTCCCAAGTACTGGTTCCTTGTTAATAATACCACTGATTTTTTTTTTTCTGGTGGAGAAAAACAGACTTCTGCATCCATTTCTAGTAATAATAACTAGCCCATTGAAAGATGCAAAACATTTCATACACCTTTTCTCATGTGAACCCCCTGATAATCCTATGAAACCAAAACTATGCATAAAGTCAACATTTTGCAATGATAAAACGGGGCTTCAGAGAGCTGAAGTGACTTGAATGTGGTTGCATAGCTATACATGTTAGACAGAGGAAGGCCTTCCTTATTCCAGGTGTAATACTCCATCTACAACAGTATTTAGCCTCAACCATTAATTCCTATAATTAATTATTATGGGGTTTCCAATTGTAAAGAAGATATTTTTCTTTAACTCAGGTAAGGGGAGGCTTGGGGTTCTGAAGGGTATCATGGATCAAAGAGAGAACTCCTTTAGATTACTCAGATACATTTTCTTAAGGCTATGGCAGGGGTATTGAAAAAATGACCATTAGAGAACTCACTCAATATTATGATTAAATCAATAAATTAATAATAAATCAATAGATTGATACTTATACCAAATTAAGAATAATATATCAAATATATTACATAAGCATAAAATTACTATAACATGATTATATGATATACAAATATAAAATTAAATATAATAAATCAACAATAAATAAATTAATTAAATTAAGTTACAAAGTATCTACAATATGCAGAATTCTGTTAAGACTCTGAGATCTACTAAAATATTTAGAGATTAGATAAAACAGAGTACCTTGCCATGATGCGATATAGACTAGTTAGGAGGGGGTGTCAAGAAGGAATAAGACACATACACAAATAAATATAAAATAATAAATAAGTGCATAAGGTTGCTTGGTGACACCATGGATAGAAAGCTAGGCCTAGAAACCAGGAAGACATAAATTTAAATCTTACCTCAGATATTTATTAACTATAAAATACTGGGTAATTAGGCAGCACAATGGATAGAGTGCCAGGCCTGGAGTCAGGAAGACTCCTCTCCCTGAGTTCAAATCTGGCCTCAGGCACTTACTAGTTTTGACTCTGGGCAAGTCACTTAATCTTGTTTGCTTCACTTTCCTCATCTATAAAGTGAGCTGGAGATGGAAATGGCAAATCACTCCAGTACCATTCCCAAGGAAACCCCAAATGGGTTCACAAAGACTCAGACACAACTGAAACTCAACAGTCACAACAAATATAACCCTGGGCAAGTCATTTAACCAATATCTATTTCAGTTTCCTCAAATGTATAATGGGCATAATTAATGTATCTGCCTCCTAAGGTTGTTATGAAGATCAAACATGGTCATATTTGTAAAGTGCTTAACACAGTGCCTGGTTCTTAAGAGAAGCTTAACAAATGTTTGTTTTCTTCCTTCCATATAAGGGAAATAAAAACAAAGTACCAGGTGAGGTCTGACTGAAGAAGGTCAGCCAGGGATCACATAAGGTTTCATAAAGAAGGTGACAATTTGAGCTTAATTGTAAAAGATGGGTCATGAAAAATAACAAAGAACATTTTCCAACCTTAGGAAACAGAAAGCATGTAGGCAGGAAATCCCACTCTGCTCAGTTGGGGGAAGGGGAATGACTGGGAAGGGGGGGGAAGGGAAGGGGAGTCCCATCTGGCAGAAGTATGGCATATATGGCAGCAAATGGTATAAGATAAAAGCAAGAAAGGTAGAGTCAAGAGAAGAGTTCTTCAAAAACTGCACGTGGAAAAGAAAAAGGGGATGACAACAAGAGTGGACAGATTGGGTTGAAAAGTATATTAAAATAAATGAAGGAAGATTAAAATACAGCAAAAGTAGAATTCTTAACAAAAAATCCCAAAGAAGAGTCTGGGGTTTAAAAAAAGACTCTGGAAAATTTCAAAACAGGAAAGAATCTCCAATGCTTATTAAGCACCTACTGTATACCAGGCACTGTACTAAATACTTAACAAATATTAGAGGCTATTTTCATCCTATTTTGTAATTGAAGAAAGTGAGGCAAACAGAGGTTAAGTCTAGAGTCACACAGCTAGTATGTGTTTGAGACTAGATAGGAACTCTGGGCTTCTTGACTTCAGTCCTAGTACTCTATCCATTATACTATCTAATGGCCCAGTTGAGGCACCCTTGAAAAAAGAATGGAGTAGATCGAACTCAAAACATGAAAAGATAAGAGAATAATTACAGAATATTCAAAATATTAACAAATGGTGAGATTGTACAAAGTCTCTACAAAGGCAGCTGAAGCATAGAATTTCAAGGTTAAAAAAGAATCAGAGTCATACCATTCACACAATCAAAGGATTACTTTGTAGACCTGCAAGGGGAGGGAAGCAATGACAAAATTTCTCCAGAGGAGCAAAAGGTCAAGAATCTTAAGAGAAACGATAAAAATAAAAGTGGGAAGGAAAGACATCTAGCAGTAAGTAATCAAAAACTAGTTGGTACTCACTAAAAAATGGAAAACATGATCAGTGAAAAAAAAATAGGTACATACAGAAACAAATAAAGATATTAACATAGTGATCAGTAAATTAACTCTTTATCACTACTATGGGACAAAGACTCACTGTTCAATAAAAGGTGCTGGGAAAACTGTAAGGTAACTTGGCAAAACCTGGGTATAGACCCAAATCTAACATTATATACTAAGATATGATACCAAAATGAGATATGCTAAGATATCCAAATGGAGTCATGATTTAAGCTTACAAAGGCCCCATCAAAAATAAGTTGGAGAA
This sequence comes from Gymnobelideus leadbeateri, assembly GCA_011680675.1. Taxonomy (NCBI): domain Eukaryota; kingdom Metazoa; phylum Chordata; class Mammalia; order Diprotodontia; family Petauridae; genus Gymnobelideus; species Gymnobelideus leadbeateri. Next base: position 146,742 of record WOXC01010507.1, read on the forward strand.
GTAAATTACATTCAAAGCTATGGATAGAGAAAGAATTCATGACCAAGCAAAGGATAAAGAAGATCACAGAAGATAAGATGGACAATTTTGATTTCATAAAATTTAAAGGTTTTGCCCAAATAAAACCAATGCAGTTAAAATTAGAAGAGAAACAAAGTTAACTGGAAAAATCTTTGTAGCCATTTTCTCTGATAAAGGTCTAATGTCAAATATATTTATTTTGCATATACATATATCAAACTGATTCATATACATAAGAACAAGGAGAATACCCCAATAGATAAAGGGTCAATGGATATAAGGAGGTAGATCTCAAAACAAGAAGTCCAAGCTATTAACAAATATATGATGGGAATCTACCTGCCAAAACAAACCCAGAATTTATATGTTCACAACTGCAAAACACTTCTCACACAAATAAAATCAGATCTAAATACTTGGAAAAATATCAATTGCTCGTGGCTGGGTCGAGCTAATATAATAAAAATGACAATGTTACCCAAACTAAACTATACATTTAGTGCCATACCAATCAATTTACCAAAAAAAACTACTTTTTAGAGTTAGACAAAATAATAACAAAATTTATTTTGAAAAACAAACAGTCTAGAATATCAAGGGAATTAATGAAAAGAAATGCTAGGGAAGGTGGACTAGCTATGCCAGATCTTAATCTGTATTATACAGCAGCAGTCATCAAAACTGTTTAGTACTGGCAGAGATGTAGAGTAGTGGATCAATGGAATAGATTAGGCTCAGGAGACCCAGCAGTTAATGAATATAGTAATGTATTGTTTGATAAACCCAAAGACCCCAGTTTTGGGGATAAGAATGCACTATTTGACAAAAACTGCTGGAAAACTGGAATACAGTATGGCAGAAACTGGGCATAGATCATTATCTAACACCATATACCAAAATCAAGTCTAAATGGGTGTATGATCTAGGTATAAAGGATGATACTGTAAGCAATCTGGGAAAGCAAGGAATAGTTTACCTGATAGATTTGTGGAAAGGGGAAGACTTTATGACCAAATGAGAATTAGAGAGCATTATGAAATGCAAAGTGGATAATTCTGATTACATTAAATTGAAAAGCTTCTGCACAAACAAAGCCAATGTAACCAAGATCAAGAGGGAGGTGGGAAATTGGGAAAGAATTTTTACAACTTATGTCTCTGATAAAGAACTCATTTCTAAAATTTATAGAGAACTGAGTCAAATCTATATGAATACAAGTCATTCCCCAATTCATAAATGGTCAAAGGATATGAACAGGCAGTTTTCAGAGAAAGAAATTAAATATATCTATAAGCATATGAAGAAATGCTCTAAATCCCTATTGATTAGAGAAATGCAAATCAAAACAACTCTGAGATACCACATCTCTCCAGTCAGACTGGCTAAGATGACAAAACAAGAAAGTGACAAATGCTAGAGAGGATGTGGGCAAATTGGAACACTAATGCATTGCTGGTGGAGCTGTGAACTTATCCAACCATTCTGGAGAGCAATCTCGACTTATGCCCAAAGGACTATAAATAATTTCATACCCTTTGACGCAGCCATAGCACTTCTAGTGTTATATCCCAAAGAGATCATAGAAGTGGGAGGAAGACCCAAATGTACCAAAATATTTATAGCAGCTCTTTTCATGGTTGCAAAGAATTGGAAACTGAAGAGGTGCCCATCAATTGGGGAATGGCTAAACAAGTTGTGGTATATGAATGCAATGGAATATTATTGTGCTATAAGAAATGAGGAGGACACGGATTTCATACTTACCTGGAGAGACTTATACAAACTAATGCTGAGCAAGAAGAGTAGAATCAGAAGAAATTTGTATACAATCACAGACACTTCATATGTGTGATGACCAACTATGACACACTGGACTCATCTCAGCAATGCAGTGATATAAATCAATCCCGAAAGTCTCATGAAAGAGAGAAATATGACATCCAGAGATATAACTAGAAAGAACTGAGCTTGAATCCTGATGGAAGCAAACTAACTGATCTTTTACTTTTCTTTGTTTGGTTTTATTTCTTCATCACCATTTTTTCATCCCACCTAGTACAATACACCTTTGTAATTGGACTAATGTCTAATATGAATGTATTTGCAGATCCTATACTGGACTATATGTTATCGTGGGGGGTGGGGGGAGGGGAGTAAAGGAAATTTGAAAATCAAGGAACTATGGAATTGAATCTTGTTAACTGAAACTAAACTAAACTAAATTTAAAAAAAAACAAATATATGAACAAAAAAATTCTACTAATCTCTGATAGAAAAATACATGCTAAAAACTCTAAAATTGTGCTTCATAATCATTGGTAAAAATGAAAAAATAAAGAAAAAGAAAAATGACATCTATTAGAGGGTACTGAAAAACAGTCTAATGAATTTTGTGTGGAGTTGTCAGTACTATTGTACCACTTTCCAGTCATTCTGGAAAGCAATTTGAAATTATGGTCCAAAGTCACTTAACTACAACCCAGAAGTGTTGCCATTAATCTTCTCCCATTAAGAGATCAAAATGGAAGAGAACCTATATGTTCAAAAATAGTAGGAAAGACCAGAAAACTAAGGAGGTATCCATAATTTGGAGAATAGCTTAACACATTATGACATATAAATGTAATGGAATATTATTGTATCATGATCAATAATGAAGGGAATAGTTTCCAAAAAAAATATCTGAGAAGACTTACATGTGTTGATACACAATTAAGTGGACAGAACCCAGAGAATGATTTATAGAATAACAGCACTGTTAGAAAACAAACCAAAAACAACCATATACTTTTGCTTGATTTAAAAACCCTGTTAATACAAGTACCAATCATGATTTTAGAGGACCAATGCTAAAACATGCTACCCACCTCCCCACAAAATGAAGTGGAACTCAAGGTACAAGAAAAGATATACATTTTGGACATAGCCAATGTCTTACTTGACTATGTAGGTAATGTGAAGGTTTTTTTTTTCTTTTTTTTAAGGGGGAAGGAAAGAACTGGTGGGAGGAGGATAATAGCAATAAGATTACCAAATGAAGAAGAAAAAAGAGAGCTATTGGAGAGTTCCTTAAAAAAAAAAGCACAGAAGGGAACAGAAGGAAGGTCAGTGGGAAATAGACAAGCAGGACAGCTTTAAAAATAACATGTTAAATTCAGTATATACTCAAACAGAAAAGCAAACTTTTCACAGAGATAACGAGTTTCTTTTACAAAACATTTTCAGTTATACTTTTTTTCAAATAAATGCTTATTTTATTTGGTTTGTTAAGCTCAGAACTTAAAAAATAAAAGTTTATATGGAAACAAAAGATCAATGAATTTTAATTAAAAATAGTAAGTTAAATGTTTCTAGGGAGTGTACATTGTAAAAGAGTTGGGATGTGTGTTGAAAATTGTTACCATAATTTAAAGAATATCAATATTATCAGAGGTTAGGGAGAGGAAAATGTTGAATATAACTGAGATTAAGAGCCTAGACCACTAGGAGATAATGGGGTCTCCATGTAAAAGGATAAAAAAGTGACTAAAGAGCACCTTATAAATCTATCTTGCCCTACGAGAAAGTAAGGTAGATCTAAGGGAGCATGGACTGGGGGAAGGTGTGATCAGAAAGCGTATCATCTTGGGGTGAGGGGTAGGAGAGAGATGGAGAGAAAATTTGGAACTCAAAATCTTATGGAAATAAATGTTAAAAACTAAAAACAAAGAAATAAAGTCTGAAAAAAGAGCATCTTATAGAGAAGAAAGATGTAACCCAGACATAGCAGTACAATGGAAGACACAGGAACAGAGATCATCTTGGATGAGGAAGTGGTCAGCAGCATCCTGAGTTAGAGAGAGGTCGAGGAAGATGAGAAATTAGCAATGACAATTTATTTAGCAGTTGAAAGATAACTGGTAACTTTTGAAAGATAAATGTAAGTAAAGTTGTTGGGGGTTAGCAGGCATATTTAAAGAGGTTGAGAAGAGAAAGGAAGGTGAAGATGTAGAGGTAGTGGATAGAGATGACTTTTTCTAAAAGTTTGACAATAAAAGTGAGATTAGATGGATGCCAATAGTGAAGTGACTAGAGATAGTGAGGTGACAATATTAAAATATGAAATATGTATAGGAGGAATGAGACAGGTGGAAGAATAGAAAGTTATTATCATGAGCAAAGAATGGAATTTAAGAGTTCAAGATGATGATGATGAAACAATTCACAAAACATTAAGGGTTTTGATGAGAGGAGTGAAATGAATATATCTATAAATAAGGAAGATGAACCTGACATTGATGCAAAAGATAGATTGGAACAGGGAGAATGAATTTTAAATGACCTGTTAGGAAAGTATTGCACTACTTCAGAGGAGGGAGATAATTAGGATCTATACTAGGGTGGTAGCAATGGGAAAGCAAGCTTAGTAATTGACTGGAAGGAGGAGTGAAGAAGATAATACAATCAGGGCACATCGAGCTTGAGGTACCAACAGAACATCTAAGTCTGAACATCTATGTCCTGAAGACAGTTGGAGTCATGAAGGACTGGACCATAGAAAGGAAAATAATGGTATAGATTTATATTTGAAAAATAGTATAGAAGTGTTCACTGAAGCTATGGCATTGAATGGAGTTACCAAGAAAACAGGAGATCTTGGAGGAAGGCACACACTAAGGAATCAGGAAGATTCAGTAAAAAGAGACAGAGATGGATAGATGCTAAGAAAAATGAGGAGACTGTTGGGGGCAGCTAGGTGGCGCAGTGAGTAGAGTGCCGGCCCTGGAGTCAGAAGGACCTGAGTTCGGATCCGGCCTCAGACACTTAACACACACAAACAAAAACCTAGCCCTGTAACCTTGGGCAAGTTACTTAACCCCAATTGCCCTCCAAAAAGAAAAAAAAAATGAGGAGACTGTGTTGACTTGGAAGCCAAGGGAGGAGAGACTACCCTGAAGGAGAAACTAGTAAATGGTGGCAAATGCTGAAGAGGATTTTTGTTTGTTTTTAAACACACAAGAGCATTAGAAAGAGCATTTCTAGAGGGAAAAGAGCATTAGGTTTGGTGATGAAGAAAAAGCTCACTGGCAATCTCTAAAAAAAAATATTGAATGGGAGGTGAGGAAGTGTATGCAGAAGTTTGACAATAGCAAGGAGGAGACAGATGACTCAGTAGCTAGATAGAGTAGCAGAATCAAGGCAAAATCTTTTAAAGGCAGCAGGATCAATAAAGCAATGTAATGACCATGAAGAAGATCTCAAAGAGAAGATCAATGGTTCCAAATTAGGCAAATGCCTTCCAGTAAGGAGAATGTTTTAAAGATTCATGTGACCTTCATGCTTAAGCTCCATTTTTGTATTTGGCCTATGAGGGCATAAAAAGTAGGGCCTAGAATTCATTCTCAAGAGTTTCTCCTCAATCATATGCAACTGGCATCAATTTGTTAAACTTGGAATGATTCCTCAGTTGACATTGGATCATGATGGTAAAACCATAACTCCATTATAAAAAAAATATTTATTAAATTCTTACTATATACAAAGTCTTTGCTGAGAACTATGGTGGATCAAGGTGCACAAAAAGAAAATCAAAGTTTCTGCCTCCCCCCCCCCACTTCCTCTTCCCCCCAAATATTTGAGCAGGGTAAATAATTGTAGTTTACATCTCGGTGGTGTTTTATAGTATATAGAATGATGACGCTCTTCCTCTGTAAAATCAAGAACTTAGATTAGATAAATTCTGAAGTCCCTTCCAACTCTACATTGATGATTCAGTGAGAAAGACTGTAGGAATAACCCTAGCTTCATTTTGTAGAGGCAGGAACTGAAGATCAGAGATATGAGGTGATTTGCCCAAGTCCTTGAACCTAGGTCCTCCTGATTCCAAACCAGCACTCTTTCCACTATACTACAAAAGACACAGAGACAGGACTACATGAAATGAGTACCATGTGAATAGAAGAAGTGAGATGTGAGATAGCATTTCAGAGGCAAGAAAGAGAGATCCATTTAACTGGAGTGGTCAAGGAAGGCTTTCCAGAGGAAATAGCTTTAAGCCATACCCGAATAGAGAAGTTACTAGAGATGGCTATGACCTTGTGAGTTTCAAAAGGTCAGAAAATCAAGTCAACAGAGTTCTAGGAACCTGAGCATATATCAGAGTTTATTGACAACAAAGTCCAATAAGGAGTGACCTATGGAATCCAGCCCAGTCATAAATTGAGCCAGGAACCATAGAAACGATTTTCTGTAAGTGATAGGGTAAAATCCATCAGTCTGGCCTCTTTTCAAAGTGAACTTGGTGGATCCAATACAAAGACAAATGATAGAAGGTAGAGTATATCTATGGTTCAAGGGGAAGTGAGGAGGTTTCCTACATTGTTTCTTGCTATATCTTTTCAAAAAATATCCCTTTAGGAGTGAGTGAGGAGAGGGGGATCTTTGCCTGAGGGAGCCTGTTTTGTTTTGAAAGTTTGGGAATGTGAGTGAGCGCTGCATTGACCATGTGTACCAACTTCATGGCTACTGTAATGACATTGACTTTCTGGTTTTGGGACTCGGTTTTCTGGTATTTGAATAAACGCTTTGGTTCTGCCATATATATATATATATATATATATATATATATATATATATATATATATATATATATATATATATATCCATTTAACACTATGGGGGATTTTTTATATTTATTATCAGTCATTATCATTCTCTTTCCTCCCCATTTATTTATAAATAAATTATATTCCCTCATAATAAATATGTCTATTCAAACAAACTGCCACATTGGGCATGTCCTAAAATGTATATCTCTAAATTTTAAATCTATCACCTCTCCAGCAGAAGCTGGGGATCATGTTTCATCTTCAGTCTTCTGGTATTGTGGTTTATCATTTCATTGATCAGAGTTCTTAAATCTCTCAAAATTGTTTTTCTTCAATAAGTATTCCTTTATAAATGCATTTTTAAAAGAGGCGCAACATTGCAATAGGTGGAAATTGGGGAGGAGGTTGGGCAGGGGAGAAACCAAGGGAGTATAAGGCAGATTACCCCTGAACTGTACCCTGCACATGTTCTGAAGTTAATTGATGTTTACAGATCTGCAAATGATTAATATGCCAATTAGAATATTACCCTTCATCAAAATTAAATGTCTGCAAAAGCAATTCCCAAACAGTGCAGCAAACTATCAAAGCAGCACCAGCATGCACACTGGGAACATTGCCCAGAGTTTGCCTCAATCTGGCAGAAATGAGAGGCAAAAGCAAATCCCCTCTGACACAGAAGCATCTGCCACAGCGGGCCACACCAAACTCAGGCACACATTAGGTTTCCACTGCATTCTGCAACTGTTTGAAAGCCTATGCCCCAACTACAGACCCCTTGGTTACACACCTGATGTCTCCTATGTGTAGAAATAAACCACTCCCTAGTCTATGGGTCTGACCTCTTAACGCTACTGTGGCCCCTTCCATCTCTACCACTTCAGAAGGATGTAATCAATTCCATCTGCAGAGGTCTCATCCCACAAAGAATATCACAGTCCAGGTCTATACCTATTCACGTGGAAAAATACTTTTTCTTTCAACTCTGAAAGACAGGACTGTAAAGGGCAAGAGTCTAATTCTGAAGTTGCCCCTTGTACTAAATTGAGTTTGGAGGATACTTTTACCCTTGAGAAGCAGACTCATGGAAAAGTAAACAGGGGCCATTCTACATCTTCATGCCAAAGGTCAACCCATAAGTGTATCTGACTTTGCTATTGTACACTTGACACATAGATGCTGCTTTGCAGAAGGTTTGGGCAAACTGTGAATTCCTGCAGTGGGTTGCTGCTGTCAACACCTCTAGACAGTTGTTTTTTTTTTCTCTAGACAATCACTGGGTGATAACTCGCTCTTAGCTACCTCCCTCCTGCTCAGAGTACATGGAGAAATATAACAAAATTTTCATAGAAGCCTTTTTTGTGATAGAAAATAACTGGAAACAAAGTAAATGCTATCAGTTGTGGGAATGGCTGGGGGAGAAATGGTGCCATATGAATATAATAGGCTTGATGTGTTGTAAGAATGGCAAATGTGAGGAACCCAAGAAACATGGAAAGATATCTATGAACTGATACCACAGGAAGTCAGTTCAGCCTAGAAAGCAATACAGTCATCTAAATGCAAAGAACCCTAGAAAGAAACAAAATGTGGAGTAATTATGATGAGCAATCATAACCAAGAAAATAAACAAACAGCTCCTCCCTCACTTCCTTTCATTAACTCATTCATTCAGATAAGGTGAAAGCAGGTACTTTGGATAAAGAATGTGGGAATGTTCTCAGATGTGGTTATGTTGTTGCTTAGTTTGATTTAGGTTTTTGTCTTTGTTGCAAAGGAAAGTTCTTCATAAAGGGGATAGGGAGGAAGTATAGCTATCTGGAAATGATTGTCATGTAAGAACAAAGGGTATTCATCAAAACATTCTAAATCATAAATAAATGAACGTATATGAAACACATATATATTACAAATAATTATAATATTATATATTACATATTTTACTTACACAAATTGCACACTATATATGATAGCAACTACCTGTTACATACATACAATATGTAACAATATTATAATCCACATATTATAAAGATGTGACATTATGTCACGTGTGTATATATATATATACATATATGTATATACATATATATACCTACAATATGTGTAATATAATGTCAGGTATTAATCTATATTCACTGGTCACATATATGTAATGTTAAATTACACTTATCAATACATACATTACATTAATGCATATTAATATAGTATATCAATATATTATGTAGGTAATGGTATATAATACAAACATGGAAGATTACGTACTTGACAAGTACATGCCAATGTGTCATCTACATATGTACATATGTCTACATGTGTACATAGATACAAATGACACACCCAGATGTTCCTCAATGTCTAAATTACCAGGAGTAAGTGAAGATGGGAAGAGATTGTGTTGGTTGGGGAGATTGGAAAAGGGATACCACAATGACAGAATACTAGGGGTAGTATCACAAACAGGTTGAAATTTCAAGGCAGTTAGTTGTGTGTGTACGTATATATGCACACCCATATTACACATGTATGTATTTATATATACATTTGAATACATAGATATCAAAAGGATGAACAATGCACTCATGTACATGTATGTATGTATGTATACTTGAATATAACATACATGCACCATGTGTGAGTACGTGAACACATATATGTCTATATATCCATCAAGTTACATTTCTTAGCTTGTTGGATATTCAACATTCTTGGGCAAGTCATAACTTGGTGGGCCAAAGCGTTTACGAGGTACTCAAATGCAAAACTCTTTGAGGGAAAGGAACAAATCTTACTAATTTTTTCTTGCTTCCAAGGTCTAGTAAAGAGCAAGAATTCAGTCAATATTTGTTTCTTTGTCACTGAATGCAAAACCTTGCCTGAGATTATACAATTAGTCTTTTCCCTATTCTTAGTGGTACCAAGTCCTTCTCCATGTGCACTCAGCCCTATATCCCTAAACCCACCCCTGACTCTAACATAATGGAGAATTGGAAACAACTCTGTAGAACCCCCCCCTAAGACTAATCTGGGGGTTCAGAACCTATTAACAGCTCAGAAGATATGCCAGCCACTCCATGGATTGCTGAAAGGTCCATTACGCTGCTCAGGTATAAATTCCTGGGGGGTGGGGTTCCTTGGCTTTGGGGAAAACAGAGTTTAACTGTATAGCTCATTCATTTATTCAACAAGCATTTATTAAGTACCTGCAATATACCAGAGACTTTGCTAGAGGATATGCAGATAAAAAAGAAATAAGCAATTGATGGCCTTATTAAACAGAAACAAAAAAAGATTCGTACAGATAAGTTAATAAAAAATATAGACAAAGAAGAGGTATATTGGAAAGAGGTCTAGATTCTGAAAATCTGATTTTTCTACTTACAATTTATGGGACCTTGAGCAAGCCACATAATGTCTATGAGTCTCAGTTTCCCCAACTGTAAAATGAGTAAATTGGATTAACTGGCTTCCAAAATGACTTCCAACTCTTCATCTTTGCTCCTATTATTGTTGGATAAAAATCAGAGTGATTTCAATGGTAGTAACAAGGGTAGGCTACTAGCAACTAGAAGGCTTAAGATAGGACTCATATAGGAGTTCAAATCTCACCACTAGCATTTCCAACTGTGGCCAAGCCACTTTGCCTTTCTAGGTCTCAGTTTCCTCTCTTTAAAAACAGAAAGATATGTAATTGGGAGATAAGATGTGCAGGCATTGGGGCACAGAGATTCACCTTGCTTCAATGGAAAAGTCGAAGGGGGTATCGGAGAAGATATGGGAGAGAGCAAGATGGAGGAAGTGATATCTTGTGAGAATGCTATTCTGGGATGGTGGGTAGGGGGAAAACAGGGAAAAAAATTGTAACTCAAAATCTGGTGGAAATGAATGATGTAAAACAGAAGTTAATAAAGCATTTAAAAAAAAAAGAAAAAAAAACAGAGAGAGATTTAGACTAGATAGCCTCTGAGGATGCAGAGATAGATCCAGATGTGGGATCCTCTGGCCTCTAAGAAACATTCCTCGGTTAGCACACCACAAGGTGACTCTCCTCTTCTCAACACTCTCAATACTACAACTCATATTACGTAATCATATACTTGCATAAATCTCTATAATTTTTGCCATCTGACCAAGTTGATTATAAATTTCTTAATGACAGGGGGCCTATCATCAAATTTTCATTTATTGAGTTCATGAGATGAAACATTGTTTGTGTGTATGTGTGTGTGTGTGTGTGTATGTGTGTGCATTATGAGGGTCTTTTGCTAGTACCCTTCAACAAACTCTATGTCCTTCATAAGCAACCACAAACCGAGTGAATGGGTCCTCAAACACCTCCCTATTTCTCTTCCAGAGGAACTTAACTAGATATCATAATGTAGTCATTTTTCTCTCCTACTTTCCTAAGCAAACTGAAAATCTTTTTCAGATCAGATCCAACTGGGTCTTTCATTATTAATAGTCAAATATTTGAAACTCCCCAAAGCACTGAAAGAAAATAAATACCCACCATTGGCCCTGGGAGCTATTGGCAGTAAGTCAGACAAGTAGAACCCATTTTCCAGGCAAGAAATTCTTCTCCTCATGAGAATGGCATCTGGGGGGTTGTTTGTCAGAGTTTCTGAGATGGAGATGCACTCTAAAATTGAAGTGTAGGCAGGGAAATGAGGGGAAAGAATGTCCTGTAGAGAAGAAGTTCTTACCCTGGTGTCTGAACTTGCTTCCACAACTATTTTGATAACGATATTTTAATATAATTGACTTCCATTATAATACTATGCATTTTATTTTATGTTTAAAAGAGCTATTATAAAAAGGGGTCCATGTACATTACTAGACCATGAAAGGAGTCCAAGATGCATAGAAATGATGCATAAGAACCCCTGTTGGGGTGCCTGGAAAGTGAGGGAAATGTCCTAAATGAAGATGAGTGTTCTGTAGCTCAGAGTTCTGCATGTAACAGAAATAGATAGATAGATAGATAGATAGATAGATAGATAGATAGATAGATAGATAGATAATACAGACTTTCTCAGTTACAGAGAAGGCAACATGGAGTAGTAGATGGAAAAGTGGCTTTGGAGCTAGAAACAAAGACCTGCATGGAAGACAATGTGCTCAGAGGCATGGACAAGGCCTGATCAATGTGGTGGCAAGTTGATCCACCAACCACAAGGGCCATTGCCAGGCCTATCATTGCAGGGCTGGGACTGGATGGAGCAGGTTAAGAGTCAAATGCAGGGCCACTGTCAGGGGCAGCAGCTACTCCTGGGACTACTAATCCACAGCCTGGAAATTTAAAAAGCCCCTATCCAGGGTCCAGGATGGCAGAGTGAACCCAAGCAGCTCCAATCCCCACCTCTGACCCTGAAAACATAGTAATTATTGCCCCAGGGCAAATCTTTAAACAGTAAAGGCTTGGGAACCCTAGAGGAAGGGCATGGCTAGGGCCCTGCCTCAAAATGGGTAGAAAGCAGACTGCAAGGACCAAGACTCTGTAGTCTTACTATTGTGAGAGGGAGGAACCAAATTCAGAGGGAGACAGTGTTGACTCCATACCCATAGCTGAAGCCTCTATAGGGAACTGGTCTCAAGCACAAAAAGCATTCTTAGATGAGCTCAAAAAGAACTTTGAAAACCAAATTAGAGAGATAGAAGATAAAATGAATAATTCTTTTAAAATCAAAATTGCAAAATTCGAAAAACATTAAAATGAAGAAAAGAACACCTTAAAAAGAAAAATGTGTGATATGGAAAAGGAGCTCCAAAAACTAGAATCAACTAAATTGAAGGAGGAACCAAGAATTAGTCAATCAAAACATCAAGAATGAAAAATTAGAAAAAGAAGTAAAATATCTCAATGGAAAAATAACTGACCTGGAAAACAGATCCAGGAGAGATAATCTGAGAATCATAGGCCTACCAGAAAATCATAATGAAAAAATGAGTCTGGACAACATCTTCCAAGAGCTCATCAAGGAAAACTGCCCTGAGATACTAGAACCAGAGGGTAAAATAGAAATCAAGAGAAATCACCTCCTGAAAGAGGTCCCAAATTGAAAAGTCCACAAAATGTTGTGGTCAAATTCCAGAACTACCAGGTAAAGGAGAAAATACTATAAGCAGCCAGAAAGAAACAATTCAAATATTGCAAAACCACAGTAAGGATTGCACATGATCTGGCAGCTTCTACATGGAAAGATTGGAGAAACTGGCATATGATTTTTCACAAGTCAAAAGAGCTCTGGTTACAACCAATGATCGCCTATCCAGAAAAACTGAACATATTCTTCCAGGCAAGTAGATGGTCATTCAACAATATAATGGATTTCCAGAACTTCCTGATGAAAAAGCCAGAGCTCAATGGAAAATTCAACCTCTAGCTACTAGACACAAGAGAGACATAGAAAGGTAAATAAGGAAAACACATACACACACACCCTGTTATTTACTAAGAGCAAACTGTTCATAGAAAAATAGAGGGTATGGGTATAAATTACATAAAAAGATGATAAAAAAATAACTTATTAAGGGCTACAAAGGAACTGCAATGGAAGAAGAGAAAAGAATGAAGCAGAAAAGGGTAAATTATGCCACACAAAGAAGGATTAAACCAATATAATCGAGGGAAAGAAGGGAGGGAGATGAGCATTATATGAGCTTTTCCTTCAGTGGTTCTGGTGGAAGGGGGGAATAATGCAACCAGTTAAGTATAGGACTCTATCAAGAAGAGACACAGAATGTATCATAATAGAGGGAAAGAGGGGAGGGAGAGGAGCATTGCATGAGATCTGTTCTTGTCAATCTTAGTTCGAGGAAGAAATAACATAGAACATTAAGTATAAAAATCTATCATATCCTATAGGCAGTAGGAAGGGGGAAGGCCTATGAAAGGGGGGATGGTTAGAAGGGAGGGAAGAAGGAAGGGGGAAGAGGAGGAAAAGGGACGGGGCTGATAAGAAGGAAATACTAAGGGAGGCAGTGGTCAAAATGAAAACTCTTAAGGAGGAGAAGGGAGAAGGAGAGAAAAATAAAAGCATAAACAGGGGAGGGAATAGGATGGAGGGAAAGAGACAGATAGTAATCATAACTGTGAATGTGAATGGGATGAAGTCTCTCATAAAATGGAGGTAGATAGCAGAATAGATTAAAAGCTATAATCCTACAATATGCTCTTTACAAGAAACACATCTGAAACAGGGGGATACACACAGGGTAAAGGTAAAAGGCTGGAGTAAAATATATCATGCCTCAGCTAAAGTAAAAAATGCAGGAGTAGGAATACTTATCTCAGATAAAGCAAAAGCAAAAAGATATCTAATTAAAAGAGATAAGGAAGGAAACTATATCCTGCTAAAAGGCACCATCAAGAATGAAGCAATATCATCACTAAATATATATATATATATAAAACACAAAAACTAGCCGTGTGACCTTGTGCAAGTCACTTAACCCCAACTGCCCTCCAAAAAGCAAAAAACAAAACAAAACAAAACAAAACAAAACAAAAAAAAACAACTATACTAGTGGGGGACCTTAATCTCCCCCTCTCTGAACTTGATAAATCTAACCTCAAAATAAATAAGAAAAAAGGTAAGGAGGTAAATAGAATTTTAGAGAGACAAGATATGATAGATATCTGGAAAAGACTGAATGGGGATAAAAAAGGAATATACCTTCTTCTCAGCAGTACATGGCACATACACAAAAATTGGCAATCTACTACGGCATAAAAACCTCACAATTCAGTGCAGAAAGGTAGAGATATTAAATGCATCATTCTCAGATCATGATGCAATAAAAATCATATGCAATAAAGGGCCATGGAAATAGACAAAAAAACTAATTGGAAACTAAACAAGTTAATCCTAAAGAAGGAGTGGGTCAAAAAAGAAATTATAGAAACTATCAGTAACTTCATTCAATAGAATGACAATAATGAGACAACATAACAAAATTTATGGGATGCAGCAAAAGCAGTTCTTAGGGGAAATTTTATATCCCTGAGTGCATACATGAATAAATTAGAGAAAAGGGAGGTCAATAAATTGGGCATGCAATTGAAAAACCTAGGGAAAAAAACAAATTGAAAATCCCCAATTAAATGCTAAATTAGAAATAATTAAAACCAGAGGAGAGATTAATAAAATTGAAATTAAGAAAACTATTGAATTAATACATAAGTCCAAGAGCTGGTTTTATGAATAAAAACAATAAAATTGGTAGATCCTTAGTCAATATGATAAAAAAAAGAAAGAAGAAAACCAAATTATGAGTATCAAAAATGAAAAGTATAAATCTACCTCCAATGAAGAGGAAATTAAAACAATAATTAGGAAGTATACTGCCAAATTGTAGGCACATAAATCTGACAATCTTAGTGAAATGGATGAATATTTACAAAAAATATAAGTTATCCAGATTAACTGAAGAGGAAGTAAATTACTTAAATAACCCCATCTCAGAAAAAGAATTGAAGAAGCCATCAGTGAATTCCCTAGGAAAAAATATCCAACACCAGATGATTAACTAGTGAATTCTATCAAACATTTAAAGAACAATTGATTCCAATACTCTACAAACTATTTGGGAAAATTAGTAAAGAAGGAGTACTACCAAATTCTTTTTATGACACAAATATAGTACTGATACCCAAATCAGGAAGAGATAAAATGGAGAAAGAAAATTATAGACCAATTTCCCTCATGAATATAGATGCAAAAATTTTAAATAAAATATTAGTAAAAAGAATAAATCAACTTGTCACAAGAATAATACACTTTAATCAGGTAGGATTTATTCCAGGAATGCAAGGATGGTTTAATATTAGGAAAACCATCAGTATAATTGATCATATCAAGAATAAAACTAGCAGAAACCACATGATCATCTCAATAGATGCAGAAAAGGCTTTTGACAAAGTACAACATCCATTCCTATTAAAAACACTAGAAAATAAATAGGTAGCATCTATTAAAATAATAAGTAGCATCTATTTAAAGCCATCAACAAGTATTATATGTAATGGGGATAAGTTAGAAGCATTTCCAGTAAGTTCAGGGGTGAAAAAAGGGTGTCCATTATCACTCCTCTTATTCAATCTGGTACTAGAAATGTTAGCAGTAGCAATTAGAGAAGAAAAAGAAATCAAAGGAATAAAATTAGGCAAAGAAGAGACCAAGTTATCACTCTTTGCAAATGATATGATGATATACTGAGAGAATCCTACAGAATCAAGTGAAAAATTACTTGAGACAATAAATAAATTTGGCAAAGTTGCAAGATATAAAATAAACCCACATAAATCCTTGGCATTCCTGTATATTTCTTTGCTTTTCTTTTTTCTTTTGGTATCATAACATTTATTAAAATAATACTATGGGTTATTAGAAACAGCAAAGAACCAAAGAATTAAAATTCAAGCTATGTAAAATCCCAACTAAAACCCAAATGTGTCTAAATTCCTGTATATTTCTTTTTTTTTAATTTATGTATTTTTTAATTTATACATTTTTTGAACTGACAATTTTTTTTAAACAAATGCTTTGTTAACTTCTGTTTTACATCATTCATTTCCACCAGATTTTGAGTTACAATCATTTTCCCCCCATTATTCCCCTACCCAACCTCCCAGAATAGTAGTCCCACAAGATATCACTTCCTCCAATCTGCTCTCTCCCATACCTTCTCCCATACCCCATCGACTTTTCCA
Organism: Gymnobelideus leadbeateri; assembly: GCA_011680675.1. Taxonomy (NCBI): domain Eukaryota; kingdom Metazoa; phylum Chordata; class Mammalia; order Diprotodontia; family Petauridae; genus Gymnobelideus; species Gymnobelideus leadbeateri. Next base: position 163,059 of record WOXC01010507.1, read on the forward strand.
TTAGAGGAAGGTGAATCTTTGTGTCCCAATGCCTGCACATCTTATCTCCCTATTACAAGCAAAAGAGTATTAATAATAGTATTTATATATATTTGAAACATTTAATGTTACGACCTCGAATTTCAGATCCATTTCCTTCCTCCCTTGTCACCCATTCCTTCTTGGGAGATAAGTAATTCAGTATATGTTGTACATGTCTTGCTCTGCAAAACATTATCATAGTAGATATATTGTACAAGGCTGCTTATAATTCCCTCCCCCTCATCCCACCCCCCACCTGGTCCATTCCCTACATGATCCTGTCCCTCTTCTATAGTGGGTATTTCCAACCTCCCCTCACCCCAAGGATGCCCTCCCATCCATCATCTCTCCTCTCATCCCCCTTCCCCCTATCCTGCTGCAGGTTGAGATATCCCATTTAGTATGTATGTCATTTTCTCCCTGAACCAAATTCAGTTTGAATGTGGTTTTGCCTTTTTAGCCTTCCTTATTCTCCCCCTCTTTTGCAACCACTTCCCCTTGCTTCTTCTGCATGGGATAGTTTACACTACCCTGTCTCCCCATCTCCTCTTGCCACTTTCCTCTCTCACCTCATAATTTCATCCCTTGAGTATTCTCCCTTCCCAACAAATTCAACCTATGCCCTCTATCCATATATAACTGTAACCATATACACACACATTCACATATGTATTCATATGACCACACCCCCTTCTTCCATTATTTTCATAGTGAGAAAGATATCATCAGTCACAGTTATTGCTTTTCCATATAGGAATGTAAATAGTTCAACTTTGATAAGTTCCTTTTGATTTCTTTTCCTGATTACCTTCTCAGGCATCTCTTCCTTCTTGTGTCTGGATGTCAAATTTTCTATTCAATTCTGGTTTTTTCCTCAAGAATGCTTGAAAGTCCTCTATTCCACTGAAGGACCATATTTTCCCCTGAAACAAAATACTCAGTTTTGCTGGGTAGGTGACCCTTGGGTTCATTCTCAGTTCTTTTGCCCTCTGGAATATCATATTCCATGCCTTTTGATCCCTCAGTGTAGAAGCTGCCAGGTCCTGGGCTATTCTGATTGTGTTTCCACAATATTGAAATTGTTTCTTCCTGGCTGCTTGTAGTATTTTCTCCTGATCTGGGGATTCTGGAACCTGGCTATAATATTCCTGGGAGTTTTCTTTTTGGGATCTTTTTCAGGAGGTGATCTGTGGATTCTTTCAGCCTCTATTTTGCCCTCTGGATCTAAAACATCAGGGCAGTTTTCCTTGAGAATTTCTTGAAGGGTGATTTCTAGGTTCTTTCCTTGATCATAGCTTTCAGGTAGTCCAATAATTTTTAAATTGTCTCTCCTGGATCTATTCTCCAGGTCAGTGGTTTTTCCCATGAGATATTTCACATTGCCTTCTAATCTTTCGTTTGTTTGGATCTGCTTAACAGCATCTTGATTTCTCGTAAAGTCACTAGCTTCCATTTGCTCCAGTCTAACTCTGAAGGAATGAATCTCCTCAGTGAACTTTTGAGATTCTTATTCCATCTGGCAAATTCGACTTTTTAAGGCATTCTTCTCCTCATTGCCCTTTTGGGCCTCCTTTGCCATTTGAGCTAGTCTATTTTTTAAGGTATTGTTTTCCTCAGTCAGGCTGTTGACCCTTATTTCATACTTTTCCTGCATCCTTCTCATTTCTCTTTCCAATTTTTCCTCCACTTCTCTTATTTGATTTTAAAGTCCTTCTTAAGGTCCTCTATGGCCTGCAACCCGCTCATGTTTTCCCCTGGGGCTTTTGGAGCAGGACTTCTGACCTCACAGTCCTTTTCCTGCTCTATGCCCCCAAAATAGGAGTCTAGGGTTGCATTTTTCTGTTTCCTTTGCCTTGGCATGTTGCCACTTAATTACTTGACTTTTGGGCTTGTTGCCACACTATGGCTTTAAGGCCAGCTAGAGGAATTTTCGTCCCGAACGTGTGGGGGGCAACTTCCGTTTCTGGCAAGCTGTAAACCCACCCACAACTTCCACCCTAGATCACAGTCCAGATCCAGGGAGGTTAAAGCAAGAGCGATTACCCCCCAAGACTGATCGCTGGATCTCCCCAAGATTTGTAGCCTGGGAGCCAGAGCTGCCTCTGAAAACTACAAAATGGCGTTTGTCCTCAGCGGCTTCTAGCCCCCAGGGGAGGGAGCTGACGCATTCCCCAAATACAGGTCCCAAAGTCCATAGGACACTAACCTCTTACTTTGTCCTAGGCATGTCTATGTTGATAATTCTGGAGTCGCCACAGCTCCTGGTGTTCTGGGGTTCCTCCAGCCGGCTGCTGGCCCTGCAAACCTCGGCTCACGCGGACCTGCGCTCGGCTCAGCTCGGCTCCTCCACTCTGCTCTCTGTGCGGTGCCGGCTCCCAGCCCCCTGCGCTGGTCCTTCCTGCAGGGCTGCTGGGCTGTCCTCAGCGGGAGGTTAGCTTCTCTGTGTCGTTCTGTGGGTGCTGGGGCTCCAGAAGTTGTTCACAGTCCTTTTTTACATAGTTTGTGGGGAATCTGGGGGCAGAGAGGCTTGGAAGAGCTGTTTCTACTCCGCCATCTTGGCTCCGCCCCCCAATTCCTTTATATTTCTAATGAAATCCAATAGCAAGAGATAGAAAGAGAAATCCCATTTAAAGTTACTGTAGACATTATAAAATATTTGGGAATCTACCTGCCAAAAAACCCAGGACCTATAGGAACACAACTACAAAACAATTTTCACACAAATAATATCATAAAATTAAAAAAAATATCAATTGCTCATGGCTGGGTTGAGCTAATATAATAAAAATGACAATTTTACCTAAACTAAATTACATATTTAGTGCCATACCGATCAATTTCCCAAAAAATTACTTTATAGAACTAGAAAAATAGTAATAAAATTCATTTGGAAGAACAAAAGGTCCAAAATATCAAGGGAATTAATGAAAAGAAATGCTAGGGAAGGTGGCCTAGCTATACTAGATTTTAATCTGTATTATAAAGCAGAAATCATCAAAACTACTTGGTACTGGCTGAGGAATAGCGAAGTGGATGAGTGGAATAGTTTGAGTACACAAGACTCAGCAGTCAATGACTATAATAATATATTCTTTGATAAACCCCCAAACCACCATTTTTAGCATAAGAATTCACTATTTGACAAAAACTGCTAGGAAAACTGGAACATAGTATGGCAGAAATAGGGCATAGACCATTATCTAACACTGTATACCAAAATCAAGTCTAAATGGGTGTATGATCTAGGTATAAAGGATGATACTGTAAGTAATCTGGGAAAGCAAGGAATAGTTTACCTGTCAGATTTATGGAGAGGAGAAGACTTCATGACCAAACAAGAATTAGAGAGCATTATAAAATGCAAAATGGATAATTTTGATTACATTAAATTGAAAAACTTCTGTACAAACAAAGCCAATGTAACCAAGATTAAGAGGGAAGTGGAAAATTGGGAAAGAATTTGTACAACCCATTTCTCTGATAAAAGCCTCATTTCTAAAACAGAAAATTGAGTCAAATCTATAAGAATACAAGTCATTCCCCAACTGGTAAATGGTCAAAGGATATGAACAGGCAGGTTCCAGAACAAGAAATTAAAAATATCTATAAGCATATGAAAAAATGCTCTAAATAGCTATTGATTAAAGAAATGCAAATCAAAACAACTCTTAGGTACAACATATCACTGGTCAGATTGCCTAAGATGACAATAGAGGAAAATGACAAGTGCTGGAGAGGATAGGGACAAACTGGAACACTAATGCTTTGCTGGTGGAGTTGTAAACTGATTCAACCATTCTGGGGAGCAATCTAGAACTATTCCCAAAGGGCTATAAGTAATGTCATACCCTTTGACCTAGCAATACCACTTCTAGGGTTATATCCCAATGAGGTGGTAAAAGTGGGAGGAAGACCTGATGGGGTCCTTGTGATGTATATATGTCTGTAGTATCAATCTGTAACATCAGTTTGTAAATGGGGTGCTTTGGGATCTATGTCTGTAAAATCAATTTGTAAAAGCAGTCTGTAAGATCACATTTCCACCCCCCAGCCTCAGAGCATTGACTCTGCCCCTTCCCCCTTCCAGCACTCTGCCCAGCAACAACTCATGACCTGTTTATCTCTGCTTGAAACAATAAGTTATGTAAATGTTATCTCCCTTAGTTAGAGTGGCCAGCCCCACCAGAAATTCTTCAATACCTTATCTATAGGGTAACTACTTAGTCAATTATATACCCACACTGTCTCTGATGACCTTGGTGGGAGGCAGACTGGGCACTCTTTAGTGACATGTCAGGCCTAAAACCACACCTCCAGCTAGCCCCTTGATCTATTTCCCAGTGAATCATGGACAATACACCTGTGCAGTTGATATTAAAAGTGTATGGTCCTTTGAGCACTGACCACTCCTTAACTCCTCCCTGATCCCACCCTTACTCACCTAGTTAGCATAATTGACACCTTAAAACTATGCCTGGGGGCTCTGCGAGTTTGCAGGTTCCATAAGAATCTAGCCCGCTGTTCTCTGCAGTGTAACAATAAACTTTACAACTTCGGCTTCAAAGTTTGCTTGATCCTGGTGAATTCCTTCCAGACTGGATGCCAGGGAGGTATCCCTGGCAGAACCACTTACCCTCCCCCCCTCCTTATCACCCTTGCCTCTTCAGACCCACATGTACAAAAATATTTATAGCAGCTCTTTTTGTGGTGGTAAAAAGCTGGAAATTAAGGGCATACCCATCAATTGGGAAATGGCTAAACAAGTTGTGTTATATGAACGTAATGGAATGCTATTGTGCTATAAGAAATTAGGAGCAGACGGACTTCATATTTACCTGGAGAGGCTTATACAAACTGATGCTAAGTGAGAACAGCAGAACCAGGACAAATTTGTACACAATTATAGATATAACATATGTGTGATGACCAGCTTCGATAGACTGGACTCTTCTCAGCAATGCAGGGTTTTAAGTCAACTCCAAAAGATTCATGATGGAGAGAGTTGTCTACATTCAGAGAAAGAACTAGAAAGAACAGAGTTTGAATGCAGATTGAAGCAAACTACCTGCTCTCTTTCTTTTTCTTGTTTGGTTTTGTTTCCTCTTTCCCATTGTTCATTCCATCTGATACAATCCTTCTTTATAACCTGACTAATGTCTAATGTGAAAGTATTTGCAGATCCTACACTTCATTGTATGCCACCATGGGGGAGGGGAGGGGAGGGAAGGGAGGGGAAGAAAATCTGAAACTCAAAGAATTGTGGAACTGAATCTTGTAAAATAAAAGTAAATGAACAAATTAATAAAGAACAAATTGTTTGATCTAAATGTCTCAGGGAACTCACTAACCCAAGCTTGTCACATGCAAAAGTATCACCCTTTGCAGGAGTATTCACATTTAAACACGGATGAAAATCTGAAACTAAAGGCATAAAGCTCTAACAGTAGATTTTGGGACATCAGACAGTAGGTGAGATAGGCAGTGTTGGTGGGGGAGTATCAGGGCCTTCCTGGACAGCTGAAATCCTGCCACCTAGGAATTAACTAATAAATCCAATTTCTGGTGAAGAAATGTTGGCATCTCGTGAATCTATCCCATGTCAGTGAAGCAACATTTATAGAAAACCTGCTTTAGACCAAGTGGAAAATAAGAATTAATCTGCATAGGTGCCTCAAAAGCCAATGTATTCTAATGGTAACCCAGGAAGCCAAGTACATCACAGCCAATGTTGATCTCTGCCTGGGAGCCAAACATGCAGGGATGCTTTTCAGCATGACTGATTTTATTACCATAGTAATTGGGCTAATGTACATAAATCAAGTCTGGTGTCTGGGCCATTTTCTTGGCACCATTCTTTATAAGTCTACAGTAATTTGGATTTGAAATGGAAAGAGATTCTTTATTCACATTCATACAGAGCAATATTTCCACTTCTGCTCTTCTTTTCAGTGTTTTCAGCCACTGCCCACATGCTTTGGCTGAAACCAAACTCATCTGCCCTCCAAATTATGGAATCATGTTGTATTCCCTTAGCAGAATATAAAGTCTTTGAAGGTAGGGATTGTTTCTACTTTGATCTTTGTATTCCCCAATTCCTCTCACAATACCTTGTATATCACAGATGCATAATAAATGTTTGTTGCATCATAGATTCTCAGAATTAGAAGGTATCTCAGAGGTCATCTCGTTCAACCATATCTTTACTCCAAACACTCCTGCTCCCCCAGTGATTCAGACTTTGTATAAAGGTCTCTAGTGTTGGGGGAAAGATGCTGAATGAGACATACATTTTTGGACATCACCAATGTGGGACTTTGTTTTGCTTGATTACATGCATGTGTTACAATGGTTTTGTTTTCCTTCCTTTTTTAATAGGGAGAGGGAGAGAAAGCAAATGCTTTTTAATTGAAAAAATAGAATGTAATTTTAAAAAATCTTACCTCTGAAAACATGCTACTCTTTTAATATTTTTGTGTTATTGTCTTTTCATAGCTCTTGGCATCAGGAAGCTTTTCCCTACATCTTTTTTATTTATTTTATTTTTAACTTATGGAATAAAATAATCATTTCCTTAACACAGTATAATAAAGATGACTGCACATGAGACTACACATTTATTATGCACACCTTGCTATTTCTTTTAAAAATATAATAAAGTTATCTTGTAAATTACTTTTTTTTTCTTTCCTCTATCCCCACCCCTACCCTAGAGATGGCTACCATTAGACTTTTCTGCACCTGCCACCCATTACTCAAAGTTCTTCCCTTTGGATTCAAATAGAAAAAGTCTAATCCTTCTCACACATAATAGCCCTTCAGATATTTGAAATTAATTTTCATGTCTCTTCACCTCCACCCCATTTCTTTTTTTCTCCAAACCTAAACACCCCATTTCTTTCTATTTATCTTAATATAATAATTATCACCAGCTGCTCTTCTTTGTTTTGACTCCAACAACTTTGTCATAATGCCCTACCCCACAACGATAACCTTACCACCAGGAAACTCATCTTCATAGAGATTGTTTCAGCTTTGGAACTCACACCTCTTAAGTCCCCTCCGTGGCTTCTGCTCCTCTAATTGGAAGGCTGCAGGGCAGAATAAAAAACTCTTTCCATAGACTCCCTTTATAGAGGACTCAAAATGCCAGTCATCTCCTTATTTTCCACTAACTGCTCTGTTGGTTTCAACTTTCCACAATGTCATCTCCTCTTCAACTTCTTTTAGTCTGTTGTCTTCCCTCATTGGATTTTAAGCTTCTTAAGGAAAAAAAAGAACTGTCTTTCTTTTAATTATTTGTATCCTCTCTGGCATATAATAGGCACTTAAATGTTTATTGTATCATATAATACAGTTTTCAGTGGGCTCACCTTCTTGATTTTCATCCATTAAATCCATTTAAATTTATCAATGACCTTCCTAAAGAATGACATACATAACTGAACACAACACTACAGACTTTGGCCAGAGTCTGGTCAAATCAGGGTAGGCCTTCAGCAAGACTCATACCAAACCAAGAAAAGCTCTAGACTTCTCTCAACCAGTCAATGAGCATTTATTAAATGTCAACTCCATGCCTAGCAGTGCTATGAAGGATAGATCTGTTCATCTGTCTATCCATATTTTCTGCCCCCAATTGCATTCTACATATGCAGATACTAGTACAGACACATATACCCTTGCCCCTGTCCTCCCTGCTTTTTCCATTATTCCTACAACTTTGAACCCTCTCTCCCCAACCCTAGAAGAATTGAGAAAGTAAAATTGCATTATACGCAGGAAGTCTTCATACAACACTATGTGGGACATAGTGGCCTACCTATTCAGTTTCATGCTTCCTAAAGAATCAACAAAACTACATTCATTGATTAGGAATGTAGTTAGGAGCTCAGCTATAATCCACCAACTCAATATTTTGGGATATGTAGGATCTCTGCTTTTCCACTCTTATCTCTACCTTTGCTCCTTTCCATCCTCTTTCCCTTCTGCCCTCTGACAACTTAAAGTTTCTGAAAATTTCAGGAGATTTTAGAATTGTACATCAATGGGCAATGATAAAGCAGAAACCAAGATTTAGCCAGACAACTCAAACCACCGGACAAAAGTTTTCTAAATGCCTTCCCTGCCTGTAATCAAACCCCAGAATGGTAACAGGGCATTATTTTGTATCTCCATGGATACAGAACTTTAACTTAGATGTGGTTTGCATGACTATTAGAGTTTGTGCTATATTTTGACAGAATCATAGTAAAAAAAAAAAAGGATCATTTAAGAAATATAGGAGACATAGACAGTACTGAGAACCAACTTGGAGGTCATTTGGTTCTTTTTTTTTCTACTTTTATGTCCAGAACTTAGCACAGTACCTAACACATAGTAGGTTTTTAATAAATGTTTATTGACTGTCTTATGAATGAATCCTTTCATTCTACCATATCCCTAAAAATCTATACTCTTCCCTCTCCTCCTATACCACCACCTTTCCTACCTATGTTCTCATATATTATTTTCCTCTGGTTCTCTTTCTACCTTTCTCTCCCAATCTGCTTTATAAGATCACTATTCTTGTCTCATCCCCTTTGCATGGAGATACACATACATATACATATTTTTGTGTATATGTGTATATACATATGTACATACACATATATAAGTGTGTGTGTGTGTGTGTGTGTGTGTGTGTGTGTGTGTGTGTGTGTATCTGGGCCTCTCTTTCCTGGACCATATTTTCTTGTCTCTGAATTTTTCTCTCTTGGTGATTTCATCAGTTCCCTTGGGTTCAGCTATCACCAATATACGGATGACTCTAACCAGACTTTCTTCAGCCCTAGACTTTCTTCTGAACTATAGTCCTCCACCAACTGCCTATTAGTCATTCCTAATTAGATGTGCCATAGGTATCTTAAACTCAACATAACCAGAACAGAACTCATCAGCTTTTCCTTTCCAAACTCTCCTATGTTCCTATCTCCTTTATTTGTGCTGTGGGTACTAACATCTTTTTTGATCATCCATGTTCACAACCTTGGAGTCATCTTTGACTACTCCTTTTCCCTCACTTCAACCCCTTACACACATCTAGTAACTCATAACAATCTCATTGAGTATACTTTGCAACCTTTCTAATTCTATTCATATTGCCATCACCCTGGGTTAAAACTCTACCATCTCTCTTTGACCATTGCATTGGCCTTCTAATTGGCCTCCCTGCCTCTCGCCTCTCCAACCCATCTTCTATAAAGCCACCAGATTATTCATTTCAAAACAAAGGTCTGACATGCTGTTGTTTAGCTGGACAGGCTCCAGTGTCTCCTTACTGCTCCTAGAACTGCTTCACAGTTTGGGTTTTAAGGTCCTTTATAATATGATTCAATTCTGCCTTTCTAGACAGAATGTGTGTGTGTACATATATATGTGTGTGTGTACATATATGTATATATAAATAATATAACATTATATATTATTTTATTACATATTATTTTATACTATATTATATATCATTGTATTATAATTTCCACTCATATTATTTATTATTATCTATTATTATATCATATTATTATCATTTGGGTTTTAAGGTCTTTCATAATATAATTCTAATCTGCCTTTCCAGCATTATTATAGTTATATTATATTATACTATAATTTTATATTATGCTATGTTTTATTATATTATGTTATATTCATTAAAATATATTTATTATAATGTTATGTTATTCTGTATTTTATATTATAATATAGTGTTATATTAATTATATGCTATGTTATCATGTTATGTTATGTTATGTTATGTTATGTTATGTTATGTTATGTTATGTTATGTTATGTTACCCTCCTTCATGCATGTTCCATTCCAGTCAAACCAGTCAGCTTGATAGTCCTCCACATACTGTGTTTCATCTTGCATCTCCATACCTTTGTATGAGCCATCCTCCATGGTTGGAACAGAGTCCTCCTTCCTTACCTCTGGCTTACAGAAATCTCAGATTTCTTTCACATAAGCTCAAGGGCCTACCTCTAACAAGAAGTCTATTCCAATCTCCCAATTACATTGAATACCTTTTGCATTTATTTATCTGTGTACATGTTATTCCCCCCAATAATACTGAAACTGTATCATTGTGTCTTTCTATTCTCAATGCATTGCATAGTGGCATAGAGGAGGCATCTAACAAATGCTCATTAAATCCAGCCTCTGCAGTGAAGCATGCATCATTAACAGCTAAGGGAATCAGGAAATATCTTGGGCCTTGAGATGAACTTTGAATAAAGCCCATCTTACAAAATGTAACTTTATGTTGGTTCAAAATTTTCCTCTTTAGAACCTCTACCCATTTATCCTAGTTTCCTCATGCCTAACGGTATGAGAGGATCGGGGAGCTTTTAATTCACTGTCCATGTCCTTCCTTTGCTTACTGACATACTGGTTTATAAAAACTTTCCAACCAGATTTCACAAAGTGTCCTTACTAGGGGCATAACTGTTTCCAGAGCAGCAAGTAGAACTGGGATTTGTTTTGTTTAGACAAGAAGACAATAGTCCCACTTGATGGATAGTTGCTCTAGGAGAGGGGTATCCTGTTCCCCAAATCTGTACAATTGCCCTCTAAACCCTATATGGATTGGGAAGGGGAAAAGAGGTGGGCCCTGGAAAAGGAGCATCTGGTATAGACATAACAGTTGAAAGAGAAGATAGGAAGAGGGAAATACATTCTCCTGAATATCTGCATTCACTTCCCCTCCACACTATGCCCAATAGAGCTTCGTTTTATTCCACACATGTGGTGACCCTCATCTTACTCCTAGTGTTTACTTTCTTCCAAAGGGGAAAAGCCACAAGCCACCTTAGCATTATGGACAGAAGCTATGGTATTTATTTTTCTTTTTCAAAATGCAAACAATCCATTTGCCACATTCTAATTCTGTCACTATTCTGGGCTAGGCAGACTACAAGGAATGTACCTGCCTTGTGTTAATGGCACTGCATTTATCATTATGAAGCCAGAGTGAGGGAGGCCATTACACTGAGTATAATGCTTTATCAGGGCAGGGTTTATTTTTTTTCCCCTTGAGGTCTGTGACTCTGCATAACACAATGAATAAAAATGACCTAAATTTCTCATCATGAGACATATTCACACTGCACTTATTCAGTTTCACAGACCTGGCAAAGCTTTCGTTAAATAACATCAGGTTTCAGGTTCAAAGAATGATGGAAAACGTATTGCTCTTTATGTCCAGTGACAGGACCAACACTTTATGAAGATTCCTGGATTCTTCTTTTTGATTTGGGCTGAAGGAACATAAAGTTTTAGGGAATGATGGGACATCTCTTCCATACTTGAAATGAACATTAAGAACAAAAGACTGTTATGGTTATGGCAATAGCTGTTTAAGGGTCTCAAAATAAGGCTTAAAACTGCTCATCTCCGTTGGGGTCTTCATTGCTAGACTCAAGTAATCAGTAATAGTTCCCAAGTCGCACTGGATTCAAGGCTGCTGGCTAGTCACTAACCATTTAAAAGAATTTTGAATTTATTTGTGTTTTAACATCACCATATTTCTAAATGTGTCCTTTTCACCTCCCCCTCCCAAGAGCCATCCCTTATAGTAAAGAATGAAAAAAAAAGAGGAGGGTGGGGAGTTCAACTAACCAACATATAAAAAAAAAAAAAACTCCACACTCATAGTCCCCAACCTCTGCAAAGAAGCAAGGTGAATTACCTTCTTATATCTCTTCTTTGGGGTCAAGGCTTACTAACCTTTAATAGGGACACTGGTTTGTAAGGGACAGGCCCAGAAAGAAGAGTGGGTCTACACCTCTTTCTTCAGGGAAAAATAAATTTCTGACACTCAGTTACTTCCAGAATAAATTAGAAAAGCACAAATATTCACTTGAGAAAAATTTAATTATCTCCATAGGAAGTCAGCTATCTTGGCCCTCTGGCTCTTGCTACATGACTTAGAAAGGAAAACAAGAGAGAAGTATCAGAGCTCACAAAATGAACTGGTAGTGTTACATCCTGCCTTTTTAGGGACTCCGAAGTTTGGACTATTGGATCCTGGAGTCAGAACTTCAATTGTTAGCTCTGTAGGGAACCAGGAATTATTCCACAGCTCTCCTTCCAAAGGCAGCAGCTCTGGCTTCTTGTATCATCTAGTACTAGCAAGGAATGCTATGTGCCAAATGCCTCCCACACTTCGGGAATCCGACACAGGGGTGAGATGTGAATTTCAGCCACCTGGCTAGAAATATACACACACAAAATGTGTATGTATGTATGTATGTATGTATGTATGTGTATGCATTGTTTACATGCACATATATACATATGTGCACATAAATCCATATGTATATTTACATGGCATATGTATATATGACCTTTTAAAAGAAAAAAGGGAAGAAAACAAGCATTTATAAGATGTCAACTATGTGCCAAATATTGTACTAAGCACTTTACAATATAATTTCATTCGCTCCTCACAACAGCCCTGAGAAGTAGGTGATATTACTCTATTTTACAGGTCAGGAAACTGAGGCAAACAGAGGTTAAGTTACTTGTCCAGGGTCACCCAGCTAGTAAGTCTCTGAATTCAGGCCTAGATCTCCATCAGCTGCATCATATATCTGCCTCCCAGTGATTAATAGAATGTGAGGTAGATTTAATTCCCCAGACTTAGGTAGGACTGCTTTAATTCTTCCCCAATGCATCCTGGACCTCTTAAGTAAATTGAATTTTAGCCCACTTGATTGACATACACCTATTTTTGTTTTGGAAATTTGACAATGTTCATAGGACTAAGAGATCTGAGTGTTAAAAGGAACCTCAGTGTGGATCATAAACAATTAAGAATTAAGTGGGAACTTAAAGGTCATCAAGTCTAACCTAATTAATTTACTAATGAGAAGAAGGGAGCTCAGAAACATCTTCAGTGTTAATTTCTGCTGACCTGACATGGCATGTAAATCATTTAACTTCTATGAATGTCCATAAAATGAGGAGGCTGGGCTCAATGTGGTCTAATCTCCTTCTAATTAATAAGGGATCCTATGTGTGACTCTATCAACCAGTTATCATGCACCTACTATGTGCCAGGCACTGTAATACTGAAGGTATGATAAAAATGAAATGTTTCCTGCCCCTCAGGGAGAGAAGGAACATTTCACTGGAGGAGACAACAAAGAGACAGGCAGGCAGAGCAGACAGAGATAGAGAGGTAGAAGAAGGGAAGATAGGGAGAGGGAAGGAGAGGGAGAGAGGAAGGAGAGAGAGAGAGACAGAGAGAAAGCGAGAGAGAGAGAGAGAAAGAGAGAGAGAGAGAGAGAGAGAGAGAGAGAGAGAGAGAGAGAGAGAGAGAGAGAGAGAGGGAGAGAGAGAGAGAGAGAGAGAGAGAGAGAGAGAGAGAGAGAGAGAGGGGAGAGCGAGAGGGAGAGAGAGAGAGAAAGATGATATAGGTAGCTGATATAGTTACAAAATTAGACATAATCATAAATACAAATATAACTATAGATACAGGTACACAAATATAGATACAGATACAAATGTATGTATGCATATGTAGAAGAAATACAAAGAAGCTAAGTCCAAAAAGTTAAGGAGGAAAAAGTCACTAAGCCAATGGAGTTAATCAGGAAACACTTCCTATAGCTGGTGTTTGAACTGATTTCAACAGAAGTGAGAGATTCTTTGAGGTACAAGAAGAAGTAGTACATTGCCAGAATGGTAGGATGGCCAGTGCAAAAGACTGCCTAAGCTTAAGGCTATGTGACTTGTCCCATGTCACACAGTTGGTCAGGAGCAAAGCCAGGATTTCATGGTTAAGCCTCCCACATTAAGGGAGATGAAGTATTCATTTATCCCTGTCCCTCTTTTTTTTCTTTTTTTTAAACAAATGCTTTATTAACTTCTGTTTTACATCATTCATTTCTGCCAGATTTTGAGGTACAATCATTTTTCCCCCCATTATTCCCCTACCCAACCTCCCAGAACAGTAATCCCACAAGATATCGCTTCCTCCAATCTGCTCTCTCCCATACCTTCTCCCATACCCCCATCGACTTTTCCATTAGAGGAAGGTGAGTCTTTGTGTCCCAATGCCTGCACATCTTATCTCCCTATTACAAGCAAAAGAGTATTAATAATAGTATTTATATATATTTGAAACATTTAATGTTATGACCTCGAATTTCAGATCCATTTCCTTCCTCCCTTGTCACCCATTCCTTCTTGGGAGATAAGTAATTCAGTATATGTTGTACATGTCTGGCTATGCAAAACATTATCATAGTAGATATATTGTACAAGGCTGCTTATAATTCCCTCCCACTCATCCCACCCCCCACCTGGTCCATTCCCTACATGATCCTGTCCCTCTTCTATAGTGGGTACTTCCAACCTCCCCTCACCCCAAGGATGCCCTCCCATCCATCATCCCTCCTCCCATCCCCCTTCCCCCTATCCTGCTGCAGGTTGAGATATCCAATTTACTATGTATGTCATTTTCTCCCTGAACCAAATTCAATGTGAATGTGGTTTTGCCTTTTTAGCCTTCCTTATTCTCCCCCTCTTTTGCAACCACTTCCCCTTGCTTCTTCTGCATGGGATAGTTTACACTACCCTGTCTCTCCCCATCTCCTCTTGCCACTTTCCTCTCTCACCTCATAATTTCATCCCTTGAGTATTCTCCCTTCCCAACAAATTCAACCTATGCCCTCTATCCATATATAACTGTAACCATATACACACACATTCACATATGTATTCATATGACCACACCCCCTTCTTCCATTATTTTCATAGTGAGAAAGATATCATCAGTCACAGTTATTGCTTTTCCATATAGGAATGTAAATAGTTCAACTTTGATAAGTTCCTTTTGATTTCTTTTCCCTGATTACCTTCTCAGGCATCTCTTCCTTCTTGTGTCTGGATGTCAAATTTTCTATTCAACTCTGGTTTTTTCCTCAAGAATGCTTGAAAGTCCTCTATTCCACTGAATGACCATATTTTCCCCTGAAACAAAATACTCAGTTTTGCTGGGTAGGTGACCCGTGGGTTCATTCCCAGTTCTTTTGCCCTCTGGAATATCATATTCCATGCCCTTCGATCCCTCAGTGTAGAAGCTGCCAGGTCCTGGGCTATTCTGATTGTGTTTCCACAATATTGAAATTGTTTCTTCCTGGCTGCTTGTAGTATTTTCTCCTTGATCTGGGGATTCTGGAACCTGGCTATAATATTCCTGGGAGTTTTCTTTTTGGGATCTTTTTCAGGAGGTGATCTGTGGATTCTTTCAACCTCTATTTTGCCCTCTGGATCTAAAACATCAGGGCAGTTTTCCTTGAGAATTTCTTGAAGGGTGATTTCTAGGTTCTTTCCTTGATCATGGCTTTCAGGTAGTCCAATAATTTTAAATTGTCTCTCCTGGATCTATTCTCCAGGTCAGTGGTTTTTCCCATGAGATATTTCACATTGCCTTCTAATCTTTCATTTGTTTGGATCTGCTTAACAGCATCTTGATTTCTCATAAAGTCATTAGCTTCCATTTGCTCCAGTCTAACTCTGAAGGAATGAATCTCCTCAGTGAACTTTTGAGATTCTTTTTCCATCTGGCAAATTCGACTTTTTAAGGCATTCTTCTCCTCATTGCCCTTTTGGGCCTCCTTTGCCATTTGAGTTAGTCTATTTTTTAAGGTGTTGTTTTCCTCAGTCAGGCTGTTGACCCTCATTTCATACTTTTCCTGCATCCTTCTCATTTCTCTTTCCAATTTTTCCTCCACTTCTCTTATTTGATTTTTAAAGTCCTTCTTAAGGTCCTCTATGGCCTGCAACCTGCTCATGTTTTCCCCTGGGGCTTTTGGAGCAGGACTTCTGACCTCACTGTCCTTTTCCTGCTCTATGCCCCCAAAATAGGAGTCTAGGGTTGCATTTTTCTGTTTCCTTTGCCTTGGCATGTTGCTACTTAATTGCTTGACTTTTGGGCTTGTTGCCACACTATGGCTTTAAGGCCAGATAGAGGAATTTTCGTCCCGAATGTGTGGGGGGCAACTTCCGTTTCTGGCAAGCTGTAAACCCACCCACAACTTCCACCCTAGATCACAATCCAGATCCAGGGAGGTTAAAGCAAGAGCAATTACCCCCCAAGACTGATCGCTGGATCTCCCTACAAATTTGCAGGCTGGGAGCGGGAGCTGCCTCTGAAAACTACAAAATGGTGTTTGTCCTCAGCGGCTTCTAGCCCCCAGGGGAGGGAGCCGACGCATTCCCTAATACCAGTCCCAAAGTCCATAGGACACTAACCTCTTACTTTGTCCCAGGCAAGTCTATGTTGATAATTCTGGAGTCGTCACAGCTCCTGGTGTTCTGGGGTTCCTCCAGCTGGCTGCTGGCCCTGCCGCCCTGGGGCTAAAACCTCGGCTCATACGGACCTGGGCTCAGCTCGGCTCAGCTCCTGCGCTCTGCGCGCTGCGTGCTGCCAGGTCGCAGACCACTGCGCTGGTCCTTCCTGCAGGGCTGCTGGGCTGTCCTTAGCGGGAGGTTAGCTTCTCTGTGTCGTTCTGTGGGTGCTGGGGCTCCAGAAGTTGTTCAGAGTCCCCTTTTACATCGTTTGGGGGGAATGTGGGGGAAAGAGTGGCTTGGATGAGCTGTTTCTACTCCGCCATCTTGGCTCTGCCCCCCCCTTTTTTTTTAAAAATGCTTTATTAACTTCTAGTTTACATCATTCATTTATGCAAGATTTTGAGTTATAAATGTTCTCCCCATTTTTCCCCTACCCACCATCCCAAAATATGCCCTCCTCCAATCTGCTCTCTCCCATATGTTCTCCCATACACCCTCTGACTTTCCAGTAGGGCACGGTGGATCTCTGTGCCCTGTACCTGTATGTCTTATTTCTCAGTTACATGTAAGATAATATTAATTTCATATATATATATATATATATATGTATATATATATATACATATATATATACACACATATATAAACATTTGATTTTAAAACTCTGAATTCCAGATTCATTCCCTTCCTTCCTTGTCACCCACCTTTATTGGGAAGAGGAGCAATTCAGTATAGGTTGTACATGTGTAGCTATGCAAAATATTTCCTATATTTAGCTCCCTCCTATCCCACCTTCCGCTTGTTCTATTCTCTACTTCGATCCTGTCACTTTTCAAAAGTGGTACCTCCAACTTCCCTTACCCCCAGCCTGCCCTCTCTTCCATCATCCCCCCTCTCATCCCTTCCCCCCATTCTCTTGTAGGGTGAGGTACCCTATTTAGTGTGCATGCCATTCCCTCCCTAAGACAAATTCAATGAGAATAAGGTTAACCCATTCCATTTTCCTTCCTGTTCTTCGCCTCCATTGTAACCGTTTTCCCTTGCCTCTTCTATATGAGACAGTTTACCCCATTCTCTCTCCCTATCTTCTCTCATTATATTACTCTCTCACCTCTTAATTTCATCTTTTAAGTATCATCCCTTCCTAAATTGGTCCTGTGCCCTCTATGTATGTATACCTGTACACATATATACACACATTCACATATGTATTCATACACCCATATAGTCTCCTATATTGACACATATGTATGTATATATGTATATGTGTGTGTATATATATATATATATATATATATATATATATATATAAATAATTTCTATTCCCTTCAACTATTCTCATACTGAGAAAAGTTTCATAAGTTACAATTATCATTTTTCCATGTAGGAATGTAAATAGTTCAACTTTGATAAGTTCCTTATGATTTCTTTTCCCTGTTTACCTTCTCACGCTTCTCTTGCTTCTTGTATCTGAATGTCAAATTTTCCATTCAACTCTGGTTTTTGCATCAAGAATGCTTGAAAGTCCTCTATTCTATTGAATGACCATATTTTCCCCTGAAACATGATACTCAATTTTGCTGGGTAGATGATTCTTGGGTGTAATCCCAGATTCTTTGAACTCCAGAATATTATATTCTAAGCCCTGTGATCCCTCAGTGTAGAAGATGTCAGATCCTGTGTTATCTTGATTGTGTTTCCACAATATTCAAATTGTTTCTTCCTGTCTGCTTGTAATATTTTCTCCTTGATCTGGGAATTCTGGAGCCTAGCTATAATATTCCTAGGAGTTTTCTTTTGGGGATCTTTTTCAGGTGGTGATTAGTAGATTCTTCCAACCTCTATTTTGCCCTCTGGGTCTAAAATATCAGGGCAATTTTCCTTGAGAATTTCTTGAAGGATGATTTCTAGGTTCTTTTTTTTGATCATGGCTTTCAGGTAGTTCAATAATTTTGTGGGTTCTGTAGCTCCAAAGTTTCTTCAGAGTCACCTTGTACATGAATTGGAGGAGGTAAGAGCCAGAGTCCCATGGAAGTCCTGTTTCTACCCCTACCCCTCTTTTTCTAAGCAGATAAAGCAACTGAGGCCTACTTAACCTATTATGTCTGGAGTCACATTTTTCTAAATTCTGATTCTACTCCACAGCTAATATTCTAGTCCACAGTCTGCCTTCTTGGTCTGAATGCTTATTTAGGGACATCAGAAAAGGAAGAAAGGATGGCCACCTTTAAAATCTTGCCTTCAAAATGTCCTATAAAGAGATGCCCTGAAGTTTAATTAACCCTTTTCTGATGTGAATAAATTCTAGTGAAGTTTTTTTTTTTTTTCAGTTTCTTCTGTTGAGGCCTACTTTACCTCATAGTATTCTACACTGTCACATACAATCATTCTAGAGGCTGGAGAATCAAGTCCTGGGTATTCAATGACATTTGATTCTTCTTAAATGTATTCTAGAAGCTCACATTTACAAGCCTCCTTGTTGATATGGTTTTATGTTTGGAGCAAACCAGTGAAATGCCATCATCTACATTACCTCATTTAAAGTATCCTCCCATATTTTTGGTAATCTTCTGCCATTTGATCACAAAAAAAGCTTACTCAATTGAATATTTGGGAAATGGGGATTCTGGTTAATTTGCTTTTCTATTTTTTCTTTCAATTCTTAATCTTTTAAATTTCTCAGAGCATATTTCAATTTAATAATTCAAAATATTACATATAGATTTAGGGCTGAGACAGGTCTCAAGAGCAATCTAGTCCAACACCTTCATTTATATAAGGAAACTAAGCCCCAGAGACTTTAAACAAGCTGCCCAAGATCATTTGAGTAGTAAGTAGCAAAACTAAGACTTGAACTCGGGTCTTGTGCCACCAAGTTGAACTTTGCTAAAATCACCAGATGCTCTACTTACCTAGCACTATGCAAAGTAGGTATGAATAAGTACAATTTCTGTCTTGACTGGTTGCAAAAGCATTGGACAAGAATTCAGAAGACCTAAATTCAAGAACCAGCTCTCATTCCTTCACTGTAGAACTTTAGTTGCATAAGACCCTTTAGTTCAATGTATCTCAGTTTCCCCATCTGGGAAATGGTGGGAAATATGTCTTGACTGCTTCATATTGGTTGGAAAGAGAATACAATGATGTGTGAAAGTGCTTTAAAAGGTATAAATTGTTAGATGAGTACTAGATTTCATTATTACATGATCATTATATACATATCAGCTATTTAAGAACCTCTTAATGCCTCAGAATGCCCATTTTGAATGTTAACTTTATTTTATAGCAGGAATTAAATATGTGTGTGTCTGTGTATTTGTGTACGTATATATGTATACATACATACACATATACATATATATAATCTCTATTAACTCAAAGACATACCCCACATCACTTTTTTTTCCTTGTTATTTGCTGCTTTCTTGTAAGGAGAAATATCTGGAAAGTCAAAACTTTTGGTTCTTTGAATTCTGATTCATAAAGATTTTCTTATGGCTACTTTCATGTCAATGTTACAGGTTAGCCAAGTCAGAAGAGGAGAGCAGGAAATTAGCCAGATGCCTCTGGAAACCAGGACCTATTTGGGAAAGACATCCCAACCAGAGTAGCCACAAACTATCAGAGCAGATGCTGCCAAGGGCTAGCAAATGAGGCAGAGCTAGAGGAAGACAATTTACATCTCAGTCTGCTGGCCATTCCTATTTTGGGGGTCTAAAGGTCATATTAAAATATGTTCAATTTGAAAACTGGAACACAAGGAAATAACATTTCCTAGCAATGGTGAGAGGCCAGTAGTAGTTCCATTTAGGGGATGGTTTGGATCCAGTTTGAATGAGGTGGTAGATAAAACTAGTAAAATTCTGGGAAGTGGATCAACAGCATCTCTTCTGATTACTAAGTTCTTCCATTGCATATTTTTTTGCAGATGGCAGAAGGGAAGCAAATCCAAAGAATGGCTTTATTCTAGTATCTCTAAGCAGCAGGGACCCTATGAGGTGAAAAAGTATCAAAAACTAAAAAAAATAGGAGCATGGCAATGGATAAATTGAAATGTACATGGGTAAATGTTCACTGACAATTTGTCTTTTTTTAGAAAGGAAGGAGGGAATCACATTTTATGCCAAATTTTTGAGAAAACAAATATGTACTTTTTCGTCTATGGGATTAATCTTCTGCTTTAATAGAATAACAACAAATAAATTGAATCTGGGAAATTGTGTTCAGTGTATGATTTCCAGCCATGTAATTATTTTGTAACGATACATGTCTTCAATTTCCTCTTTCCTTTTGAAACACAAATCCATTTCAGATTTTTGTTAATAACCAACTAAGCTCACTGGAAAGGTTTTCTTTGTGTTGGCAATACAGTGTTACATATACACAGAGGGAATTTATAAACTGCAACCTCATAAAGAGAGCATTAAAAATAATTCCATTGAATGCAAGAACCATTAACATGAATGCTACAACATCAAAATTCTTTTCAGTGACTTTGAGGGAAAAATAATGGTTTCTCCTTTCCAAAAAGTGAAGGTAAATCCTCCCAGAATTCTATCAATTTAAGTATCATATTAAAGTTGAAACAAAATAAAGAACAATAAACCAACATATCAACTTAGAAGAACTGACCTTGCTCAATTACTTAGCACTGTACATTGTAGTGTGAGAAATACTGATAGTTTGGCTTCCACAGATACTCTAGGCACAATGAATACTTTGTACAGGATGTGTGGGAGGACCTAGGTCCAACTGAGGGAGAAAAGAACAAAATGCACTATCCAAACATACAGTGGGAAGAAATCTTTAAGGTGGAGGTAGAGGGGCCCAGACTAAGCTCACTGTCTGACCAAGAGTGACTCTAGCAGGAGCCATTCAGGTGAGGGGCAGCCCAGGAAAGGGAAGTCCTACCTGGCTGGGACCAATGATTGTGACAGGGGGTGAGCCTATCTAATCTTTGTTCTGCTTTTGTGAAGCAGATGTGTGTTTCTTGACCCATTAGGGAACCAACATGCCTGCTTTTCCAGAGAACTGTCATTAAAGGATTTCTGCTTTCACTCCATATACTGTGAGTTTTGTTTATAACAGTAGTTTCCCCTCATATAATCAGAAGACTGACTTCTCAGACCTTAGTTTCTCTTATAGAAGGAATTAATTTTTATTTTCCTCCAAACTAACATGCATTTACTAAATACTTGTAATGTCCAAAGCACAATATTTGGCATAATAGTTCTAACTGGGACATGAATGATGATGTTCTATGATTAGGACTGTTTGTGGGAGGAGGCCTCCTTTAGACTAATCCTTTATAAATTGTAGTACCTACCCCAAATCTCACTTTCTTTTTTTTTTTTTTTTGGTTTTTGGAGAGCAATTGGGGTTAAGTAACTTGCCCAAGGCCACACAGTTAGGTTTTTTGTTTGTGTGTGCGTTAAGTGTCTGAGGCCAGATCCGAACTCAGGTCCTTCTGACTCCAGAGCTGACGCTCTACTCACTGCACCACCTAGCCGCCCCTAAATCTCACTTTCTTAAAGAAGTAGCAGACAGAAGCAACCTGAATAATCTCTGGTTTGGGACTTTCTTCTTTTCTTTATCTCTCCACTCTCCAAACACAAGCACAATTAGGATGTTGCCCCCTCTCTTACATTTGACCAGTCTTCTTGGGGTCAGTCTATTTTTACTAATTGCCTTTCAATCTGGTTGTTATATAGTTCATTTGTGAGATAAGAGCATATCTTTTCTATACCCACTCTGTGGAGGGGAGGTATGTGAGCTAAGATCTGCATAATTCTACAGTCTAGTGCCCTATACTCAAGAAAAAACTCAGCAGGCAGAGAACAGTCCATTCAGACAGAAGGTTGTAATTTGCATCAAGTGTCTCTTCCTGTCAGATTGTGAGGTGGAGTTATTATGCAGAGGACTGAGATAGTGAATCTCTTTGTGTTGAGGATTGTCATTTAATTCCAGTCCATAATGTCCCTGCCAATCCATCCTGGGTCAGCCATTTGTGATTCTTGCTCTGTCCAAATTAGAATAATTCTCTCTTTGAAAGCTAAGGGTCCCTTCTAGTGAGGTTACTTCCAATTATCTGAAGTTCTTCCTGGGAGTTTATCAGGTGATAAATTTTATCAAGAAATTAAGCAGAAACCCAGTAATAATGACATTATTCCCATATACACATGAAATATTAAATAGATTAACGAGCTCTTGGGTGAAATTTTTATATGAGGAAACTGTGTAACTTAGAAACTCTTTAAATGCAAATGGAATTTTTCATTGAATATCCATAATAATAATTATCCATAATATATAATATCCATAAATATAATTCCCATGAGTCATAGCTTGTCTCACTTGTACTATGATCAGGTATGTGGGCTTTGATTCCCATTTAATACTATGGAGGGCCACTTATTGTTTAGGTAACTGTCAATTAGTTACCTTTTGAGCTTGAGAAATCTGAGAAAAATGGATTTCATGGCTGCTTTGAATATACCCCTCCCTACCCATCTGGTGATCAATGGTGAACAACCCAAATTTAAACTAAACTGCATCAACTACAAGCTCTTTTTAGTTTATGAAGCAGCATATGGGGGAAAAATGTGGCATCTTATTGAATGGGAACATTTTGTGAGAAAAATATTTTAGTTCTCATGCAGCAATATTTCCATTAAATTGGTTCTAAACATGTAAAAAAAAAACCTCATAGTGGCAAGAGAATACCCTAAGGATTTTAGGAATCGTGCGAAGCAGTGGTATTATTTTGATAATGAAAAACACATAGCGGATAATGATATTTCCTCATACCCGTCTTTCCTTTGGCAATCTTTTTCTTTTTCATAGTGAGTTCCTTTTGAAATATGTGGTCTATCCCTTATAAACCACCTCTCTCTGTCTCTCTGTCTCTGTCTCTGACTCTTTCTCTCTATCTCTGTCTCTGAGTCTCCCTCTCTTTCTTTATCTCTCTCTGCTGTCTGTGTTCCTCTCTCAATCTCTCTCTCTCTCTCTCTCTCTCTCTCTCTCTCTCTCTCTCTCTCTTTTTCTCTCTCCTTCCCTCTATCTTTCTTTCCCCCTTTCCCTTTCCCTCTCCCTGTCCTTTCTCTCCTCTATCTTGAGTCTCCACTCCCATGGAAGTTCCCATACACAAGTCCACTTGGTTACTTTAAGTTAGTACTGTTTAACAACTGACTAATTTTAATCTGCATTATTAACACTTTATGTGTCACTTTCTTAAGTATGGACAATCAACAAAACAATAAATCAAATTTGTTGCATTTGCCTATTTCCAAAGTCTAAATGCTCACACTGAAAATTTAACCATCAGTTCAGTATACCACTGCTTATAGTGATCTCTTTGTGTGTGTGTGTGTGTGTGTGTGTGTGTGTGTGTGTGTGTGTGTGTGTGTGCATCGATTTGAGAACCAAACCAAAATTCTGTGAACCCTCATCCCACTCCCTTATGGAAAAGAAACCTACCTACAATTAGATATCCAAGTTAACACTGCCCTAGATATCCTCATTCTTTGTCAAATGATCTACCATCTATGTGTGTAAATAAGATAAGGAAATTCAGAAACCTAATTCAAAACTGTAGCTATACAGATATGTGTGTGGGGTTGGTGTGTTCTTTTCTTCATTTAGACTATTCCTGATAATGAACCCTCTGTGACCACAATTTTTTTAATTTGGCCTCCTATTTTGCCCAAGACAAAAGCAGCCCCACAGCTACTCATGGACCCAGTTCCACCTTTGGTAAGAAGCTTTGACTTACTCCATTTTTTATGTGGACTGCTGTATCTCTCCAAAGGCAGCCTGCTGACCCACTCTCTTGGGGGCTCACCATATTGGTGCTGTACTTAAAAGTTTTAGGCATGCCATCAACTTAGTTCACAGAAGCTCTGAACTCCTAAATTCAAGTAATCCATCAGCCTCAGCAAGGATTACAAGCATTTGCCATCATTCCTGGTCAGTGACCACATTTTAAATCAGTCATGTCAAAGCTGTTCACCATGTCAAAGCCAATCAAACATCCACAGTCTTAGCCAATTACAGGTGGTCACTTGAAAGGACTAATATCACCAATCATCTGTTCACATTTCCCTGGATCCTTTCATCAGCTCAGATACAGCCCACAGAATCCCATACCACTGCTTGGCTTCTGGTTTTGCTGACTCTTTGAAACTACCTTTCTGTATCCCAATCAGAGACACAATGGATTCAGTCCCAATAATGGCAATTTAATTCAGAACTAATTGTATGCCTTATTTAATTTTTAACAACCAGTTCTTGGGATCTTTTCCTATGTATTCTTCTTTAGGATGCAAATGATCAATAAGGAGTTCAGGGTTTTTTTTAAAGTCACTTAAATATTTGCATCTAAAAGTGTTAATTCCTTGCCTTGTCCTCCTGTATTTGTATCTGAATTCCCCGCAGTTAGCATATTGTCACATAGTAAGAGCTTAATTTTTCTTCATTCATTCATTCACATGACCTATTCACTATCCCTTGTAAAATTCCAGCAATTTCCTTTCTCTGTGCCTTTGCTCCCACAGTTTCCCAGAGAATACCCTCTCCCAATATTCATCTGTCAAAACCCATCTCAAATGGCACCTCCTCTATAAAGGAGAAGATCAGAGATGATCAGAGATGATCTTTCTCTTCTTCATCTTCACACATAACTTTGCACCTTTTTTATTATTTTTATGTTATCATGCATTATAATATACATTTGCACATAGCCCACCCCCAACTCCCTGTTACATTATAAAGTCTTTGATGGCAGGAAGTATATTTTTTTTTTGTCTTTGTACCTCTTATAGCACCTAACATTTCTTTGTACATAGTAAGCCCTTAATCATCATTAAATAAATGGATAAGTGAATGAATAAATGAATGAAAGGATGGATGGATAGATGGATAAATGAATGAGTGGGTGGATGGATGGGTCCGGGCCCGTTTTTTTCATGTTATGAACTTGGTTTGTTTCTTTTGAATATTTTACAGATTCACTTCATAAATCTTAGGTAGGACACAAGAAATGCTTTATCCAAGTCTGAGAGCTTCAATCTGCAAGATTTTGTTTGTGTGTAGCCAGATGTGCCTTTGTAAAGCTCAGCTGGAGAGGCTTAACTACTTGCTGAATGGACTTCACTTAAAAGAGAGGAAAAAATAGCTCAGAATGAGAACCCCCCAGCTATGAATTTGTGTATTAGAACAAACTCAGAAGTCTTCTCTATCCAACCCCTCCATTTCTCGGTGCCTATATATGTAGTACATGTGAAAGGAGGTCTCTGCTGATCTTTAACAATCCCTCCCTGCTCCCCCCACCTCCCCACACACACACATTGGGCCTGGGCACAACCTCCTACTTGTCAGACTGCAGGCAGATTTGTGTGAATCATCTTCATTCCAAATACAGTTTTTCTCACTGTTCCCAAAGCACATACCTTTCACAGATGACAACTTACATGGTAAGTCTGGATATTTTTAAAGTTTCTATGTTTGGTGTGTTTAGAGAAGTCATTGATTTGACGTCATTAAAAATCATCACTGTACTTCTTTTGATGGGTTGTTGCTGCTTGAAAAGTTTTGGGAGAATTTTCCAGACTTCTGAATAGCAAGGATGAAGAAATAAATGAGTTGATAACTTTTCTAAGGTCAGGAAGAAAGACTATACCTGTGGTACCTCCCATACTTGCTTAGCTATCACTATCCTTAACACTATCACTGGAGTCTCTAAAGGATGAGGTATCCTTTAAAGTACCTCTTCCCAGATCAATGGAGGAGGAGAAGTAAGTATTGATGGATAGAGTCTAATGAGTGAGCTTGGGGATGTGGAAATTCTGTTTTACATTTGAAAAAGCAAGACAGTGTGTGTATAGGGACTAGAGGTGGCAAACACTGACTATTATCTTAACAAGGATTAGGGGGGTAATTCCTGTTGTACTTTTAGTTAGCTTATGAGGACAGCTTACAAAACTGTGGTTGTTTAGCCTAAAGAGAATATTTCAGCTAGATATGAGAAGGGAAAAATCATGTTAATATCAGAACTGTACAAAAGTAGAAATTGGTTTCAGGAGCTTCTCCCCCCCAGTGCCCAGTCCAGCTAAGTGGAATTAACTCCATAATACAGCCAAATCAAATGCTCACTTCAAAGTCACTGCATTCTGAAAGCAACTCAAATATATTCCCTACATCAAGCCAATCTAGAAAAGTAGAAACAAGCATGAATATTCCACCCAAAAAATACCCAAAGGACTAACAAGAACCAGCAAATGAACTAGAATCTGAATTATGACTTCTTAGCTATGCTGTAAGAGGGATTTTTGTTTAATTATGGGTTAAAGTAGACAGAAATCAGAAGTCCCAATTCTAATTCTTTGACTGACCTCTCTGCCTCTTTGAGGCTATTCAAGTTTATATTCTTAAATGGTCCCTTATATTGGGGCCGCACGAATGATTGTCTTAACAGGAAGATAAAAGATCAGGTGGGCTCTGTTGATGGAAAAGTTGTTGAGAGAAATTATTTTTCTATTAATAACCAATTATTACTATCGAGGTCTAGATTTTTTTTTACTTCCTCACTTAAAGATTAGTCCTCCTAGGTCAAGCCATATCTGAAGGACAAGGCTAATGAAATTGGCCTAACCTTCCAGGAATATTCTCCTCTTAAAGCTTAGGACCCCAGCAACTGTAATAGTTTACTTTTGATTAAAGAGTAAAAATAATCCAATCTAGGTGAATTCCAATCCATTGTTCAATGTTAAGTGTTCTGGGTAGAAATGCATTCTTTTATCCAGATAGCTAGAGGCAGCTAAGTCTCATGATCAAGTCCAGTTCTCAGCAGGAGTTGCTGAAAACTTTTGGCCCACCTCTGCCCACCCTCTCATTGAGTGTTCACCAATCAGTGTTGATCTCTACCTATCTGAGTATGTGTGTGGGAGGGGGGGAAGGGTGGGGGCGGGGCGGTGTTAAATCCCTCCAAAGGTATTTAAAGCATTGGATGATATCTATGGCTTATTTTTGGTTACTGAGAGAAACCACTGACCTCAAATTATTGATTATTTGCTAGCCTAAACAAAAAATTGATTATTTGTTATCCAGAAACTCTCTTGGACTTTTAATTTTCCTCACTGTGAAGCTCTTGGTGCATGATAGGTCTGGAAATCTTTCCTTAAATCCTTGGGTGTTGTGCATGTTCCTATGCAAGTCATGAATGTTGGACTGGGCTGAAAGCGACCTGAGGTTTTAGGTATAGAATATGCAGAAAAAATTGAATGATGATGATTCTTTGCCATAAGATCAGCAATAAGATATTTCATTGAGATATTCACTTTTTGAGCCCTTCCTCATGCCCTTTGGTGGGACTTACTCCCCAGACCCTGGAAGACATAGCTGATTGGGCAATGATATACTGGGTCCAGGAAAGATATAATATCCTATATTACTATTAGGATAGCATACTTTAGGAGGGAGTAACAATTGGAAAGAGCATGTATAATCATAAGGGGCCTTGAAGACATGTAATATGATGACTGAAGGTATTTAGACTAGAGAAGAGAAAATGTGAGATAGAACAACATCACTATATTCAAATATATGAAAGTCTGTCTTATCTAAGAGAGTGTAACCATATTCTATATAATTCCAGAAAACAAGACTAGGACTAGTGGGTGGAAGTGATAGGAAGATAGAATTAAGTTTATTATAAGGAAGGCTTTTATAAGTAGATCCATAATTGGAATTGAACTCCCTTGCAAGCAGTCTGTTCCCCACAACTGGAAATGTTCAAGCAGAGACTGGGGCAACATCTATCAGGATATTGTAGAGAAGATTCCTTTCATACACAGGGGAATAAACTAAATATCCCTTGAGGTCACTCTGAACTAATCATTTTTTTGTTTCCATGATTTTTAAATAGTGCTTTTCAAATAGCCAGGCTTTTGAATCAGATAGGACCCCAAACAGATATCTTTTGGGAAGGAAGTAGGACACAGTGGTAACAGCATTGTATCACATATATAATAAAATATTTATAGCTGCAATTTTTGGTGGGAGCAAAGAAAAAGAAAGTGGGCACATGCCAATTGAAGAATAGCTAAATACATTTTGGAATATGAACATAAATGAGAAAATGTTGTATTTTGACAAATAAAGAATGTGAGAAAGAACATGGGAAGACTCCTGTGAACTAATGCAAAGGAAAACAAGTAAAACCAGAAAAACAAAATTCACAATGACTACAAGAATGAAAGGGAAAAGAACGATAAAAAGAAATTAACCACTACACCAATTATAAGGTGAATCTTGGTCCTGGAGATGAGATGAAGAAATACAATTCTCTTGTCAAATAGATGGAGGACTAAGGGTGTGGAAAATTACAAACAAAATTTGTTATGATCAAAATGTGGGTTGGTTTTGCTTAACTCATTTCATTTTAAGAAAACTCATTAGAGGATAACTAGAAATGATATTGCAATGTAAATAACCAAAGACATCAATGATACTTTAAAAAAAATTCTTAGAAACTTTTAAAAAAGAAATGGCATTCAATCTTAAATTGAGACCCTTGCTCAATTTTCAACTCTCTTATGATCTATCCATGTGACTTTGATCATATCATTTTACTTCCTGAAAGCTGTGTTTCTTCATCTATAAAATGGAGATAATGATACACATCCAAGCTCCCTAACAGAATTGCTCCTATTATTGCCTTGTTCTGGAGAGAGGTTATGCTAATAAGCAGGGGGAGAAGTAATTAGCAAATGTGAGTTAGACTGGCATAAATTAATTTATTTCAATTAGACAGATGTTTTTGAATGATTATTTATGTGTAAGCTAGCAAAGGGGAAAGTATAGCCCTTATCTAATCAAGTCCTACAGGTAGCATAGGGCATCACTGAACTTGTAAAAAGATTCCTTTAACTTCTCTGAAGCCAAGAATGTCCTGGGGGAAAAATAAAAGATTTATTGGTCAGAAATTGAATTCTAGGGGGCAGAGCCAAGATGGCAGAGTAGAAACAGCACTTCCAAGGTGCTCTGCACCACAAAACTTCCAAACAATGTAAAAGGGGACTCTGAACAACTTCTGGAGCCCCAGCACCCACAGAACTACACAGAGAAACTAACCTCCCGCTGAGGAGAACCCAGCAGCCCTGCAGGGAGCTATGGGTGCAGTGCTCTGAGAGCAGGCAGAACAGCGTGCTGGGAACCCACAGCCCAGCACTCTGGGAGCTGAGCCCAGGCCCGTGTGAGTCCCGGTTTTAGCCCTAGGGTGGCTGGGCCAACAGCCCGCTGGAGGAACCCCAGAACACCAGGAGCTGTGGCGATTCCAGATTTATCAGCACAGATATGCCTAGGACAAAGTGAGAGGTTAGTGCCCTATGGACTTTGGGAATAGTATTTGGGGAATGTGTCAGCTTCCTCCCTTGGGGGCGAAAAGCTGCTGAAGAAACTCTGCACAGAAGCCATTTTGCAGTGTCAGTGGTGGCTCTAGCTCCTGGTCTGTGAACTGTAGGGAGATCCAGCAATCAGTCTGGGGGTTAATCACTCTTGCTTTAAACTGCCTGGATCTGGATTGTGGTTTGGGGGGGAAGTTTGGAGTGGGTATCCAATTTGCCAGAGCAGGTGGAGGCTTTACAGAGGCCACCCAACTATGGAAGTTGTGAAGACCCCGAAGGTTCAGGACAGAAGCTCTCCTGTCTGGTGGCAGAGTCTGGTGGCAGAGTCCTACTGTGGCAACAAGCCCAAAAATCAAGTAATTAAGTGGCAACATGCCTAGGCAAAAGAAACAAAATAAACAGAATAATTCAACATTGGACTCCTATTTTAGGGGCAAAGAGGATCAAAGCATGGAGGAGGACTGTGAGGTCAGAACTCCTGCACCAAAAGCCCCAAATGAAAATAAAAGCTGGCTACAGGCCATAGAGGACCTTAAGAAGCAGATAAGAGAAGTGGGGGAAAAATTGGGAAAAGAAATGATAAAGATGCAAGAAAAGTATGAAATGACAGTCAACAGCCTGACTGAGGAAAATAACACCTTAAAAAATAGACTAACTCAAATGGCAAAAGCGGCTCAGAAAGGGCATGGAATATGATATTCCAGAGGGCAAAAGAGCTGGGATTGAAGCCAAGGGTCACCTACCCAGCAAAACTGAGTATTTTGTTTCAGGGGAAAATATGGTCATTCAGTGGAATAGAGGACTTTCAAGCATTCTTGAGGAAAAAACCAGAGTTGAATAGAAAATTTGACATCCAGACACAAGAAGCAAGAGATGCCTGAGAAGGTAATCAGGGAAAAGAAATCAAAAGGAACTTATCAAAGTTGAACTATTTACATTCCCACATGGAAAAACAATAACTGTGTCTGATGAAACCTTTCTCATTATGAAAATAATTGAAGAAGGGTATATGGGCATATGTTTATAGGTATACATGGATAGAGGGCACAGGTTGAATTTGATGGGAAGGGATGATTCTTAAGGGGTGAAGCCAAGAGGTGAGAGAGGAAAGTGGCAAGAGGAGATGGGGAGAGACAGGGTAGGGTAAACTATCTCATGTAGAAGAGGCAAGGGGAAGTAGTTGCAAGGGAGGGGAAGAATAGGAAGGCAAAAAGGCAAAAGCATATTCTCATTGAAGTTGGCTCAAGGAGAGAGTCACATACATACTAAATGGGGTATCTCACCCTGCAGGAGAGTAGGGGAAAGGGGGATGAGAGGGAGGAGGATGGAGGGGAGGGCATTCTGGGGGGAGGGGATGTTGGAAGTACCCACTATCAAAGAGGGACAGGATCAAAGTAGGGAATGAACCATGTGGGAGGTGAGAGGGGTGGGAGGGACATATAAGCATTCTTCTACAATATATCTACTATGGTAATGTTTGGCATAGCTATACATGTACAACACATACTCAATTGCTTATCTTCTCAACGGGAGTGGGTCACAAGGGAGGAAGGGAATGGATCTCAAAATTGAAGTTTTAAAATTAAATGTTTCATAAAATGTCCAGGCATTGGGGCTCAGAGATTCACCTTGCCTTAATGGCAAAGTCTAAGGGGGTATGGGAGAAGATATGGGAGAGAGTAGACTGGATGAGGGGATATCTAGTGGGACTGCTATTCTGGGGTGGTGAGTAGGGGAAATGGGGGAAAAATTGTAACTCAAAATTTGGTGGAAATGAATTATGTAAACCAGAAGTTAATAAAGCATTTGTTTAATAAAAAAAAAAGAAATTGAATTCTATTTCCCATTCCCTTTGGAAAAATAGACATAGCCATCAGATAGGCCTCTTTTGGAAAAATGAAGATTATATATTGTATAGGCAGGCCCGAATAACCTACTTTCCCAGCTGAGCCTATAAAAATACATATATGCACCTCAAAAAAACAGGCTACAGGAAGTTCCATGATTTGTTAGCAGATGAAGAGGTTGCTAAGAGGAATGTTGAAAGATCAAACATGTTCTTTTAAATGAGATTGTGGAATTTAGTTCCATGCTATAGAGATAGTTTTGCTTTTTAACTTGTATATTTTTAATCAGAGGAAAGGAGAACACACAGATGTAGCATTCTAGAAATGTTTACACCTAAATTACTGTATGAAGTATGACTTGTCATTAATAATTCTTGTATGACATCTAGAGGTATGTACAATGACAAATTAGAGAAGACTAGGAGACATTACACATCTGCCACCTTAAAAAAATATTCAGATAATCAAGCATTGCTCAGTAAATTGGGATGTGGGTAGGAAGAAAAGAAGCATTTGTTAGTAAATCAGTCGATCAGCATTTATCAAGTACCTACTATGTGCTGAGTACTGGCGATACAAAGAAAGGGAAAAGATAGTTCCTATCCTTAAGAACATCACAATCTAATGTGGGAGGAAGAGACTGAGTCAAGATGGAGAGTACAAGCATTTCTCAGCTTTCTCAGCATTCTCCTCCTAATAGCTTTAAGATAATGCATAAAATCAAATTCTGGAGTTGTATAGCCAATGATAAGTAAAGGTGAGAATTTTTTCCAGCCCAACACAATTTAGGAGATCAGAAAATTTATCAGCCTTCACTTTAAAGAAGTAGAAGGCTTGAAGTATGATATTATAGAAGGCAAAGTAACTTGAATTACAAATAACCTACCAAGCAAACTGAGTATATCCTTCAGGGGAGAAATGGATATTTAATGAAATAGAGGACTTTCAAGCATTCCTGATGAAAAGAATAGAACTGAATAGACAATTTGACATTCAAAAACCTCAAAAGAGGCATAAAAAGTAATGTGAAAGAGATCATTAAAAAGCTAATAAAGTTATGTAGAAAGATGAAACCTGTAACTCTTAAGAACTTTATCAGAATTAGATGATTTTTCCCTTTTGTTCTGATTCTTTTTTCACAACATGACTTATGTAGAGATGTTTAATATAATTGTATATGTATAGTCTATATCATGCTGATTGTCATCTTGGGAAGGGATTCAGGGAGGGGGAAAATTTAGAACTCAAAATTTTATAAAAGTAAATGTTGAAAACAGGAAAAAAAGAAAAGGAAAGAGGAAGGAGGAAAAAGGAAGGAAGGAAGGAAGGAAGAAAGGAAGGAAGGAAGGAAGAAGGAAAGAAAGAAAGAAGAAGAAAGAAAGGAAGGAAGGAAGGAAGAAAGGAAGGAAGGAAGGAAGGAAGAAGGAAAAGAAGGAAAGAAAAATAATTAGGGCAGTTCAAAGGAGTCTACATAAACAGAAGGCATGGGGATGAGATGATTATGTTGGGATGATCTAAACAAACAGGGGGTGAGTGGGATGCACTAAGAAAAAAGGTAAGGGAGAGAAAGAATGGGGAACACTTGGCTCATAGAAAAGAGGTGTGCAAGGAAGGGCCTTTCCAATGGAGGGGAAAATGGTGGTGGTGGCATATTCCAATGTTATAACCTTAATCTCACCTGAATTGCTTCAAAGAGGGCAGAATACACTGACACAGATACACAGGCACTCACATGTACATATGTACACATTCAGTTGCATATAGAAATATATCTTACCCAACAAGGAAATAGGAGGGAAAAGAGGTAAGAGAAAGTGGGGGTGGGTGAGGGGAGTGATGAAAGGAAGGGAGGATTGAGGGAAGTGGGAGACAGAAACAAAACAGAGTTTTAAGAGGAGAGAGAGAGAGAGAGAGAGAGAGAGAGAGAGAGAGAGAGAGAGAGAGAGAGAAGGATGGAGGGAAATACATAGTTATCATAACATTGAATGTGAATGGGATGAACTCACCCATAAAATGGAAGCAGATAGCAGAATGGATTAAAGACTAGAATCCAAGAATATGTATAAGAAACACACATGAAACTGAGAAACAAACATAGTTTAAGAAGAAGAAGCTGTAAATAATAGAATCTATTATACTTCATATGAAGTATAAAAAGAAAAGCATGGGTAGTAGTCATGATCAGATGAATTAAAGGCTAAAATATACCTAATTAAAAGAGATAATCAGGGAAATTACATTTTGCTAAAATGTACCATACATCCACAGTAATAGCAATACTAAATGTATTTCACCAACTGGTAGAGCATCCAAAGTATTAAAGGAAAAGTTAAATGAGGTATAGGAGGAAATAGTAAAACATACTTGTGGGTGACCTCCATTTTCTCAATTCAGAATGAGAAAAATTTAATCATAAAATAAATAAGTAGTTTAAGGAGATAAATAGAATTATAGAAAAATTACATATGACAGACTTTGGAAAAATTGAAAGTGAATATAGAGGAAATATATCATTTTCTCAACTATACATGTCACCTTCACAAAAACTGATCGTGTATTAGGGAATAAAAAGCTCCCAAAAATATAGAAAAGCAGAAATGTTAAATATACCCTTTTTAGACCATAATGTAATAAAAAAATTACATTCCATAAAAGACCTTAGAAGCGTAGATTTAAAATTTGTTGAAAATTAATCTAAACATAAAGAATGAGTGGGTCAAAGAACAAAGCAAAGTAATAATTTCTTTAAATAAATATATAATTGCAGCAATGAGACAACGCACCAAAAATTGTGGTATCTAAAGTTGTACTTAAAGTAAAATTAATATCTGTAAATACTTATATCAATCAAAAAGAAAGAGCAGGTAAATGAATTGGGAATGCAAATTTTAAAAATTAGTAAAGAACAAATTAAAAATTCCCAATTAAAAGCACAATAAAATAGAAATCGTGACTATCAAAGAAGAGACTAATAAAATTAATAGCAAAAAATGAATTGATAAATAAAAGTAGGAGCTGGTTTCATAAAAAGCAATAAAATTCATAAATCATTGGTTAAATTTTTAAAGAATAAAATCAAATTAACAGTATCAAAAATGAAAAATGTAAATGCATGATCAATGAAGTTGAAATTAGATTTCACCTTCCCCAATTCATGTAAGAAAGGACACTCAACAAACTTTGGAGCTACAGAAGCTGCAAAATGACACAGAGAAGCTAACCTCCTGCTGAGGACAGCCTGGCACGCAGGCAGGAATCAGCCAGCACAGCGCTCTGGGAGCTGACCCAGAATCAGCCCACACAAGCCCAAGATTTTAACCCCAGGTTAAACCACCTGCTGGATATAGATATAGATATAGATATAGATATAGATATAGATATAGATATAGAGGTTGAGGGAGTCAAGGGTGAAGAAAAACATATTATTGAAGTGGTTAACTGTACAATTAAGATGGTGAAAAGAAAAAAAATGTGGTTAGGACATGAACAATGGACTGGGAAAAAGAGGAGGAGTTGAGGGATAGGAAGTTTTAAGAAGGATTATGAATAGATTTAGGAGTAGTAAAGCAGAGGCAGAGATGGAAGAATTAAATTTCATTACCAGGGAAGAATGACAAAGTTCCAGATAATAGATTTAGTGATTGTAAGATCAAGGATATGACCATCCTTGTGGGTGAGGTGAAATGTGGGTGAGGTGGCTGAGGTGAAATGAAGACATAGGGCCTAGCAGTTTAACATCCATATGAATGCTAAAGTCACAAAGAACGAGGACAGGAATTATAGAGAAATGATTCTTAAGTCGGTACTGAACTCCTTAAGGAAGGAAGATCAAAAGTGATTTCACCCAAGATTTGAATGTATGATATATGTTATATATGATATAGACCAGCGAAGTGTACATAAAAGAGTAAAAGTTCTTCAATGATGGCATCTGAAGGAGGGTCTGGAAATGGCAGTGATATTATTTTAATAGGGTAGGGCTTCCAGGGGAAGCAGAGGTGTCCCATGTCACCATCTTACTTAATAAACTCCTATACTTCCAGGATCAAATACAAAAACACTCCACTTGGCATTTAAGGCCTTTCATAACCAAGCCTCCTCCTACTTTTCCAACCTTCTCATACCCTATTTCCAAACATGTGCTCTTTGATCTAGTGACACTGTCCTCCTGGCTATTCCATAAATGAGACACTTCATCTCTTGGCTTCTGAAATTCTCTCTGGCTATCCTCCATTCTTGTAATACTCTTGCTCCTTCACTCTAACTACTGAACTCCTTACCTATAAGTCCTAATTAAAATCTCACCTCCTGCAGGAAGCCATCCCCAACCCCTCAATTCCAGTGCCTTCCCTCTGCTAATTATCTCCTATTTATTCTGAATATACTTTACTCTGTATTTATTTGTTTGCATATTGTCTTCCCCCATTAGTTTGTAAGCTCCTTGAGGGCAGGGGCTGTCTTTTGTCTCTTTTTAGATCTCTAGCACTTAGCACAGTGCCTGGCACATAGTAGTAGCACAATAAATGCTCATTGAATTGAATTGAATATCTCTCTGGGTACTCAGTTGTCATTTTTACCAGCCTGACAATCTGAATACACAGGGGGCAGTTTAGATGATTTCTTAGTATCTTCAGTTTTCCAGCATTTCAATCCACTCTTAACTACTTGTGGTCTGTCCTCTCCTGTCCAAAGATCATTTTCCTTGGCAGAAAATAGAAATGAAATAAAAGTTGAGACTTGTCTTCATACTTCATAATCTTTGACCCAGTCACACTGAGAGATTGTACTATCTATCTAGACTTCCTCTTTTTCTTAACAATATATACACACATATATGTATATATGTGTATATATGTACATGTACATATTAAACTAAAATTATAACTCATTGTTAACATATAACCAATATATCTAAGCATTATTTTCAAATAGTAAAATCTACTTAATGCAAGAATTAAAGAGCAAAACTTCTAAATCTCTTTGGTTGCTTTATCACTAACTCTTAGTTTTTTTAAGCAATATTTAAACTAATCTAGTTTTTATCCTCAGGCTTAAATAGAATTCTTATTGTTTATCTGCTTTGCCTTCCTATTTTGAATTCAGATTCCTCCCATGGGGTCCCAAGACTTTAGACCAGCCTGAAATCAAAATCCATTCTTGTGTTTTGTCCTCAACTATTTTGCTTCTATTTCAGCCTGATAAAGTTTATTTATCTGGTCTTGAAAATAAAGCAAAATTGTAGCCTTACCATTTTCTGATTTTTGTTTCTTCTTCTGAAAATGGCAGAACCAGAAAAAATATTATAACCATACAGATCATCATTATAAATGTGAACCCTCTAGAACTGTCTTTTCCTAGTTTATGTTTCCCTATATGTCTGCCTTTTAAGGAGGAAACTGAATGGGGGGTGGAGTCAAATTGGTGGAGTAGAAATAGGACTTCTTCATGGCTCCCACTCCCACCTCCTCCAATTCATGTAAAAATTACTCTAAACAAATTTTGGAGCTACAGAGCCCATAAAATGACACAGAGAAGCTAACTTCCCACTGAAGACAGTCCAGCAGGCTGGCAGGAAGGGGCCAGCACAGTACTCTGGGAGCCAAGCCCAGTCCCACATGAGCCAGAGGTTTTAGCCTCAAGGTGGCCACAACCAGCCTCAGGCTAGAGGGACTTCAGATCATCAGCAACTGTGGCAGTTTCCAAAATTATCAATCCATAGATGCTAAGGACAAAGTGAGAGGTCAGTGAAGTGTGGGCTTTGCGAACCAGAAGTTTGGGGATGCATTCTGGCCTTTACCCCCTGGAGGGAGAAGCAGCTGAGGTGCTGTGGCCATGCAGCTGCTGCCATGTGGCTGCTTCAGAACTCCTGGCTTGCAGATTGTAGGGGGAAAAAACAACCAGTCTGAGGGGTAATTGCTCTTGCTTTAACCTGCTTGGATCTGGATTGTGGTCTAGGCTGGAAGTCCTCGGGTGCATGACCAGTTTGCCAGAGCCTGTGGAGGCTGCAGAGAGGGCACCCAACTAATAGCTCCAGCAGCTACAAAAACCTCAGTGATTTGGGATAAAGTTCCCCTTTCTGGTAGCAGGGTTCTACTGTAGCAAAAAGCTCAAAAGTCAAGTAATTAAGTGGCAACATGAGCAAGCTAAGGAAAAAAAGCAAGCAGAGCAATAAAATATTAGACTCCAATTTGGGGGACAAAAAGGATCAAAGCATGGAACAGGAGGAAGACAACAAAGTCAGAACTTCTGCACCAAAAGTTTCCAAGAAAAATGTGAATTCCTTACAGGCCATAGAGGAGCTTAAAAAGGATTCTGAAAACCAAATAAGAGAAGTGGATGAAAAATTGCGAAGAGAAATGAGAATGATGCAAGAAAATTATGAAATGAGAGTCAACAACCTGAATGAAAAAAATAACACCTTAAAAATAGACTAACTCAAATGTCAAAATAGGCTCAAAAAGGCAATGAGGAGAAGAATGCCTTAAAAAGCTGAATTTCCCAGATGGAAAAAGAATCTCAAAAGCTCACTGAAGAGAATCATTCCTTCAAAATTAGACTGGAGCAAATGGAAGCTAGTGACTTTATAAGAAATCAAGGTATTATTAAACAGATCCAAACAAATGAAAAAATAGAAGGCAATGTGAAATATCTCATTGGAAAAACCATTGACCTAGAAAATAGATCCAGGAGGGATAATTTAAAAATTACTGGACTACCTGAAAGCCATGATCAAAGAAAGAACCTAGAAATCATCCTTCAAGATATTCTCAAGGAATATTGCCCTGATGTTTTAGAACCAGAGGGCAAAATAGAGGTTGAAAGAATCTACCTATCACCTCCTGAAAAAGATCCACTCCAAAAAAAACTCCTAAGAATATTATAGCCAAGTTCCGGAATTCCCAGATCAAGGAGAAAATATTACAAGTAGCGAGGAAGAAACAATTTGAATACTGTCTAAATGCAATCAGTATAGTGCAGGATCTGGCAGCTTCTACACTGAGGGATAGAAGGGCATGGAATATGATATTCCAGAGGGCAAAGGAGCTGGGATTAAGACTAAGAATCACCTACCCAGCAAACAGAGTATCATGTTTCAGGGGGAAATATGGTCATTCGGTGGAATAGAGGGCTTTCAAGCATTCTTGATGAAAAAAAACAGAGTTGGATAGAAAATTGGCACTCAGATACAAAAAGCAAGAGAAGCATGAGAAGGTAAACAGGGAAAAGAAATCATAAGCAACTTATCAAAGTTGAACTATTTACATTCCTACATAGAAAAATGATAATTGTAACTTATGAAACTTTTCTCAGTATGAGAATAGTTGAAGGGAATAGAGATGTATATCTGTATGTGTGTGTGTGTGTGTGTGTGTGTGTGTGTGTGTGTGTGTGAGTGAGTGTGTGTCTATATAGAAGGGCATATAGGCATATGAATACATATGTAAGTGTGTGTATATATGTGTACAGATATACACAGACAGAGGGCACAGGACCAATTAAATAGAAAGGGATGATACTTAAAAGGTGAAATTAAGAGGTGAGAGAGGATTATAATAAGAGGAGATGGAAAGGGACAGAATGGGGTAAATTATCTCTATAGAAGAGGCAAGGCAAAATGGTTACAATGGAAGGAAAGAAAAGTAAGGCAAAGGGGAATGAGTCAAGCTTATTCTCATTGAATTTGGCTTAGGGAGGGAATGACATACACACTAAATAGGGTGTCTCACCCTACAGGAGAGTAGGTGGGAAAGGGATGAGAGGGGGGATGATGGAAAAGAGGGCAGGCTGGGGGGGGGAGGGAAGTTGAAAGCACCCACTTTTAAAAAGGGACAGAATCAAAGTAGATAATAGAACAAGTGGGGGGGGCAGATAGGATGGAGGGAAATACAGTCAGTTTTTTTTGGTTTGTTTTTTTTTTTGCTTTTTGGAGGGCAATTGGGGTTAAGTAACTTGCCCAAGGTCACATGGCTAGGTATTGTTTGTGTGTGCGTTAAGTGTCTGAGATCAGATCCGAACTCGGGTCCTTCTGACTCCAGGGCCAACGCTCTACTCACTGCGCCACCTAGCCGCCCCATTTAGTCAGTCTTTTACAATATATCTACTATGGTAATGTTTTGCATAGCTACACATGTACAACCTATATTGAATTGCTTATCTTCCCAGTAAAGATGTGTGATGAGAGAGGAAGGAGTATAATCTAGAATTCAAAGTTTTAAAATCAAATGTTTTAAAATATAAATATAGATATAGATATTATTTTGCATGTAACTGGAAATAAGATATACAGGCACTGGGACATAGAGATCCACTGTGCCCTACTGGAAAGTCAGAGGGGGGATGGGGGAAGATATGGGAAAGAGCAGATTTGGGGAAGGGATATTCAGTTGGGATCGCTATTTTGGAGTGGTGAGTAGGAGAAAAATGGGGAGAAAATTTGTGACTCAAAATCTTGTGGAAATGAATGATATAAACTAAAAAATAAAAAAGAGAGGAAAAAAAGAAAGAAACTGAAATATGTATGGGTCCTTTTCCCAAAACATTTTTATTTTGTTAGCTAGGTCTTTCATGTATTAAAATTTGAATATCATAATTTCTTTGGAAACAAAAGGAAATTTTCAAATTTGCCTCTGCTCCCAACCTCAGAATTGTAAAAAATCTTTGTTAATACTAGCATCTTTCCTAAAAGGACCAGTATCTCTTCTAGAATAAGTCATTTGTAAACAAACACCATTTAAATACAATATTTATCAGTGATTTTTCAGAAAGCATTCACAGGTGGTGAAATTATGGAAGTATACTCTCAACTATCTGCTGTAGTATGTGAGACTTTCTTAATGACTTTTGATGGGTACCTGATTACTAAAAAGCAGGAGAGGTCTTGGTTTCCTTGTAAGGGATGTTGGATGGCTCTATGTTTAGAAAATGATAAGGAAAAAAAGACGGAGGGGAAGAGAGGGAAGATTTAATTAACAAGATTTGGACCAGAAAGGGCAGACTTCTTTTAGAGCCAAGAAAAAGGGCATTAGAACAATAATAACAATGGTAAGGACAATTAAAAACTTGTATTAATACGATGCTTTAGAATTTTTAACTGCCTTCCTTATAAAAATCCTGGGAAAAGGTAAATGTGAGTAATAGCTGAGGAAATAGGCTCAGAATATTTAGGTGATTTGTAGATAGCACTTGTACTTAAATCTCCAGTCCCACTCAAGTAAGCCAAGTCATGGGCAGGGGTCGGGGGGTGAGTGCCTAACTGCCTGTGAACACTCTGAAACATCAAAGCAAGGCTGGCTTGGGGGAAGGGAATGGGGAAGAAATGCTACTCAAAGTTTGGGGCAAGGTAGATCATTTCAAATTTCACCAACATTCCTGATTCCATGAAAACAATTATCTCAGTCTTCTCTTCTTCAGGTTAAATAAAGCCATTTGCTTCAGCTAATGCTTCTATGATGTGTACTTAAAGCCTTTTAGTGCCTTGATTTTTTTCCTCTGAATATTCTCCAGGTTACTGACATCTCACCTAAGTTGTGGCCCTCAGAATGAAGCACCCTGAGGCAAAGGAGGGTGGAACTATTACTTCCTTATTCTTCTTTAGTGGACCCCCAAATCATTTTAGCTTTGGGGGTTTCTTGTTTGTTTTTTGGTAGCCACATCACACTATCCACTCAGATGGATCTTTCTGAGAGAGAGAGAGAGAGAGAGAGAGAGAGAGAGAGAGAGAGAATGACAAACAATCCTTTCCCAGGAATGTGATGCCATTTGGTGGGTGATGGGTACCATGATGGAAATTCTCATTCCACTTCCTGTAAATGGCCTCCCATTGGAGCTGAGGTCACTGGCTTTTTCATGAAATGAATTTTCTAGCTCCATCCTTCTCCCTCACATCACTTTTGATTGGGATCCTCAGTTTATCTTATGCTATACTATTCACCAATGTCAAAGTAAAAAGTCACCATTCCACAACATAACACCCTCAGTTCAGTGGGAAGACAGAGTACAGCAACAATGACTGAAACATTTGTTCTAGCTTTTATCATCAGTATGACCAAGCTGCCTTATTATCCATCACAAAATTTTAGTATAGTTTACTTGCCCACTCAAAAAATATACTTTGGTAAATCATTGCTTTTGTGCTGTTTTTCTCTACGCTCAATGTGCCACTGTTTACAGGGCCATTGACTACCTGACCAAAATGGAGGCTACGCCCAAATGATATGCAGTGGATCCTGAGAAGCCAAAGAGTCATACAGGCAAGGGACCAACAACCACAGACCTACCATAGGCACCTCTTATACAGAAAGGACCAGTAATAAGACCTCTGAAGAAGAGAACTTATTTGAAAATGGGAACACTTCCCCATCAAACCATCATAATAATCCTATGTTCCATTGATCATTATGATGAACTCATCTTGACTCCAAAACCTTGCTTAATACTGCTATTTTCACTCTGTTCACAGAAGCAATGGTGTTTCCTACAGTAGCTATTATACTGGTAGCCCCAAGGAGTGAATGTAGGGAACCAATGAACACAATGTCTATGCTGAAAAAGTGATAGCAACCTTCTACTAACACTACCCAAGTTGTGATCCTCAAGGAACAGGAAAGCATTGTAGGAAAAGGAATGGTATCTCAATCCAGAGTCTTCCAATCATAGCTGAGTCAGATGAGAGCATAGCATACATGGTATTTAACCTACATCAGCATAGCAAAACAAGATAGTGGGTAGTGAATGCATATCATATGTGTTCATTATTGGCAACATATTTTAGGAAAGACATTGATGAACTGATGGGTGTTCAACAGAGGGTTCCCAGAAAGGTGAAAGGACTCTAGGCTGGGCAATACAAAGATCTGCCAATTAACTTGAGAATGTTTAACCTGGAGAAGAGAAAACTTAAATAGTCTGTGATAGGCTATTTTTAAGTATCTAAAGGGTTTTCCTGTTGGAAGAGAAATTATACTTGATCTACTTGGACCTAGAAAGCAGCGATAAGAACAGTGGGTAGAAGTGGGAGAGAGGAAAATATAGGCTAAATGTAAGAAGTAACTTCCTATTATAACTGTCCAAAGAGCACCCAGTCAATTACTGATAGATCCAGGACTAGAACCCAGAATTACTCTTTGGAAATTAAGTGAGTGCCCATCAATTAATGGCCTAACAACCGATAGTATATAAATGAAGCAGAATGTTGCAGTGTCAAATGAAATGATGACCATGATGAATAAAGGATAAACATGATGAGAAGAGTGGAAAGAACGAATACAAATTAAAGTAATTAAAGCCAGATAGGTGGTACAGTGGATAAGTCTGGGCCTAGATTCAAGAAAACCTAAATTCAAATTTGGCTTCAGAAACTTACTAACTATGTGAGCCTAGGCAAGTCAATTAAGCCTGTTTGCCTCAGTTTCCTCATCAGTAAAACAACTTAGGGAAGGAAATGGTAAACCACTTTAATATCTTTACCAAAACTCCAAAAGGGGTTACAAAGAGTTGGATATGACTGAAGACTACTAAAAAGGAATAATTAAAACCAAAAGAACAATATATACATATTATATAATATATATATGCTATATATATATATATATATATATATATATATATATATATATCCATAATAACAATATATACCATAACATCAACAAAGTCAACCCTAAAAGTCAGAAAAACTCTGAATAATGGTGATGATGGACAGTGTGACATAGTGAGAAAGCAATTGCTTTTTGGTTCATATATAGGTACTGACATTTCCTTCCTTTGTAATCTTGGGCAAGTCACAACCTCTTTGGGACTCAGTTCCTTAATCTGTAAAAGGAGAGAGATTTGGCCATCATGCCAATGTTAGGCATAATTTTTTATGCAACAAAATATTGATAACATTTTATAATAATATTTTGTAATAACAAAGAACTGGAAACAAAATAGAAGCCCACTGACTGGCAAATGGCTAAATTAATTCTGGCATGTTATAGAATATTTTTCATGGAATAAGAAAAAAATGAATATGATTAGTATAGAAAAGCACAAGAAAAATTTATATGGAATGATCCAAAGTAAAATAAGCCTAAGCAAGAAAACAATCCAAAGTAAAGTAAGCCTAAGCAAAAACAAAACAAAACAAACAAAAAAAAAAAAAAACTTGGCAGAGCCCTACTATGGGAACAAGCCCCAAAGTCAAGTAATTGAGTAGTAACATGCCTAGGCAAAGGAAACAAAATAAAGATAAAAAATCAACATTAGACTCCTATTTGGGGGGCAAAGAGGATCAAAGCATGGAACAGGAGGAGCACTGGGAGGTCAGAACTCCTGTACCAAAAGCCCCAAATGAAAATATGAGCTGGTTACAGGCCATAGAGGAGCTTAAGAAGGATTTTGAAAACCAAATAAGAGAAGTGGAGGAAAAATTGAGAAGAGAAATGAGAAAGATGCAAGAAAAGTATGAAATGAGAGTCAACAGCCTGACTGAAGAAAATAACACCTTAAAAATAGATGAACTCAAATGGCAAAAGAGGCTCAAAAAGGCAATGAGGAGAAGAATATCTTAAAAAGCCAAAGTTGCCAGATGGAAAAAGAATCTCAAAAGCTCACTGAGGAGAATCATTCCTTCAGAATTAGATTGGAGCAAATGGAAGCTAGTGAATTTATGAGAAATCAAGATGCTGTTAAGAAGATCCAAACAAATGAAAGAATAGAAGGCAATGTGAAATATCTCATGGGAAAAACCACTGACCTGGAAAATAGATCCAGGAGAGAGAATTTAAAAATTATTGGACTACCTGAAAGCCATGATCAAAGAAAGAACCTAGAAATCATCCTTCAAGAAATTCTCAAGGAAAATTGCCCTGATTAGAACCAGAGGGTGGAAAAAGGCTGAAAGAATCCAGAGATCAGCTCCTGAAAAAGATCCCAAAAAGAAAACACTTAGGAATATTA
Organism: Gymnobelideus leadbeateri; assembly: GCA_011680675.1. Classification (NCBI taxonomy): domain Eukaryota; kingdom Metazoa; phylum Chordata; class Mammalia; order Diprotodontia; family Petauridae; genus Gymnobelideus; species Gymnobelideus leadbeateri. The sequence goes on from WOXC01010507.1 coordinate 207,596, forward strand.
TAACCAGGTTCCAGAATCCCCAGATCAAGGAGAAAATATTACAAGCAGCCAGGAAAAAACAATTTGAATACTATGGAAATGCAATCAGGATAGCGCAGCATCTGGCAGCTTCTAAACTGAGGGATAGAAGGGCAAAGGATATGATATTCCAGAGGGCAAAGGAGCTGGGATTAAAACCAAGAATCACCTACCCAGCAAAACTGAGTATCATGTTTCAAGGGAAAATATGGTCATTCAGTGGAATAGAGGACTTTCAAGCATTTTTTTTGCTTTTTGCTTTTTGGAGGGCAATTGGGGTTAAGTAACTTGCCCAAGGTCACATGGCTAGGTTTTTGTTTGTGTGTCTTAAGTGTCTGAGACTGGATCCAAACTCAGGTCCTTCTGACTCCAGGGTGGGCGCTTTACTCACTATGCCACCTAGCAGCCCTACTTTCAAGCATTCTTGAGGAAAAAAACAGAGTTGAATAGAAAATTTGACATTCAGATACAAGAAGCAAGAGATGCTTGAGAAGGTAAACATGGAAAAGAAATCATAAGGAACTTATGAAAGTTGAACTATTTACATTCCTACATCAAAAAACTGATAACTGTAACTGATGAAACTTTTCTCAGTATGAAAATAGTTGAGAGACAGTCGGGGGCGGAGCCAAGATGGCGGAGTAGAAACAGCTCATCCAAGCCTCTCTGCCCCCAGATTCTCCACAAACTATGTAAAAAAGGACTCTGAAAAACTTCTGGAGCCCCAGCACCCACAGAACGACACAGAGAAGCTAACCTCCCGCTGAGGACAGCCCAGCACCCTGCAGGAAGGACCAGCGCAGTGGTCTGGGAGCCGGCAGCGTGCAGAGCACAGGAGCCGAGCGGAGCCCAGGTCCATGTGAGCCGAGGTTTTAGCCCCAGGGCGGCAGGGCCAGCAGCCAGCTGGAGGAACCCCAGAACACCAGGAACTGTGGAGACTCCAGAATTATCAACATAGACTTGCCTAGGACAAAGTAAGAGGTTAGTGTCCTATGGACTTTGGGACCTGTATTTGGGGAATGCGTCAGCTCCCTCCCCTGGGGGCTAGAAGCTGCTGAGGAGACACGCCACTGTGTAGTTTTCAGAGGCATTTCCAGCTCCCAGCCTACAAATCGTGGGGAGATCCAGCGATCAGTCTTGGGGGGTAATCGCTCTTGCTTTAACCTCCCTGGATCTGGATTGTGATCTAGGGTGGAAGTTGTGGGTGGGTTTACAGCTTGCCAGAAACGGAAGTTGCCCCCCACACGTTCGGGACGAAAATTCCTCTATCTGGCCTTAAAGCCATAGTGTGGCAACAAGCCCAAAAGTCAAGCAATTAAGTGGCAACATGCCAAGGCAAAGGAAACAGAAAAATGCAACCCTAGACTCCTATTTTGGGGGCATAGAGCGGGAAAAGGACTGTGAGGTCAGAAGTCCTGCTCCAAAAGCCCCAGGGGAAAACATGAGCGGGTTGCAGGCCATAGAGGACCTTAAGAAGGACTTTAAAAATCAAATAAGAGAAGTGGAGGAAAAATTAGAAAGAGAAATGAGAAGGATGCAGGAAAAGTATGAAATGAGGGTCAACAGCCTGACTGAGGAAAACAACACCTTAAAAAATAGACTAGCTCAAATGGCAAAGGAGGCCCAAAAGGGCAATGAGGAGAAGAATGCCTTAAAAAGTCGAATTTGCCAGATGGAAAAAGAATCTCAAAAGTTCACTGAGGAGATTCATTCCTTCAGAGTTAGACTGGAGCAAATGGAAGCTAATGACTTTATGAGAAATCAAGATGCTGTTAAGCAGATCCAAACAAATGAAAGATTAGAAGGCAATGTGAAATATCTCATGGGAAAAACCACTGACCTGGAAAATAGATCCAGGAGAGACAATTTAAAAATTATTGGACTACCTGAAAGCCATGATCAAGGAAAGAACCTAGAAATCACCCTTCAAGAAATTCTCAAGGAAAACTGCCCTGATGTTTTAGATCCAGAGGGCAAAATAGAGGTTGAAAGAATCCACCGATCACCTCCTGAAAAAGATCCCAAAAAGAAAACTCCCAGAAATATTATAGCCAGGTTCCAGAATCCCCAGATCAAGGAGAAAATACTACAAGCGGCCAGGAAGAAACAATTTCAATATTGTGGAAACACAATCAGAATAGCCCAGGACCTGGCAGCTTCTACACTGAGGGATCGAAGGGCATGGAATATGATATTCCAGAGGGCAAAAGAACTGGGAATGAACCCAAGGGTCACCTACCCAGCAAAACTGAGTATTTTGTTTCAGGGGAAAATATGGGCATTCAGTGGAATAGAGGACTTTCAAGCATTCTTGAGGAAAAAACCAGAGTTGAATAGAAAATTTGACATCCAGACACAAGAAGTAAGAGATGCCTGAGAAGGTAATCAGGGAAAAGAAATCAAAAGGAACTTATCAAAGTTGAACTATTTACATTCCTATATGGAAAAGCAATATCTGTGACTGATGATATCTTTCTCACTATGAAAATAATGGAAGAAGGGGGTGTGGTCATATGAATACATATGTGAATGTGTGTGTATATGGTTACAGTTATATATGGATAGAGGGCATAGGTTGATTTTGTTGGGAAGGGAGAATACTCAAGGGATGAAATTATGAGGTGAGAGAGGAAAGTGGCAAGAGGAGATGGGGAGAGACATGGTAGGGTAAACTATCTCATGTAGGGGAAGTGGGTGCAAAGGAGGGGGAGAATAAGGAAGGCTAAAAAGGCAAAACCACATTCACATTGAATTTGGTTCAGGGAGAAAATGACATACATACTAAATGGGATATCTCAACCTGCAGCAGGATAGGGGGAAGGGGGATGAGAGGAGGGATGATGGATGGGAGGGCATCCTTGGGGTGAGGGGAGGTTGGAAGTACCCACTATAGAAGAGGGACAGGATCATGTAGGGAATGGACCAGGTGGGGGGTGGGATGAGTGGGAGGGAATTATAAGCAGCCTTGTACAATATATCTACTATGATAATGTTTTGCATAGCTAGACATGTACAACATATACTGAATTACTTATCTCCCCAGAGGGAATGGGTGACAAGGGAGGAAGGAAATGGATCTGAAATTCGAGGTCTTAACATTAAATGTTTCAAATATATATAAATACTATTATTAATACTCTTTTGCTTATAATTGGGAGATAAGATGTGCAGGCATTGGGACACAAAGATTCACCTTCCTCTAATGGAAAAGTCGAAGGGGGTATGGGAGAAGGTATGGGAGAGAGCAGATTGGAGGAAGCGATATCTTGTGGGACTGCTATTCTGGGAGGTTGGGTAGGGGAATAATGGGGGGAAAATGATTGTAACTCAAAATCTGGCGGAAATGAATGATATAAAACAGAAGTTAATAAAGTATTTGTTTAAAAAAAAAAGACAGAGACAGTCAATCAAAGGAGGCAACCCCATCCATATGGTACAAGCAGCAGGCTCCATGCTAGGTTTGAAAATCCAGGTTATATCTGGATTGCTTATTTTTTTAATTATTTTTTTCAATAAACAAAAATTCACGTTCAAAAAAAAAAAAGAAAATAGTTGAAGAAGGGTATATGGGCATATGAATACATATGTGAATGTGTGTATATATGTATATAGGTATACATAGATAGAGGGCACAGGTCAAATTTAATAGGAAGGGATGATATTTAAAAGGTGAAATTAATAGGTGAGAGAGGAATATAACAAGAGGAGATGGGGAGAGACAGAATGGGGTAAACTATCTCGTGTAGAAGAGGCAAGGGAAAGTGGTTATAAGGGAGGGGAAGAACAGGAAGGCAAAAAGGCAAAACCTTATTCTCATTGAATTTGGATCAAGGAGAGAATGACATACATGCTAAATAGGATAGTTCACCCTACAGGAGAGTAAGGGGTAAGGGGATGAGAGGGGGTATGAAGAAAGGGAGGGCAGGAGGGAAGTAGGGGAGGGAAGTTGGAAGCACCCACTTTTGCAAAGGGACAGGATCAAAGTAGGAAATAGACCAAGTGGGAGATGGGATAGGAGAGAGGGAAACATATTCAGTCTTTTACAATATATCTACTATGGTAATATTTTGCATAGCTACACATGTACGACATAGACTGAATTGCTTATATTCCCAGTAAGGGTGGGTGACAAAGGAGGAAGGGAATGAATCTGGAATTCAAAGTTCTAAAATCAAATGTGTAAAAATATATAAATACTATTATTAATACCATTTTATGTATAATTGGGAAATAAGATATACAGGCATTGGGGCACAGAGATTCACCTTGCCCTACTGGAAAAGTAAAAAGGGGTATGGGAGAAGGTATGGGAGAGAGCAGATGGGATGAGTGGATATCCTGTGGGACTGCTATTCTTGGGTGGGATGTAGGAAAAAATGGGAAATTGTAATCCAAAATCTGGCAGAAATGAATGATGTAAACCAGAATTTAATAAGACATTTGGAAAACAAAAAAAAAAACCCGAGAAAACAAGGAAAACAAAGTACATGACTACAACAATGTAAATAGAAAGAACAACAGTAATAAATTAAAAACCTGAATATTGTGAAAGTATAAAAACCAAACTTGGCATCAAATTAAAGAGTCAAGAATGTATCTGTCTACCTTCTTTGAAGAGGTAGAAGAATGGACATGGAAGAGTGAATATGATGTCTTATTTTGTTGATGTACTGATGAGTTTTTCTTGACTTTTCTATAGGCTTTTAAAAATTCTTTATTCTAAGAGATGTATCTCTGGACAAGAGAGAGATGAGGAATACTTTGAGAGATGGAGGTGGTGTGAAAACAGAAAATACCTACATATAGTTTAATGAGGCAATTGACTAGGTAATATCTATGATCTCTTCCGGATTTAAATTTGGATATAATTCTATGATCCATCTTGGATCATCAGAGAACAGATTATGAAACACACTTCACAAATGCCATATATACTATTAGATGAGGTCATTTTTGCTTTTTATAAGAGGGAGTTCATTTTGGAGGAAGAGGATACATCACAAAATGTATGTGACATTAAAAAATAAGAGGTATTAATAGAACTTCTATAACAAAATATAACAAGATGAGTGAATTGAATCATACAATATTTAAGATTGCTTCTGGCTCCAAAATCCTATGATTATCAATGACATCCTGATCTAGAAAATATCAAAATTTAAGAATTAGCCAAGATCATATATCTTATAGCACAACCCCTATCTGAAGGACAAATTTCTTCAAATTAAATAACTAATGAATTTAATATCATTTAAGTATCATGGTAGCCACTTGAGATAGGAATGCAAAAGTGAAACAGACCTTTCCTCAGGAACCTTATTTCCTAATTATTAATTTGTTTGTTTATTTTTAGTTTACAAGATTTAATTCCATAGTTCCTTGAGTTTCAAATTTCCCTTCCCTCCCTTCCCCCAACCCCACAACAGCATATAGTCCAGTATAGGATCTGCAAATACTTTCACATTAGACATTAGTCAGAGGAACCTTAATTCCTAAAAGGGGAAACAAATACATAAAGGGAAATGGTGTCCAGGGAAAGGAACTTTAGTCTAGGTAGTCTTAGGAATGGTAAGTGAACCCAAAGAGCAATTAATTGTCATGCCCTTTTGGAAGGAATGGTATATCTATATCTATATCTATATCTATATCTATATCTATATCTATATCTATATATCTATATCTTATATATATATATATATATATATATATATATATATATATGATTGCTATTTTTTTTTTTTTGCTTTTTGGAGGGCGATTGGGGTTAAATAACTTGCCCAAGGTCACATGGCTAGGTTTTTGTTTGTGTGTGTGTTAAGTGTCTGAGGCCGGATCCGAACTCAGGTCCTTCTAACTCCAGGGCCGACGCTCTACTCACTGCGCCACCTAGCCGCCCCTATTGACTGCTATTCTTAGAACAAGATGGATGGAGGTATGAAGGGAGGAATTACTCATGTGATCAAGCAGAGAGATACAGGGTGGATGAAAGTGTGGCATGGCCCAGGGCAGAGTTCCAAAGCTGAGCAAATTAACTCCTCCAGAGAGGTACCATGGTCTCTAAAGGGATGGTGATGAGGGTATTGTTCCAGAAGAGGAAGAGGGAAGCAGTTGGGCAGATGGAAAGAAGTAATGAGGATGGAGAGGAAAGGGTGAGTAATGGTGAGTTAGATTTGGGGACAGTCATCCTGAGTGACCCCTGAAAAGTTCAGCCACAACCTTTGCTCTCATGCATAAGAGACAAATCGAAGTGAGTAGTCAAAGGGCTGCTGACCCTATTAACAGCTTTGCATGAGGAAGAGGCAATCTTATCTCTCAGAGGACATGCTGGACAAGCACAATAAGGAACAAACAAGGCTGGGCAGGCCATGTGTGCCAGAGTTAAATCTTTACTCATAGAGGAGGTTAACAAGATTTTTATTGACAGGAAAATAAAGACTTCAGAGAGAAATATGATTCACTTTGCTCTGTTTTTAAATGAAAAATGAGTTGAGCTTGAGAGATAACAAATAGCTTTCTCCTTTGAAGACAATGACTATAGTTTCTCTTCAGTGACAGTAATACTGCTGAGCTAAACATAGGGCAACTGGTTCAACAGCTGACTAGACAGTGGAGCAAGGAGGGATGATTTATGGAGTCCGTGGAAGAGGGAACAGCCAAGCTTCACACAACACTGAAGATCTGACAACAATGATGGCAAGGATTTAGTAGGGGCCTACTATGTATCAAGCCCTGGAGATGCTAGGGAAAGAAAAATGAAATCATTGCTGCCCTCAAGGAGCTTGTGTGCTGGAATAGAGAGTTTAATAGGTTTCACATCCTACCAGATAAATAGCCATATTGTAAACCTGATGTAAAGAAAAGGGATATGGTCTGACTGGGTTTGAAGATATTGAAAACTACTGAATGTGTCTTATTTTTCTCTCACAGCAATAAGGACAGGACATTAACAATAATATTAGTTTATATATATATATATATATATATACATATATATATATATATAGTGTTTTAAGATTCTCAAGAGGTATTACATAGGGGGTCTAATCTGATTCTCACAACAATCATATGAGGTAGAGGCTATTATTATCCCCATTTTGCAGGTGAGGAGACTAGGCAAACAAAGATTGTGACTTTGGGGAGGGTCATGCAGCTAGTAAGTGTTTGAAGGACCATTTAAATTCTGGTCTTCTTGTCTTCCACTTAATGTTTGAGGAAATGAATGAATGAAATAAAAATATTTCTACCCACAAATAATTTTATTCATTCAGTAAATACCTATCTAGCATCTACCATAAATTCACAATTTCTAGATGCCATGATGAAAGTCAAAAAGGCATCAGACATAGTCCCCAAAGGAGCTTACAATGAAAAGATAAGGTTGACATATATAGTAATCTCATGTTTTATTTGTATAGACATTGATAATTTACAAAGCATTTTTTCAACATCATATCTGACCTTCACTACAACCTATGAGGTAGGTAGGCCAAGAGATTTTTTTTATTCCCATTAAACCAAGGGATTAAGTGAAATATCCCTGGTCAAACAGCTAGCAACTCAACCCAGAGGTCTTTGACTTTCAATCTAATTACTATCTCTCTTTAAAAAAAAGAGTTATATAACAATACGAAATTAAATGTTCCAAGAGGCAGAGTAAGGGATGGAGTTCTGGATTTAGAGTCAGAAAGACCTAGGTCTAAATCATTCCACTGATATTTAATAGCTATGTAACGATGGGTAAGTCACTTAACTTCTGGGAACCTCATTTTCCTCCCTCAACTTAAAATAAAGGAATTGCTCTAGATGATCTCTGAGGTTCCTTTAAGCTCTAAAGGTGTGATCCTATCAGAGGCACAAATAATAATGATTACTGATATAGAAGTTTAGAGGACAGAAAAGTCACTGTACCCTGGGATAGTTGAGAGATTTGGTATTTGAACCCAATGTTGAAGATTAGGTAAGGTGTGAATAAGTGAAAATAAACATGATGTATTGGGGAAATTAACAAGAATTCTCTAACCTGAACTGGTAGGAAATTTGGGCAGGAAAGTTTGGGGGAACAGATTTCAGAGGACCATGGATATGAGGTCCAACAGTTTAAACTTTATCCTAAAGAAATGGGATGCTGTTAGACTGTTCTTTAGTAGGGCAGTAACATGGTAAAAATTGTGCTTGAGAGAAATTTGTCTGACAGGTTTGCAGGATAAATTAAAGCAGAGAGAAATGAGTCAGGGAAACTTTTTCAGAGGATGATTCAAAAGCAATATAGTTCCCTCATCTATAAAATGAGAAGATTGTATTAGAAGTACAATGACATGCCATCTAGGTCTTAAAAGTCTATGATTCAATAACATGAAAACAAGTATGTAATACTGTAGTATAGGCAGAATTTCTTCAGCATTTGTTCACACAAAGGAAAGAGGATGATTTCTTGGATGAACTTGGTCATAGAGTCTGATTTATAGGGAGAAAAGTCCATTCTAAAAACTATCAACAACCATCTAAAATCCGTTAAGATTCACTAATAACCAGAAAACATAAATGAAGGCAACCCTGAAGTATTACCTCACAACCATCAAATTAGCAAAGATATTAAAACTCATTGCTAGAGGGGCTGATGGAAAACAGACACACTAATTCACTGCAGGTAGAACTGTGAATTGCTTCAACTGTTCTGGAAAACAAGTTTGAATTATGCCACAAAGGTTGTTAAACTGTCCTCAGACTCAGAAATTATACTTCTGGGACTATACCTCAACCCTACCCCAGGAAGTCAATCATAGCAATGTTTTTTTTTTTTTAATTCCAATATCTACCAAAATATTTAGTGGTCTTTTATTTCTAATTAAAAGAAACTGGAAAGAGTAAATGTGCCCAACCATTAAGGAATAGCTGCACAAACAAGGTATATGAATGGAATGGAATGTTTCTTGATTTGTAAAAAATGTTGAATATGAAGAATTTGAAGAAATACAGCTAGACTTCCATTAAGTGATACATGATGGCTACAACAATTTGATAAAGTCAATGTTAACAATTGGCAAAATGTAGATGAAGTAAAAGGACTGTTGTTATCTATCATACTATCAAAGTATACTTCTTATTTTCTGTTAATAATCAAAAATTATAAAAATAGAAATGGACACATTCTCCTAGTCACAAGTGTGCTACTTTGAGGAAAAGTACTTTGGAGTGTTGAGTGTTGTTTGATTAATTTCTGGGAAGTGTTTGTTGTGTTAAATAAAATGGGGCAATTTTAAATTATTAAAAAAGAAAGAAAGAAAAGGTCCATTCAAACTCTGAATCTCCGCACAGGAAAATCTTTAAAGTAATTTTCTGAGTACATAGAATCTAGGAAAATGACTTTTGTTGTATGATATCCACATTGGGCTGAAGTAAAAATGATTTTAAAGATCCAATATCCACATTGGACTGAGGTAAAAAGGATTTTAAGGACCAAGAAGAAGAAATAGGGAATGAAAGTCAGGTATCACCTATATTCATCAAATAAAGCTGGGAAAAATTATTGCTAGAAGGGATATAGCAAGACAGAAAATCAAACTGTCTCACATTTCAAGAAGTATACATTTCACAGGGTGGAAAAAATATGCACAAATTAGAAACTGCAGAGCAAATATAAAGTAATCTTTCTGAACTAATTTCAATAAGGAAAGAGTCCTAATAACTAGAGGAGAGAAGCAGGGATTGAGCAAAGGCCTCATAGGAGATGGCACCTGAACTGTCCCTGAGGGAAACTGGAGATTCTTTTTTTTATTTTTTGGAGGGGGAAAGGCTGGGCATTGAAGGTTAAGTGACTTGCCCAAGGTCACACAGATAGTGTGTCAAGTATCTGAGGCTGGATTTGAACTTAGGTTCTCCTGACTCCAAGGCCAGTGCTCTATTCATTGAGTCATCCAGAAGAATTCACAATGGGATGTATTAAAATGTGGGTGACCCCTTGCTCAAAGGAAAACACTTAGGAGATGGAATGTGGTTGACAATATCAGAAGCTACAGAAAAGTCAAGAGTGAGAACTAAGAAAAGGCCATTAGATATAGCAGGTCAGATGCCATTGGTCATCTTAGAAGAGTTTTCCTAAAGGTATGGCACTGTGAAGCAGAAGGAAATGTCAGGAAGGAAATGTTTCACAAAATTAAAAGTCATTTAATATATGGTATCCCCCCACTTTAGACAGACTTTCTGCTTTTTTTACATCCTTGGAATAATACAGATATTTAGTACTGAGGCAGTTTCTTTCCTAGATATGGTATAGACTCTCCCAGCTCCACCACTTCCTTATTAACTGGGTGAATCTCAGTGAGCTCCATTTTCTTTATATCTTTATACATAAAAAGACAGGATAATGCTCCCCACTTATAAGAGTTGTCAGGACAGTATCTTAGAAACTGTAAAGTGTTGTAAATAAACAAAAGCTATTTTTATTATATTTGATATACTGTTTTGTGATGATGATGAAGAAACGATGATGATGATGATGATGATAAAGATGATGCCATGCTTTGGCCCTGTTTTCCTGATTTACTACTCCCTTAGATAAAGTTTGTCCCCTCATGGCTTCTCTGTTTCATTATACTTAGGTTCATGTACAAGCAGTTCTCTGTAGGCCTTTAAAACTGAGGCTGTGGTTTCCTGCTCTACTATTAAACACGTCTTTTGAATCTTCTGGATTACAATCTGACTGTAAAGATTACTCCTAAAAGAGAAGTGCTATATTGTGACAACTAATTTATAGTCAGCCACTACTCAATTCCAGGTTTCCAAAGGCTGACTTAAGTTCAATATATTCCAATTAACCCCCATGAGATTGCTCCTCCCAGACCAATTGTTATTGAATCACTTGACTTCACACAGTCTCAAGGAGAATTTACTCAAAAAAAATTTACTCAAAAAGCTCTATAATATAAAGAACCATCAAATGGCAGCATACATGAAACACAGCTATCACTTTCACATCAATCCCCCAAAGTACTTCCTTCCTCCTCTACCCCTCCAGTTGAATTCTGATCTCTCCACACTCTCCTTAATGTTTCTACTTAATGGAAGAGGAAAGGAGGCAACTTTGCTGCCTTCTAATTAACTCCTCTGTCTATCAATATTACAGGAACAGGATAAACTCATTCACCCACAGAGGGTAGTAAAGAAATTTGCTGAAGTTCTAAGGGAATATTGGCCCACCCACCATACCTAACATGATCACAAAAAGCTTCACTACCTTCCAGATATTCTCTGCTCCTCTGTTAAGTCCTAGGCTGTCTTCTTTGCTTTATCACTTCTATCCAAAATGATGTATCTGAATTCAGTAGCCATCAGAAAGTATCAATAACTGCTCTGGGAGGATGAAATCTGGCTCCCAGGTTGCCCCTGCCAATACAGTCATTATTCACTCTCTCTACTATAATTTCTCATTAATTTGGTCATCCTTTCTCTTTAAAACTCCCCTATGTAAAGACAAGTCCCTTTGATGAATGCCTCATACAGTACTGTGTGTAGAGCATCTTACCTCCTGGAGAAGAAACTATTCACTTGAAATTTCATCACTATGCAGATTAACTTAATTTTTGGTACTCAACAGTCTCAACTCACTCAGCTACCTCTCCTCTTTAATTGGAAAGGCTCAAAGGAAGGGCAATAAACTTTTCCCAAAGTCTTCCTTTAAAAAGGGCTCAGAACTTTCCAAATTTTCCAGTAATTCTCCATTTTCCATCATTTGATGGAAATTTTTCCATTTGACTCCATGGATCATCATGGATCCCTTTCTGTCCCACCTTTTTCAGCTTCCTTTTGTGTATTGTCTTTCTTCATTGGATCATACCCCTTGCCTTCATTGGAAAGGCAAGGGTTATCTTTTTCTTATTTGTATATTGAGTGCTTAGTATAGTGCATGTAGTAGGCACTTGATAAATGCTTATTCAATTCAATTTCCTGAAGTCACATTCAGGATGATGGCCAAATGAATATGCTCTTTGAGTCAAAACCTGCAATTTCATTGGTATAGAGAGCTCCTAGTGAGTAACTCCTACCAGTGTAAATTGTTTCATGCTATATAACTTCTAATCTTTAAGAACTGCCTAGGAACACTAAGAGGTTAAGGGCTTGCCCAGGGCCATATATCAAGTATGAGTCAGAGGTATAGGACTAGACATAGGACTATAGGGTTAGCACTAGAAATGGACTCAGAGGCCATCAAGTTCAACCTTCCCCTACCCCTGTCCCATCAAGTCCAACTTAATATAAACATGGGCCACTAAACCATGTGTAAAGATCCTTGATGGCTACATATTGACTTAATTTTAAAATGTAACATTATCTTTATTTTATTGTATTTTCATTTATTTTGCTAAACATTTTTCAATTATATTTTATTCTGATTTAGGCCACACCTGGGAGTGTTGTGAGCAGCCAGCAGCCTAGGGCCACCAAACTTGACACTTTTCCTTTATACTATGCTACCTTAAAATTCACCACAGAAAGCAAAACATGGGCTATGCAAGGTCCAACTAGTTTCTTCATGCTGGTATACTCTGTGGCCTAATTTCAAACTACTTATTTTCACATATTCTATTCTATACTACAACCAAAATGTACTACTTCCTGGTCAAAGAATACAGTTTTTGCCTTTCTGTCTCTATTTCTTTGCTTCATATCTTTGCATATTTCTAGTGAAGCCCTTCTTTGGAGAGAGATATAATCAGAGAGAGAAAGAGAGAGTGGAGGGGGGAGAGGGAGAGAGGGAGAGAGAGAGAGAAGCACTTTACTATAGGCTAAAGCTTAAGTCTAGGTCAATTTGTCCCTTCTGATAGTGTGGTCATCCATTTATAACATATGCCCAGAATATAATACAAATCAGTTTATCTTTATTTGCAGACAAAACTCATTATGAAAGAAAAACAAATCAACGAGATTTAAGGGTAAGTGATTCTAGTTCATCAGATAAGATGAGGCATAGGAGGCAGAGAAAGTGAAGAGGGGATAAATCCACCACATCCAGTAGTAGCAAAACTTCTAAATCTTTTCCCAGAAGACCATTATTTACATGGGTCACAACTGCTCATGATGATATTCAATTTAATATAATAGCACCTTTCACTTATAATTCTCTCCTATTTTCCTTTAATCCCTTCTTAAGCTGCAAATAATTACACTTCCCCTCAGCTACCTTGACATCTTAGGATGTCCTCTCCCACCATCTTTACCTGTTGGTGTTGTGAAGAGAGTAAGAGCAAGACTGAGATCCTACCCACCCTTCAATATGGAACTCAAATACAGCCTCCTGAAGAAAGCTCTCCCTCATCTACCATAATATAAAATGCTCTGTTTCATGAGCTCTCTTAGTACTTTATTCATATTTTTCTTACATACTTAACATCTTCTACTTTGTATTACAGCTATTTCTATATGTAGTTTATCCTTCCTACTAGACTCTTGAGGAAAGAGATAGCTTCTTATTTATCTTTAAATGTCCCCTTAGTACTTAGAAAAATGTTTTGCATGTGGTAGGTTAATAGGTTTGTTCTTATGGCAGGAATACAAAGAGCTATGGAGTTCTCCTAAATTGTGTTTTCCTTCTAATTTTCAGACAAGCTGATTATTCTAAGTATATTTACATGCATGTTTTGGAGTTAGGGAGAAGAGATAGCTGCAGTAGAGAGATTTACTTTCTTTTGCCTAATTTGCCCTTTTCTGGGTTCTGGGAGAACACAGTATTGGGGGCTGGGAGGAGGAGCCAGTGACTGCCTATGTTTGTGAGTGTGTATGTATATGTGCGCATACATGTGCACCCACATAATTGCATAACCAGCTTGATCTTCTGTTCTGGAAAGCTTTGTAATTATCTCATTCACACATAGAGAGGGTGAGAGACGGAAAGAGAAGAGATCCATTTTCCAGCAGTAATCACATTACAGAAAACCACCAGGAGTCATCTCATTTATCTTGCTTATTTATCCAAAGTCCAAACAGCCCTCCACTGCAAATCACATTTCAGTAGTGTGGAGGATTCTGTCTGCTGTTAAAACTCCTCACTGGATGTCTCCTTCAGGATCATCATCCCTGGGTAAATATCAGTCTTGCTCTAATGGCAACACTCAGGGAAATAAGATTATTTGCTCTGAGTTATGGAAAACACAATATAGGCTGGGGTGAAACTCCATTTTGCTTAAAAATTCATCCAAGGTACATAATTCAATGTGGACACAACCAGGCTGTGATGAATGAGAGCAATGGATAGGACTTTCTAATCATTTCATCTCTAAATAATGGGCAGAGAACTCATTTGCCTAACTCTTCATTTTGCAGACAATGTGAGAGGGATCCTTATGTTCACTGCCTCTTAGTTGAGGGACTCCAGGAGTCCAGCTTGCAAGATTCAAACAGAGTTGAGGTAAATAATATGTTTATACCCCAGAGAAATGAGAAAAATCAATAGGATATTGACCTGCACATTGGTAGGTGAATGGCTGAAAGTGCAGTAAAGCAGCCTACAATTAGAGAAATATAGCTAGAAGTGGTTTGAGGGGGGAAGGTAGTGAATCCTCTTCCCTGCCACAAATAGAAATAGATCAACTTAGCACTTTAAAGCTGGCAAAGTGCTTTCATCACAACCGCCCTGGGACATAGGCAGTGTTAGCAATTTTATCTCCATGGTATAGATGAAAAAACTGAGGCATAGTCTTCCTCCATCTCCAGATTATTATACATAGAGCTGCCATATTGATATTCCCAAAGCACATATCTAACCATACCAGTCCTTACCCAAAAAGCTTCAGTGACTCCCTATGGCTTCTAGGCTCAAATATAAATCTCTCTGTTCAATTCCTGTGTGATCTGGCTATAATCTACCTCCCCAAGCTTACTGTACATGATTCTACTTCACATACTCTGCATTCTGGCCCCAAAGGGGCCTATATCTGCTTTTTCAGATTGTCTCCATTCCTTGGCTCAGACTCTCTCCCTGACCACCTCCTCTCTGCTTCTTTGAATCCTTGGTTCCCTTCAGGATTCAGCCTTTCTCCTGCTACCACCACCCCTGTTTCCCATATAACTTTCTTTTTATTTTTCACTTGTTAATTTTCATACAGCTAGGTTATGGTTAGTGCAAGCAATGAATCCTGTGAAGTTGTCACATTATACAAATTCACACTGCATATTTCCACTGAAATGGAACCAATGACCATAATTTGCATATTTATAACTTCAAATATTGTGAATTTGAAGACGTGACCACTTCATGGAAGTCACTGTTCTCACTAATTGGGACCTAGCTGTATGCATTATCCATAACCCCCACCACCCAATGAAATGGAAGCCCCTTGAAGGCAGGGACAATTTTTTTATCTTTATAACCTCAAAACCTAGTACAAAGTCTGACATATAACAGGCACTTAATCAAGTTCTAAGGAGTAAGTGAATGAATAAATAAATGAATGAATGACTGCCTCTCCATAGGCACACAATGAGCAGGTATTTAAACTCAGGTATCCTGACCTTTTCTGCTTCCATCACTCCACAACAAATTTAATGGTTCTAGAGTATAAAAGAACACTCCTGGTATCTATCCTAGTATAGACTCACCAAACATCAGAGCTAAAAAGGAACTTTAGAGATGCTGTCTAAAGATAAAAGAGCTAGTGAGTGGCAGAACCCAGCCTAGACTTAAGGACTCCCTGACCAGCACTCTTTCCACATCTAGGTCCCATAAAGCAAAGAGCACTGGGTTTGTACTAGGGAAGACCTGGGTCCAAATGGAACATCACAGGCTTATTATCTGTGTGACTATGGGCAGGTACATTAGTCTCTGTTTGCCTCAGTTTCCTCATCTATAAAATGGGTATAATAGCACCTACCTCAGAGTTACTATAAACATCTTATGAGAAAATATTTGTAAATGTTTAGCAGAGTGTGTGAAACAGAGTAGGTGCTTAATAAATGAATGTTTCCTTCATTTCCCTTAACCATTGCCTCCCACTATAGCCCCTAAGGACTTAAGGGGTAAAAAGGAAGATGAGAATAAATCTTTACTAAATAGAGAGAGATCTGTTTATTCAAATATCAAGCACATATTAGGTGGCTATTACTTTTCCTGCACTGAGCTAGGTATTAAAGACTCAAAGAAAAAAATAAACTAGTACATGCCCTCAAAAAGCTTATATTCTTTTTAGGGAAATAATATATAAACAGATAAATATGAAATAAAAGCTAGTAAATGTAAAGTGATTGGAGGTGTAGGGGTGATAGGGAACAACTGGGGGAAGGAGTCAGGAAAGACTTTGTGAAAATGGGAAGGACAATAGAAAAATCCTGTAAAGGAGCTAGAATTCCAAGAGGCTGAGGAAAGCAGAGAAACCAATCTTGCCATGAAATTGGTTAACAGAATAAGGATAGGTTGAAGACATCAAAATTGAAATGAAGGGCAGAGAAGGATAAGGCTCTTGGGAGGGGTAGAATTTGAGGTAGTTGCGAATAAGGGCATGGAAAGCTAGAGAGTATGGAATTTTTTTCCTGGGAAGCCTTCAACTCAAAATTACATGGTTTTGGAGAGAAGATGGGGACTGCTAGATAAGGACACTGTATGCTACCTAGATATCCTTCTCAATAACAAGATGAGCTATGCTCCATGCCACAACCTGGATGTTGAGTTGATTTTTTTTTTCTATTAGATGGAAACCACATGTTCCTTGTCAAAAGCTATAGCTATAGCTAAGTCAAAGAAATTTTTTAATCAACTGAAAGTGAGGCATATATTTGTTATTGAAAAACTATAATCTTCCTTTTAGTTATTGACTCCCTAATACACATTCTCACATTGTGAGGGGACCTAAAGGTTCCAAAAGCTTAACACAGGGCTTAGCAAACAGGAAGCATTTATAATGATTGCTTGAAAGGTCTTCTTATTGAAATGGTGGTTACAATGACTGCTGGGCCAAAGGGAGTTTGATACTAATAGCTGATGGGATGGACTATCACTGTGGTTGTTAATAGCTATGCCTGCTATAGTGTTCCTTAAGTAGAATTAACCCAGAGCCTTCCATGATGAAACAGGAAGGGAATGAGGAACTAATTCCCCCATGGTTGGGATGGGAGGGGAAAATGGGAAAAGGATAACAAAAATGAGGTTGAGAAGTTAATCAAGCAATGGAACACTGCTAGCATAATTAAGGAATTTGTGGGATAAGAGAATCTCAGGATAAAAATTCAGAAAAGAATAATTCAAAAGTCACAGAAAAGATTATGGGATAGTCTCAAGAACACTAACATTCTTGAAAGGATTAATAAAAGAATTGTAAGACAAAATAATCAAATAGACAGCCTAGATCAGAGCTGGGGAACCTACAACCTGCATTCACAATTTGTTCTGTCAAGTTTGGATTCAGTCAAAGGGCCACACTTGAGGACCTAGAAGGACATATGTGGCCTTGAGGATTCAGGTTCCCCACCTCTGGCCTAGATGAAACCCCACAACACTCTCATAGAGCAGTGGATACTCCACAAAAAAAGATTAGAAGAAACAGAATTTGATATTTCAATGATCCAACAATATATATTAGATAATAGTGAAAAAACTGAAAAAAATAGTGACATATCTCCTATGAAAAATAAATTGAAGAATTGTTCATGAAAAGACAATCTATGCAATCTGATTCAATCCAATAAACATTTAGTAGTTACCTATTATGTTTCATGCACTGTGCTAAGCACTGGGTACACAAAAAGAGGTAAAAAAAAATAGTCCCTGTCCTCAAGGAGCTTACAATCAGGCTTTCATAAAAATATGGCAAATCAAACAAAAAAAAACTCTGAATACTATGTTTCAAGAAATCATAAACGAGAACTGCCCAAGGGCACTGTAGCAAAAGATTACCACCTAAAATATAACCCCTAAACGTAACAGAGAAATCTGAGCTACATCACACCTAGGCATGAGATTACCAAAATTTATATACACCAGATCAATGAAAAAAATACTTATAGTTCCCTAGATGAGACAAATAAAAAGCATGAATCCCTGTCAGAATCAGAAAGATTTTGTATGTACTATGAAATAGGGCCGAAAAATTTAAAATATAACATTAAAAAGCAAGGGCAAGTGGTTTACAAATGAGATTAATTTATCTTAAAATGTTGAGTATAATACTATGGTCGTATATGGAAGGATGGACATTCAGTACAATTGATAACTTCTAAGTATTGCATTTGAGAATTAGAGATTTCAAAAGGCAAATACATCACAGAAACTTAAGAAAAAGAAACTAGTTTGAGCAATTCAAAAGAGGTAAATGATCTATTGTCTATTTCCTGAAAGGACACTATCATCCTATAGAAGACACTATTTTCTATTATTATCTGGGCCAGGAAAGGAAAGCTTGACATTTAAGGAGAGAGACAGAGAGAATCAGAGAGAGAGAGAGAGAGAGAGAGAGAGAGAGAGAGAGAGAGAGAGAGAAGAGTTTGGTGGCTGAATGATAAATAGATACATAACTAAATGAATGAATGAAATCTAAAACAGAATATCATTATAGAAATACAATGAAATGAGCAAAGGACTAAGCTATGACAATGAGAAGGAAAAGAGGTTATGGAGGGGTGAGTTGAGAGTAATAGCAAACAGGGCAGGGGATACCCTTAATCAAAGGAAGGAGGGATAAAGAAGAAATAGTTTACCAGCATTTGATCACAGAAAAGACAAACTTAACTATCATAACCATGAATGTGAATGGAAAGAATTCACTCATAAAAAAAAATAAAATTGACCAAATCAATTACAAAGTAAAACATAAAAACTTACTGTTCATAAAAAAATGCTTATAATATAAACATACTGAGTTAAATGATGGTTTGTAGTAAAAGTTATTATAATTCAGCAGAAACTAATCTTAAGCAGCAATCATAATTGAGAAACCATTAGCTAACTTCAGAGAGTAGTAGATGAAGGGAAATAGGTTTGCTATACAATCATAGTTTATATTACAAATACATAAGTTATAGTCAGAGAAGCAATTAAAATATAGTGCCTGTAACATAGTAATAACAATAAATGCTTGTTAACTTGTTGACTTTATGGGCACTATGCTAAGTGCTGGAGATACAAGGAAAAGCAAAACTATCCTTCCCCTCAAGGATTTTATATTCTATTCAGGGAGACAAACTATGGATAGAGATATGCAAAAAGATACATCTAGAGTAGAGGCAGATGGTGACTTTAGAGTGAAAGCTTCTAGCACCTGAGGCTGTGGTGAGTGAGATCAGGAAACTGAATCTTCAAGTCAATCTAAAAGTTATAAATTATGCCATTTATTATAAACTTTTTTCAATCAAAATTATAAATACTATGCCTGAACTATCACCAGATCTTTATTTTAAAGTCTACATTAGTGAGATCTTACAGCATTTAGTATTTATGCTCATTGACCATTAGATTATACACACTGTGGTCAAAGAGATAAGACTCAATTCCAAGCTTCCCAAGTAACTGAATTTAAAATGTTTCTTGATATGCATTGTATTTAATAGATGCCTGGTCTCATTTTCTAAAGATGCATTATCCAGTAGGAATTCCAGACCCTAAGATAAATCTCATGATTTTCACTATTTAAAATTTAGGAAATAGCTCTTAAGTGACTTGCTCATACTCAAGAGTTGGGTGTCTGTATCTTCTGTATGATTATCTTTACAAAATCAGTGGGTAAGAGAACACAGATTCTGAGTGCTAGAAGGTAAAGCAACACTCCTGATTATAGTCCAGACCTCCCCTACTGAACCAGTTTCCAATGTCAGTTCCAGAAATGGGTGATGAAGAGTGCACACATTTTCATCAAATGAAAATGATAATAGTTATTTGTTGTTGTTGTTTTTTCCTCCTGAGGATTCAAGCAGGATTTAGCAATCTCTTCCCTGAGGTTTGGCACAATTCCTGAGCTTAGGTAAAGATGGGGAATGTAAAGAGGCCAAGTGACACCAAGTGCAAAACTTTTTTTTTTTCCAAACAATTTTCCAAATCTGCAATGCAATGCAAATTGTTTCCCTCTGATTCCAATGAGGACAAGGACACTGTGGGTTTCTGAGGGATGAGCACCAAAAGTAGAGCAAGAAGAAAAGAGAGTATGACAAGTTCAAAAGATATTTCCCTTTTCCTAAGTCTGCTGCAGAATACCTAAGTGGAAGGGGTGGGGGTGCATATTAGACTTGGGGATGGCAATGAAAGCACATAGAGTTTTCTCTCCAGAATGATCAAGGCAGGAAATTAGGTTAAGATACAAATCTGCAAATGGTGAAGTTTACATAAGTACATAGAACCTACCCCACCATGCAAGAATAATTAAAATCTTATGACTACCACCCAGCAATGGTTTCCAGAAAACTTCCCAATGAAACTCAGTGCAACAAAGTGTCCATTCCTCTTTCCCACAGAGTGGAAAATTCCCAAAATGGTTGGGGGTGGGGATACAGGATTTGGAGGAAATATTGTACATTCTATTTGGAAATGGAGCTGAACACAATTAATTTACATAAACAAATTGGGTCTCCTTGGTATTATAATTAATTCTTATGTTGCAAATTGCTGTTTATTGTCCCTGCAGGCTTCCTTTGTAGAATTAATTTTCTATGGAACTTGTTCAGCTTCACTGAAGGCCCTGTTTTGTGTACTGGTCACAGTCTGCCTAAATAGATCTTAAGCCATTTGAAGGTAGGGACTGAGTCCAATCCAATCCACTCCAAAAAAGTATTTGTTAAGCACCTACTAAGAGTAAGACTTAGGGCCATAAATAGAGACAAAATGGAAAAATAATCTCTGCCCTTGAAAAGTTAACATTCTTATATTGCTTTGTATTTCTTTGGCCCAGAGTCCAACACAATGACATATAGGCTTTAATACTATGCGTTGAGTTATAATAAAGACTCCAGCAAGCTGAAGGATGTCTAGAGACCAAGCAGAATGATAAGGTATCTTGAAAAGAGGTAAGAGGCAATTGAAGGGACTAGATGACAATCTATAAAGATATCACATCAAAAGTTTATAAAGTGGGTAGATGATTTAAGTTCCCTTCCAACCCTGGGACAGATAAGAAAACCAAGCTTATCTTCTCACAGAAACAAGTTCCTCTTGATTTCTCACTTCTGTCACCCAATCTCCCATGTTCTAAGTTTTGTTGTTTCCAAATCTTCCCAAGTACACATCTTTATGCATGATTTTATATTATATATTTATGATTTATTATTTTATATTTATTTATAAATATCATATATGTCCCTCTAGAGAGGACAATCCCCTTGTTCTGACTATAATGCTAAATGACCAATGGCTTGGTATCAGCAGATATGCACTTAAATGACTGGAATGTGGAACATTCCCAGATTTCTACAAGGTTATGCCAATAGAGCACATGATCAACTTGTGCCCTACCAAGCTTATATGGCTTTAAATATAGCCTACCTGATATCCAAGGTTCATTCAAGCTAAATTTAGAGATACTCAATAGAAGGCTTTTCATAGGTTGTTGAATTCTTTTAGGCACAAAAATCCTAATGAATTGCTGCTAGGTAGCATGGAGGATTTGCCATAGGGGGAAAAAATCTGGACAGTATACTAAACTAGCAGAGACATCACCATACTGACAAAAGGTCAGTTTAACCATAGAGTTAAAGCTATGGTTTTTCCAGTAGTGATGAATTCTAAGGAAACCTGAGCACTGGAGAATTTATGTTTTTGAATTGTGGTGCCAGAGAAGACTTTTGAGAGTCACTTGGACAGTTAGGAATTCAAATCTGAAGGGGTGGTGTAGCGGCAAGCACCCCAACACCTCCAGGCTGGCTGCCAACACAGGTTCTTAATCTGATTTTCTAAAGGAAAGCAACTCAAAACAGGTTAACAAGCTTACTTTAATCAATCAAACATAGATAGTTTACCTAGTTCAGGGGAAAAAGGTCAGCACCCTGAACTTCAAAGTATACAGACAGAACTTACAAGACAGAGAAACAAACAGATCAAGCAGACAGGCTTCCAAACTGTCCAACCATTCTATCAATACCAAATCACAGTTACCGGAGAGGGAAGCATCAACATCTGGGTTTTCAAAGCTGGGGGGCTCTCAACAGCTGCCCAGAGTCTCATCTGGTCAAATCACACAACACTTCTCAAAGTGAGCCCCAAAGCAAAGACTCATATCAGGGATTATATAGCCTTCTCCTGGGTCAGAGAATGTAACCACCATCTTGACCCACTGCCCAATCACACAGCATCAAGGTGTAGGCATTCCTGAAAAACAAGCCTCCTGCCACAGGCTCCATGTGACCACATTCAGCCTATTAGGGGGCAGAGTATATTTTCAAATCAAGGAAGGTTCTCAGAGTCTCTTAAGCCAATCAAAGAGCCTAGGGGCAGGGAAGACCTTTAAATTTGCATTTCCATTACAGGTGGCTAGGTGGTGCAGTGAATAGAACACTTGCCCTGGAATCAGGAGGACCTAAGTTCAAATCTGGCCTCAGACACTTAACATTTACTAGCCATGTGACCTTGGGCAAGTCACTTAACCCCAATTGCCCTGCTTTCCCCCCTCCAAAAAA
This sequence comes from Gymnobelideus leadbeateri, assembly GCA_011680675.1. NCBI lineage: Eukaryota > Metazoa > Chordata > Mammalia > Diprotodontia > Petauridae > Gymnobelideus > Gymnobelideus leadbeateri. Next base: position 230,192 of record WOXC01010507.1, read on the forward strand.
AAAGCAATAAATAAATAAATTAAAATTCAAAAAGAGAGCAGCTAGGTGTCAAAGTGAATAGACCACTGGCTCTGGAGTCAGGAGGACCTGAGTTCAAATCTGGTCTCAGACACTTAACACTTACTAGCTGTGTGACCTTGGGCAAGTCAACCCCAATTGTTCTCCAAAAAGGAAAAAAGGAATTCAAATCTGTCAGTATTTATAGAAATTAACTATAACTATTGAAGCTGAAACTTAAATACTTTGACTACATAATGAGAAGATGAGACTCATTGGAAAAGACTAGTGTTGTGAAAGATTGAAAACAAAAGCATGGGATCCAGAAGGTGAGACAGACAGAGAGTCATGGAAGCAACAAACATGAGCTTGGATGGACACTGGGAGATAAGGGAGCACAGAAGGGCCTGGTGTGACCCTGTTCATGGGTCACAAAGAGTTAGTCATGAGAGGATAACTCAACAACAACAACAGCACAGTGTAGAGCATTCCACCTAGAGTCAGGAAATCCTGAATTCAAATCCATCCTCAGATATTTACTAGCTGTGTGACCTTGGGTAAGTCACTTGACTTCTGTTTGCTTTAATTTCCTCATCTATAAAATGGGGGTATTAATAGCAGCCATTGCCCAGGATTGTTGTGAGGATCAAATGACATAATAATTAGAAAGTTTTTAGCCCAGTGCCTGCACACAGGAAACACTATATAAATGTTACCTTCTTCTTATTACTATTGGCCATGATTAAAAAATGAATATAGTAAACATATACAAAGTGCTTTAAAGCTTTGCAAAGCACCTTATATGCATTATCTTATTTGAGACTACCAACACTAACCCTCTAAGTTAAGTGCTATTACTTTGCTCATTTTACAAATCAAAACTGAGTCTCAGTGAGGGTAAGTGACTTGCCCAGGTTACATAGCCAGTAAGGGTTTGACGAAAGATTCAAAATGAAGTCTTCTCTAAGTCCAGAGCTCAATGAACTAGGCAGTACCGCCATTTACCAAATGATAAAATAGCTATTGTCTGCATTGGTAGAAGGAGCACCCATACAAAAGAAATGACAGCTTCTGGAAGTGTAATATATGTACCAATAGGCAAGAAAACATAATGCATGGGAGGTTGTCCATAAAGTCGGAAAGTCCTAGGTAAATGTGTATGTGTGCACATATATGTGCATGTGTGTACATATATATGTTGTTGTTTTTCAGTAATTTCAGTTACATCTGACTCTTCATGATCTCATTTGGGACTTTCTTGGCAGATACTGGAGTGGTTTGCCATTTCTTTCTCTAGCTCATTTTTACAGATTAGGAAACTAAGGCAAACAGGATTGAGTTACTTGCCCAGAGTCATACAACTAGTAAATGTCTGAGGTCAGATTTGAACTCACAATGATAAGTCTTTCTGACTCCAGGCCTGGCACTTTATCCATTGCACCAGCCAGATCCCTACACATGTATGTATGTATATACATACATAAATATACAAATAAATGTGTATATAAATGATTGAACAAATTATGGTTTATCAATATAATGGAATTTTATGGTGCCATAAGCAATAAAGCATACAAGAAATATGGAAAGATCTGTTAAAAAGGTGTTAAATAATTAAATGCAAAGAACTAGAACTACATACACATTTATCCCAACTAAATTTAATCTTTAAAAGAAAAGAAAGAAGTAAGAATTCACTTCCAAGAACAGTAGAATTTCCTGGAAGCCTGAAGTGTATTTTCTTTGCTTCTTTTTTGTCTGTTTATTTCTTTTTTTTTTTTTTTTTGCTTTTTTGTAGGGCAATTGGGGTTAAGTAACTTGCCCAAGGTCACACGGCTAGGTTTTTTTTTGTTTGTGTTTGTGTGTGCCTTAAGTGTCTGAGGTCAGATCCGAACTCAGGTCCTTCTGACTCCAGGGCCAACACTCTACTCACTTAGCCACCTAGCCACCCCTGTCTGTTTATTTCTTTGGCATCCTACTTTTAAAAGAGTGATTGAGGGAAAGATTTCCCCTAATTCTTTTGTTTTCATTTCATTTTGTTGGTCCTTTTTGACTTGAATTTAATTTTAAAATTTATTTTTAAAACAAACATGCATGAGTTATGTAATTTATACACATAAAAGATGTCTTTAGCTCTAACATTTGAAATCCGAGAATCATATTCTAGCTCACTAGTTGCTAATGTTCAATGTCATTGTAGCAAGGGCACTAAAGAAGAGTCCCCAGCGATCTGTGTTCAACTATATATTGCTTAGAAATTTTATCTAGAACAAAGGCATAGGACTTTTAACTAAAAGAAAAGCATAGCCAGCACACTCATCTCTATGAATAGATGATGGAGTCAGAATCCAAAAGGATCTTGATGGTCTAGAGCCTTGGGATGAATCTAATAAGATAAAAATAAGACAAAACTCAACAGGGATAAAATCACACACTTGAGAAACAAACAAAAAAAAATCAACTTCACAGGCAGAAAATGGGGAAAGCTTGACTAGACAGACTAAAAAATATCAGGTGGGGGGAGTCATTAGTGAGCCACAAAGTCAATATGAGAGATCAGTGTAGGCATCAGTAGCCTTTAATAAAGCTAATGCAGTAAGAAGTGATGAGTTCCCATGAATGGGGTAGTCCTAGCCCAGGGATGGGGAACCTACAGCTTCAAGGCCACATGTGGTGCACTAGTTCAAGTGCAGCCCTTTGACTGAATTCAAATGTCACAGAACAAATCCCCTTGATAAAAGTATTTGTTCTGTAAAATTTGGACTCAGTTAAAAGGTCACAGCCAAGAATCTGGAAGGCTACATGTGGCCTTGAGGTCACAGGTTCCCTCCCCTGGAACTAGCTCCATTGAACTTGGTCCTCATCAGATTTCAACTAGTATATTGTGTTCAGTTCTGGATGTTTCTGTTTTATCTATACTGAAGAATATTTAGAAGAAAACAACCAGGTGAGGGAAGAACCTTGAGTTGATATCATGTGAAGATTGGGTGAATGAACAAGGCATGTTTAGTATAAAGAAGACTCAGGGAATACAATTGCCTTCTACATGTATCCAATAGGTTGTGTTTGCCCTTCATTTTTGAAGAGGACCATTACAGCATCAGGGAAATGATGACATGACTTGCTGTTGACTTTGATTTAAGTGAGGGAGGGCTGTGCAAAATCACCAGTTTCACTTTCTCCTCCAGAGCCATCTTGGTCCAGTGGCCAGATATTCATCAGGATGACTGGAGATGACCCAAGATGCAATGGGAGACCCTGATCTTTTTAAGCTAAGGCCTTTGCAAGTACTCTCTGAAAGTAAGGTAATGCCCATTCAGTGAATAAGCCTCTTTAAGAAGTGGGTCAGGAGATGGCCCCTTTAATTAGAAAAATAAATCAAGCTGGGAAGGGGAGACCCTCAGGCTTGCTATTCCAAAGAGAAACACTTGGCACTGACATTCTTTTTTTTTCCAAATGCTTTATTAACTTCTGGTTTACATCATTCATTTCCATCAGATTTTGAGTTACAATTTTTCCCCATTTTCCCCTACCCAACACCCCAGAATAGTAGTCCCATAGGATATCCCCTCATCCAATCTGCTCTATCCCATCTCTTCTCCCATACCCCCTTTGAATTTTCCAGTAGGGCAAGGTGAATCCCCACTGTCTCAATGCCTGTACATCTTATCTCCCAATCATATGTAAAATAGTATTAATAATAGTATTTATATATTTTAAAACATGTGATTTTAAAACTTTGAAATCCAGATTCATTCCCTTCCTCCCTTGTCACCCACCATTACTGGGAAGATAAGGAATTCAGTATATGTTGTACATGTGTAGCTATGCAAAACATTACCACAGTAGATATATTGTAAAAGACTGAATATATTTCCCTCCCTTCTATCTCACCTCCCACCTGGTCCACGCCCCACTTTGATCCTGTCCCTTTTCAAAAGTGGGTGCTTCCAACTTCCCTCCCCCCAAGCCTGCCCTCCCCTCCATCTTTTCCCCATCACACTCCCACCCCCCACACTCCTATAGGGTGAGATATCCGATTTAATATGTATGTGATTCTCTCCCTGAGCCAAATTCAATGAAAATAGGGTGTTGCCTTTTTGACTTCCTGTTCTTTCCCTCCCTGCAACTACTTCCCCTTGCCTCTTCTACATGAGATAGTTTACCTTACCCTGTCTCTCCCCATCTCCTCTTGTCACTTTCCTTTCTCACCTCTTAACTTCACCCCTTAAGTATCATCCCTTCCCACCAAATTCAACCTGTGCCCTCTTTCCATGTATACCTGTAAACACATATACACACATTCACATATGTATTCATAAGTCCATATACCCTTCTTCAATTATTTTCATAATGATTAAGGTTTCATCAGTTACAGTTATCGTTTTTCCATGTAGGAATGTAAATAGTTCAATTTTGATAAGTTCCTTATGATTTCTTTTCCCTGTTTACTTTATCAAGCATCTCTTGTTTCTTGTATCTGAATGTCTTAGTTTCTATTCAACTCTGGTTTTTTGCTCAAGAATGCTTGAAAGTCCTCTATTCCACTGAATGGCCATATTTTCCCCTGAAACATGATACTTAGTTTTGCTGGGTAGGTGATTCTTGGTTTTAATCCCAGCTCCTTTGCCCTCTGGAATATCATACTCCATGCCCTTCAATCCCTCAGTGTAGAAGCTTCCAGATCCTGCACTATCCTGACTGTATTTCCACAATATTCAAATTGTTTCTTCCTGGCTGCTTTTAATATTCTCTCTTGATCTGGAAATTCTGGAACCTGGATATAATATTCCTGGGAGTTTTCTTTTGGGGATCTTTTTCAGGAGGTGATCAATGGATTCCTTCTACCTCTATTTTGCCCTCTGGTTCTAAAACATCAGGGCAATTTTCCTTGAGAATTTCTTTAAGGATGATTTCGAGGTTCTTTCTTTGATCATGGCTTTCAGGTAGTCCAATAATTTTTAAATTCTCTCTCCTGGATCTATTTTCCAGGTCTGTGGTTTTTCTCATGAGATATTTCACATTGCCTTCTATTCTTTCATTTGTTTGGATCTGCTTAAAAGCATCTCGATTTCTCATAAAGTCACTAGTTTCCATTTGTTCCAGTCTAACTCTGAAGGAATGATTCCCCTCAGTGAGCTTTTGAAATTCTTTTTCCATCTGGCAAATTCAGTTTTTTAAGGCATTCTTCTCCTCATTGCTTTTTTCAACCTCTTTTGCCATTTGAGCTCGTCTATTTTTAAGGTGTTATTTTCCTCAGTCATGTTGTTGACTCTCATTTCATACTTTTCTTGCATCTTTCTCATTTCTCTTCCCAATTTCCCCCCACTTCTCTTATCTGTTTCTTAAGGTCCTCTCTGGCTTGTAGCCAGCTCATATTTTCATTTGGGGCTTTTGGTGTAGGATTTCTGAAGTCCCAGTCCTCCTCCTGTTCCATGCTTTGATCCTCTTTGCCCCCAAAATAGGATTCTAATGTTGAATTTTTCTGTTTATTTTGTTTCCTTGCCTAGGCATGTTGTCAGTCAATTACTTGACTTTGGGGCTTGTTGCCACAGTAGGACTCTGCCACCAGGCAGGGGAGCTTCCATCCCAAACGCTAGGGTTTTCCCAACTGCCGAATGTATTAGTTAGGTGGCCTTTCTGAAGCCTCCACATGCTCTGGCAAGCTGGTCACACACCCCAAGACCTCCAACCCAGACTGCAAACCAGATCCAAGAAGGTTAAAGCAAGAGTGATTACCCCTCAGACTGATCACCTGGTCCCCCTACAGTCTGCAGGCCATGAACTTAAGCTGCTGCCTGTTTCCATGGCTTTGCTGAAGTGTTTCAGCAGCTTCTCGCCCCCAGGGAAAGAGGCCAATATGCTCTCCCCACTAATGAGTTCCAAAGTCCATATTGCACTAACCTGTCACTTTGTCCATGGCATCTATGTGTTGGTAATTTTGGAAACACCACAGCTGCTGGGATTCTGTGGTCCCTCCAGCCAGCTGCTGGTCTAGCCACCATGGTGTTAAAACCTCTGACTCACGGGGCCTGGGCTTATCTCCCAGAGCTCTGTGCTGGTGGCTCCCTGCTGGGCTGCTGGGCTGTCCTCACCAGGAAGTGAGCTTCTCTGTGTCATTTTGTGGGTTCTGGAGCTCCAGAGGTCATTTAGAGTCCCCCTTTTACATAATTTTGAAGTGGTGTGGGCTGGAGCTCCATGGAAGTGTTGTTTCTACTCCACCATCTTGACTCTGCCCCCTGCCACTCACATTCTATTCTAAGCCAGGAGGGCCCAAATTACAGCCATTAAGTGGAGGTTGGGCAGGGACCTATTGTGGTCCAATGTATAAGCTTCAGAGTGAACTGAGTTTAAGGTTTTGTGAAAGAAAGAAAGAAAGAAAGAAAGAAAGAAAGAAAGAAAGAAAGAAAGAAAGAAAGAAAGAAAGAAAGAAAGAAAGAAAGAAAGAAAGACAGAAAGACAGAAAGACAGAAAAGAAGAAGGAAGGGAGGGAGGGAGGAATCTAGTCAGTAAACACCAAGTTAAGTGGACATCTTCTGGCCATCAAAATTCACCTTCCTTTGGAGAGGAGAAGGAGAGGGAAAGGGAGAGGACAAGGTGAGTTACCCAACTATCTGGGTAGTCATTCAGGCAGCTGGTTCCACTCACAGATTGTGTTTGTCCTTTGTTTTCAAAGAGGACCATGGTATCAGGGAAATACTGATATGAATTGCAGTTGACCTTGATTTGAGAGAAAGAGAGCTGTTCAAGGTCACCAACCTTTCCTCTCCAGAGTCATCTGAATCCAGTTCAATAAGTTATCATGTAGAAAAGGAATCTGTCTTGTTATGTTTGGACCCAGGAGGCAAATCCAAGGGCTATCAGGAAAGCTGCAAAGATGTCTGTTAAGACTCCATGTCAAGTTGATGATTTGCATTATATTAAATTTTAAAAGTTTTGCATAAACAAAATCAATGCAACCAAAATTGAAAGGAAAGGAGAAAGCTGGGGGGGGGGGTGTGGCTAGGTGGCACAGTGAATAGAGACCAGGTCCAGGAGTCCGGAGAACTTGAGTTCAAATCTGGCCTCAGACACTTGACACTATTACTAGCCATGTGACTTTGGGCAAGTCACTTAACTCCAATTGCCCTCAAAGAAGAAGAAGAAGAAGAAGAAGAAGAAGAAGAAGAAGAAGAAGAAGAAGAAGAAGAAGAAGAAGAAGAAGAAGAAGAAGAAGCTGGGAAAAAATTTGTACAGCAATTACCTCTGATAAAGGTCCCATTTCTCAAAAATATTTAGAGAGCTGAGTCAAATTTACAAGAAGACAAGTCATTTCCCAATTGATAAATGGTCAAATAATATGAACAGGCAGTTTTCAGATGAAGAAATAAAAGCTATCTATACTCATATTTAAAAATGCTCTAAATCATTATAGATTAGAGAAATGTAAATCACAACAATTCTGAGGTACCACCTCCCACCTATCAGATTGGCTAATCTGACAGAAAAGGAAAATAATATAAGTTGGAAAGGATTTGCAAAAATTGGAGTTGTGAACTGATCCAATTATTCTGGGGAGTGATTTGGAACTATGCCTAAAGGGCTATAAATCTGTAAATTTGACAAAGAAATACCAGTACTACATCTGCTTCCCAAAGAAATCAGAAAAAAAGGAAAAGTGCCAATATATACAAACATGTTTATAGCAGCTCTTTTTGTGGTGGAAAATAATTGGAAATTGAGGATAGGTTCATCAATTGGGGAATGGTCAAACAAGTTGTGGTATATGATTATGGAATACTATTGTGCTATATAAGAAATGATGAGCAGGTGGATTTTGCTCTTGTTCATCCTTCATTCTTGAAGAGGACCAATGACATTAGAAAGGTAATGTCTTGACTTACAAGTGAATTGGATTTAAGTGAGGCAGAGCTATGCAAAATCATCAGCCTCACTCTCTCCTCGAGAATCATAGGATTCCAGTGGCAAAACATGGGTCAGAACAACTGGCATTGGTCCCAGATGCAATGAGAGACCTTGGTCTTTTTTAGCTAAGGTCTTTCCCAGTTCCCACTTTGTCTGGGGCAATACCCATTCACTAATTAAATGACAGGTAAGAATTGAGGTAAACAATGGCCTAGTTTGCCTTCACAAGAGAATCCATCTTTTTTTTTAAAGCAATTGGGGTTAAGTAACTTGCTCAAGGTTACACAGCTAGTCATTATTTATATGTGGGTACTCATTTTCTGAGGCCGGATTTTATCTTGGGTCATCCCAACTCCGAGGCCGGCGCTCTTACTCACTGCACCACCTAGCCGCCCCTTTAGGGCAATTGGGGTTAAGTAACTTGCCCAAGGTTACAGGGATAGGTTTTTGTTTGTGTGGATTAAGTGTCTGAGGCCGGATCCGAACTCAGGTCCTTCTGACTCCAGGGCCGGCGCTCTGTTCACTGCGCCACCTAGCCGCCCCCAAGAGAATCAATCTTGCAGCAAATAACCCACAGTTTCCAAAAATCTGGAAATACTTACATGAACTGATGCAAAGTGAAATGAGCAGAACCAGTAGATTATGCATAGTAACAGCAATATTGTGCAGTAATTGAATGACTTAGCTCTTCTCTGCAATACAATGATCCAAAACAATTCAAAGCACTCATGATGGAAAATGCTGTCCATATCCAGAGAAACAGCTGCTGGAGTTTGAATGCAGATAGAAGCATACTATTTTCACTTTCTTTATTTTTATGTGTTTTTTTTTTTACCTTTGGTCTATTTCTTCTTTCACAACATGATTAATATGGAAATATGTTTTACATGATTGCATAGGTATAACCTATATTAAATCGCTTACTGTTTTAGGGAGGGAGAAGAGGCAGGAGGGAGAAGTTAGGAACCCCCCCCCAAATTTGTTTAAATGAATGTTAAAAATTGTTTTTAGATTTATCTGGAAAAAAATAAAATACTAGATAGATATAGAGGTATATACATACAGAAAGACAGACAGACACAAATACATACACATACATACATACATACTTACATACATACATACATACATATATACATATGTGTTTTACAAAAGTCTCAATGTCAAGAAAAAATTCCTAACACTTATAGACTAACAAAAATGGCAAGGTGGTTCAACTAAAAGAGTTCTGAGCCAGGAGTCAAAAAGACCTGAGTTCAAATCTCACCTCAGTCACTTGGTAGCTAAGTGAACCTGGACAAGTCACTTAACCTCTGTCTGCCTTAGTTTTTCTCATCTGTAAAATGGATAGAATAATAGCACCACAATTGTAATGAGGATCAAATTAGATGTTTTGGTTTAGGATATATACTGGTATAGGGAATAAAGTGATTTGCAAGTATTTAAAGTACCAAATGAATGATTGTTATTGTTGCTAATTTCTTGAGAGGTGAATTCTCGCTCCTTTAAAGTTCTTGAGTAGAGACTGAATGTATCATTCATTTGACAAGTATGTTATAGTATGGGATTCTTTTTCTATATGGTTTGTGGCAGATGCTGCTAAAGTCTTTTCCAGCCTTCACATTCTGTGCTTACATAATTCCACTTTCTAAGAAGTGAATTCTTTATTTATTGTAATCTGGTGTTCCAAGAAATAAGTTCTAACATCAAGTTTTATAAACATTTGTAATTTAGTCACACATTAATGATCTATGCCCAAATAAGTAGGAGCAGGTCAAGACAGAGAAGACAGATCAAGCAGACATGCCTCCAACTAGCTGACCATTACATCCATACCTAGTCAGTTACCAGAGAGGGAAGCACCAACATTAAGGTTTTTAAAGCCTGGGGGGCTCTCTACCCAGAGTCCCGTATGGTCAAATCACACAACAGTTTTCAAAGTGAGCCCCAAAACAAAGCCTCACATCAGGGTTTATATAGCCTTCTCCCGGCTCAGAGAATTTAACAACCCTATTAACCTACTGCCCAATCAAAAAGTATTCCCCAAAACCAAGGTTCATGCCACAGGCTCCAGGTGCTCTAAAGCCTATCAAAGGGCATGGAAGATCTTAAATTCCCATTCCCATAACACTATACCATGTTTCAATCATCATCACTTTCCTGACTTCAGTTACTTTCCTCTGTATGTATTTCTGCTTGTCAATATTCCTTCTATGATTCATATAACTGACAATAATAACCCTTCCAATCATTACTTCTATTAATATGTCAAGAAAGATATGCTTTTTTCTAAAGAAAAAGATATTTCCCAGTTATGTTATTAATGTTACACTATCATAGATTCCATAGGGAACTTAGCACACACATACTTTGGAAGGCCTCTAACCCCCTAGGTTAGATTTTTATCTGACCTATCCCATGATTAAAATTCCTTATTTAACTAGTTCCCAGGGCCTCCTGCTGTAAAGTGAATAGTCTAATTTCCTTTTTAAGTTGGGCACCAATTACAAGCCAGGATGCTTTACAAAACAATAAAATCTATATTGCTGAGTTTATGTTGGAAAGAGAGTGTGACTCCATCCACTATGAGCATCTTAATAGTTACCATATGGTATTAATAAGGCCAAGGTCATAAGGTTGAATCTCCCATAGGCTAGCTAGTATGGAGAGAAAAACTCTATTCCCTAGTAACAGACTTTACACACCAAGTCCACATCCATACTTAGTACCTCTCAAATTTTTCCACTGCAAATAATGCTATCTCTTAACTTTAAATAGCTACTTTTGATTATATAAAATTTTATTTGGCATTTTTACATTGTCTCAACAGTCATAAGTTTGCAGTTGCAAGGAATCTGAGCGTATCCCCTCATTTTATAGGTAAGTTAAGTGACTTGCCCAAGGTCACACTGGTAGAGTCAGGTGGATCAGGGTTTTCAGGTCCAACTCTTCTGACCAAATGTAATGCCATGGGGTAGATGGGATGAAAGATTCTCCCATTGGAAGGAGTCACAAATGTGCCCCCATAAATAGTAAACTCAAGCATGGAATTGTCAAGAGCTTTATTTTCTTTGGTAGGGGTAACTAGTGGCAAAATGGGCAGAAGACAGCTTGGAATCAGATAGACTCCTTTTCAAGAATTCAAATCCAGCCTCAGATATTTACTAGCTATATGACTCTGGGCAATTCACTTAACCCTGTTTGCCTCAGTTACTCATCTGTAAAATGAACTGGAGAAGGAAATGGCCAACCATTCCAGTATTTTCTTTAGTATAGAAGTCTTTCAAAGAAAATGAAAATTATAGCTCCTGGCTGCAGTATTAAAGGGATTTGAATTGCATCTAGATTTTAATTATGAATTTCTTACTTTTCTATTCTCTACAAATTATTCACAATCCCTCAATAAGAATCACTAGGAAATTTTGCAAACCACTTGGGCTGGTTCTGCAGAGGTTGTAAGCCAAACCTATTAAGTCCTTTCCACCCCAAGCATGCTTTGATTCTTTTCAATGACTGTGAAACATGCCAAGTGTCAAATACTCTGAGTTACTTAAGTCCCAAAAGGTAGAGGTTTTATTTTTTTAAGGGAACAATTGAGCAGGACACTTCAGAGAAATTTCCAATTAAAATGGCCCAACATGATTTTCCATTCTGGGGGAGCAGGAGACAGAAGAGAGAGCAACCAATTAAAGCAGTCCCTCTGGCACAGATGTCTCATTACAGACATATGTCAAGTGCAAACTTTGCCTAGGACCACCTTCAGTTTGCAAGGTCTCATCTCAAGTGATTGCCAGTCCTTTAAAACATCCCTAGGCCTAATGATGGAACATGACTTGAACCATTCCAAATGATAACCCCCAAACCCCAAGGTGAGTAACTGACACTTTGGCCTTTCTTTGGGATCTGCTTAGGACATGAATCACTATAATTATAGCTTAAAAAGTACTCGGCCTGAAGCTCAGAGAAATGCTTACTATATATATATATATATATATACATATATATATATGTATATATATGTATATATATATGTATGTGTGTGTATTTATATATCCACACATACATACATATACATATGTGTATGTACATATACATATGCTTCTCTGAAGCTCAGAGAAATGCTTACATATATATCCACACATACATATATATATATATATACATACATATATATATATATGTTTGTCTGTGTGTATGTGTATATGTATACACACACACACAAACACACTTAACAGTGGGTTGAAATGGATTTTATTTCCTTTACTTCATGATTAGTTAGTGCTTACCTTTGGGATATGTTAATGTGATTAGGCTCTACTCTTCCTATGTAGCCTATGAAAACCTCTACTTTTGGGAGGTTTTAAGCTGAAAAGAGGGAAAAGCAGATCATTTATTAATCTGTGTTAGGAAACTAGAGTCTTAATGTGTTACTTTTCATGCCAGTGGCATGTCTAGAGGCCCTACTAGTCTGTTGATTGATGCCTACATATGCATCCCAGTTGGTCTGAATGCCCATAATAATCCTTTTGGTGTGCTTAAAGTACCACAAGGTTCCCATACTTATTTTACGACTCAGCTGTAGTTCAGAAAAGTCTGTGGAAAAGGAATAGCATGACGCAGCTTCATAAACAAGGGTATGTCATCACTGAGGGGTCAACTCATTACTCTCCATTTGTCAAGTTTAAATAAATTATAGTGGTGAAAGGAGCAAGAGAATAAATTATAAGGAATTAATATTTATGTTGAGATATACCATAATGTAGGAATTTCTTAGTCATATTGGAAAGGATGTTGCTGTTGAGTCATTTTCAGTTGTGTCCTCCTCTTTGTGACTTCATTTGAGGTTTTCTTGACAAAGGTATTGGAGTGGTTTGCCATTTCCTTCTCCAGCTCATTTTACAGATAAAGAAACTGAAGCAAACAGGGTTAAGTGACTTGCACCAGCAAAAAAATTTCATGAGTTCAAATCTGGCCTTAGACAGTGTCTAAGTAAGTGTAAGTGTCTAAGGCCAGATTTGAACTCATGAAATCTTTCTGCTTCCAAGCCACCCAATGCTCTATTCACTACACCACCTAGCTGCTTCTGCCCAGCACCTGGTGGGCATTTAATAAATATTTATTGGATGAAAGAATGAACTTTTCTTTCAACTCCAAATCTATGATCTTATCCCAAGCTCCAAGCTAGTCTCCACAAGAGTCACCAAAGCAATTTTCTTCAAATGCAGATCTAACCATGTCACCTACCTACTCAATAAATACCAATGGTCTCTATACATACAGGATTAAATATTAACCTCTCTATTTGGCACGTAATGCTTTATACAACTTGGTCCCTTCTTATATCCTAAGGGTATTATAGCCTTCTTGCTGTTAGCCATACACAATTGTCCACCCCCCATCTCAGTACTTTTATACTGGTTCCTGGTTTATTTTAAGAAGAGTCAAACTTTCATCATGTAAAGGAGGTTTTTCTTCCTACCTACCCCCCCTCCCCAAGGTGAGAGGAAGGGCCTGTGTTGTATATGTTTTGTACATGCTTATATGTGTAAATGATATTGCCCTAATTTGAATTTAAAGTGGATTTTCTTTTATTCTTTTTTTTCTTTTTCTTTTCTTTTATTCTTATATCCTCAGCCCTTGGCACAATTCCTAGCACATAAGTAAGCACTTGGTAAATGCTTGTTCATTGATTACAATCACTCTTACTCCCTAAAACCTCTTTTCCTTATTCAGATACCAGTGCTTTTGAAATATCAAATTCTTCAGGCAAAGGTACTATACCCAAAATATTCCTGTTAAAATGCAGGTTTATAAAGTTAACCCTGGCCTATTGACATGCCAACATAAGATTATATAACTGTCACCATGGAAGGCAACAGTCACATCCCTCTAAGACAAACAATAATAGGCAGTGTGGTGCATACTTAAGTCCCACAAGGTGAAGATTTTGTTGTTTTTTTCCTGCTCATTTTTTTAAACCAACTGAGTCAATAAATAGATGAATGAATAAATAAAATCTTCTATCTTTTCAGTCTTCTTACATCTTATTCTCTGACATATAATCTCTGACCCAGCTAAACTGCCCTCCTGCCCCTTCCTTGAACAAGAGATTCCATTTCACATCTCTGGACATTTTTTCTGACTGTCCTCCATTCCTGGAAAGCTTTTTCACCTCTGTTTTGACTACTGATCTCTCTGACTTCCTTTAGGTCCTGACTAAAATCCCACATTCTACAGGAAACCTTTGCTAAACCCTCTTAATTCTTGCACCTTCCCTCTGTTAATTGTCTCCTATTTATGTTATATATGTATATATATATATATATATATATATATATATATATATATATATATATATTCTTTGTATATATTTGTTTGTATCTTGTCTCCCTCATTAGATTTCAAACTCCATGAGGGCAGGATTATTGTTTGCCCCCTTTTGTATACCCAGAACTTAAGCACAATACCTGGCACATAGTAGGTAGTTAATAAATATTGATTGATTGTTTGGAAAGAAAACTGTATTGAAGTCAGAAAGTCTAGATTTGAAAGCTGACTCTGTCACTTGTTATCTATAAAAATCACTTCAACCTCTATGGACCTGTTCCTCATCTCTAACATGAGAAGGTTGGATTAGAGAGCCCCCAAGTTCCTGTCCAACTTCAAGTCAATAATCCTTTCTGACTCTAAAACTATGTTTCCACAACCTTAATATTTGGAAGCTAAGAGTTCTGCAGTAGGAAACAAGGAACATGATTTCAAATCCAAACTTGACTACTTACTAATTTTGTGAGCTTGATCAAATGATTTCTTCTTTCTGGGACTCTGGCTCCTAATTCAGAAAATTTAGTGTCTAGAACAGGTTGTCCCTATGGACCCTTCAGAGTCTAACATTCTAATGTTCAATTATCCATTCTTTAGAATAGAAAATAAAGGACAAAAAGAGTCCCAGAGTGCTGGCCCAAAAAAGGCAGACACAGGAAGGATATTTATCAAACTGCACACATAGGAAGCAAATGTGGTATTTCCTAATAAAAGGGAGGGAGTACTGAAGATGGATTTTCCTATTTAATTATTCTTTTTTCTGTTTGTTTTTTTCCCCAAATGCTTTATTAACTTCTGGTTTACATCATTCATTTCTACCATGTTTTGAGTTACAATTCTTTACCCATTTTCCCCCTACCCACCACCCCAGAATAGCAGTCCCACAGGATATCCCCTCATCCAATCTGCTCTCCCATATTTTCTCCCATACCCCCTTTGACTTTTCCAGTAGGGCAAGGTGAATCTCTGTGCCCCAATTCCTGTATATCTTATTTCCCAATTATATGTAAAATAGTATTAATAATAGTATTTATACATTTTTTACACATTTGATTTTAAAACTTTGAATTCTAGATTCATTCCCTTCCTCCTTTGTCACCTGCCCTTACTGGGAAGATAAGCAATTCAGTCTATGTTGTATATGTATAGCTATGCAAAACTTTACCATAGTAGATGTATTGTAAAAGACTGACTATATTTCCCTCCCTCCTATCCCTCCTCCCACTTGGTCAATTCCCTACTTTGATCCTATACCTTTTCAAAAGTGGGTGCTTACAGCTTCACTCCCCCCCAACCTCCCCTCCCTTCCATCCTCCCCCCTCAAAACCCATTACCCCTACTCTCCTGTAGGGTGAGACATCCCATCTAGTATGCATGTCATTTCTTCCTTAATCCAAATTTAATGAGAATAAAGTTTTGCCTCTCTGCCTTCCTGCTCCTTCCCTCCCCTGCAACCACCTTCCCTTGCCTACTCTAAATGAGACAGTCTACCCTGTTCTGTCTCTCCCCATCTCCTGTCACCACACTCCTCTCTCGCCTCCCAATTTTACCCTCCAAGCATCATCCCTTTCTATTAAATTTGACCTGTGCTCTCTATCTATGTATACCTGTAAACTTATATACACACATTCCCATATGTATTCATATGTCCATATACCCTTATTCAACTATTTTCATACTGAGAAAAGTTTCATCAGTTACAATTATTGTTTTTCCATGTAGGAATGTAAATAGTTCAACTTTGATAAGTTCATTATGATTTCTTTTCCCTGTTTACCTTCCCAAGCATCTCTTCTTCTTGTATCTGAATGTCAAATTTTCTATTCAACTCTGGTTTTTTCATCAAGAATGCTTGAAAGTCCTCTATTCCACTGAATAACCATATTTTCCCCTGAAACATGATGCTCAGTTTTTCTGGGTAGGTAATTCTTGGTTTCCATCCCAGCTCCTTGGCCCTCTGTAATATCATATTCAAAGCCCATCCATCCCTCAGTGTAGAAGCTGCCAGAGCCTGTGCTATCCTGATTGCATTTCCACAATATTGAAACTGCTTCTTCCTGGCTGCTTGTAATATTTTCTCCTTGATCTGTGAATTCTGGAACCTGGCTATAATATTCCTAGGAGTTTTCTTTTGGGGATCTTTTTCAGGAGGCGATCAGTGGATTCTTTCAACCTCTATTTCTCCCTCTGGGTCTAAAACATCAGGGCAATTTTCCTTGAGAATTTCTTGAAGGATGATTTCTAGGTCCTTTTTTTGATTATGGTATTCAGGTAGTCCAATAATTTTTAAATTATCTCTCCTGGATCTATTTTCCAGGTCAGTGGTTTTTCCCATGAGATATTTCACATTGCCTTCTATTCTTTCATTTGTTTGGATCTTCTTAACAGCATTTTGATTTCTCATAAAGTCATTAGCTTCCATTTGCTTGAGTCATTCTGAAGGAATGATTCTCCTCAGTGAGCTATTGAGATTCTTTTTCCATCTGGCAAATTTGGCTTTTTAAGGCATTCTTCTCCTCATTGCCTTTCTGAGCCTCTTTTGCCATTTGAGTTAGTCTATTTTTGAAGGTATTATTTTCCTCAGTCAAGCTGTTGACTCTCATTTCATACTTTTCTTGCATCTTTCTCATTTCTCTTCCCAATATTTCTCCCACTTCTCTTATCTGCTTCTTAAGGTCCTCTGTGGCCTGTAACCAGCTCTTAGTTTCATTTTGGGCTTTTGGTGCAGGATTTATGAAGTACCAGTCTTCCTCCTACTTTCCCTAGGCATGTTGCCACTCAATTACTTGACTTTTTGGCTTGTTGCCACAGTAGGACTCTGCCACCAGGCAGGGGAGCTGCCGTCCCAAACACTGGGGTTTTCTCAGCTGCTTGAGGTATTAGTTGGGTGCCCTCTCTGAAGCCTCCACATGCTCTGGCAAGCTGGTCACACACCCCAAGACCTCCACCCCAGACTGCAAACCAGATCCAAGAAGGTTAAAGCAAGAGTGCTTACCCCCCAGACTGATTGCCGGATCCCCCTACAGTCCACAGGCCAGGAAGTGAAGCTGCAACATGGTGCTCACTGCACAGCACAGCTACTCAGAGGCTTCACGTCCCCAGGGAAAGAGGCCGACATGCTCCCAAGTACTGGTCCCAAAAATCCATAGGGCACTGACCTCTCACTTTGTCCTTGGCCTGTGTTGATAATTCTGGAAATGCCACAGCTGCTGGTACTCTGGAGTCCCTCCAGCCAGCTGCTGGTCTAGCCACCCTGGTGCTAAAACCTCAGACTCACTGGGTCCTAGGCTCAGCTCCCAGAGCTCTGTGCTGGCGGCTCCCTGCCAGGCTGCCAGGCTATCCTCAGTGGGAGGTTAGTTTCTCTATGTCATTTGTGGGTTCTGGAGCTCCAGAGTTTGCTCAGAGTCCCCTTTTACATAAATTTTGAAGTGGTGTGGGCGAGAGCTCCATCTTGATTCCACCCCCTCTATTTAATTATTCTTTATATTTATCTAATTATTCTTGTCATGCTGTCCTCTGGGGGAAATTTCCTGTTCCTTTATGACCTAGGTTTTCTTCTGAAAATGTCAGAAATATTACTCACCTGCTTCATTTTCCAGTGGCAAATGAAAGATTGAATGAGCAAAAACAATCTAAATAAACTTATCAAAATAAAAAATTGAGGAATTCTGGGAAGATGGCTGAGTGAGAGGCCATGTAGTGGTTGTATTTATCCTACCATCTCAAATAAACAAGACCTCCAAAATGCACAGGGGAAGGGGGGTG
Source organism: Gymnobelideus leadbeateri (assembly GCA_011680675.1). Classification (NCBI taxonomy): domain Eukaryota; kingdom Metazoa; phylum Chordata; class Mammalia; order Diprotodontia; family Petauridae; genus Gymnobelideus; species Gymnobelideus leadbeateri. Next base: position 248,183 of record WOXC01010507.1, read on the forward strand.
CGCAATACAGGAAGAAGAAAGTTGAAGGGAGGAAAAAAAAACATTTGCTAATTTTTAAAACTTTAGTCTTCCTGTTTTTACCCAAGCTAGAAACATGCAGAGCTACTCATAGGCCCAATCCCACTCTGACCAGCATGGGACCTTTGACCTACTCTCTTTCTGACCTAAGCTAACTTTCCTACCCTTAGGCAATCTTACGAGATTTTGCACATTTCCAGAGACTTACCATATTAATAACAAACTTAATATGGTGACCAAATCAGCTTAGCCTACTAGAAATCAGAAGTCTTGATCTCAAGAGGCCTCAACCTCCCTAATAACTAGTATTATAAATATGTACCACCATGTTCAACTGTAAGTTCATTCTTACAAAACAAAAACAAAAACTCTGAGGACTAAATCTCCATTTCATCATTCCTGAATCTTCCAATCTATCATCTTCTCAATTTTCCATAGCCCATGACCATATAAGCCTAAGGCACCCTGGCAATTTTCATAGGTATTACAGCTTTAGGCAATGACTTTTAAAGAGTCCCCACGTGGGCATATTACAAGTCTGAGAAGGGCTTTAACTCTAAGAACAATGGGGAGGCTTAAGAAGGAGGAAAGAGGCAGCCTTTAAAGTACTTTGGAGCTCAAGGGACAAGAATGTGGAGGAAGGAAAGGACTCGAAGTACAATGCTGATTATTGACATTTAATATGCCACAATACTCAGTCAACAGAAGCAGTAAGAGAAAGGTAGCCAGAGAACCTATTAAAAAGGCTTCACAGAACCTTCCCTTCAGCTATGTACTGGAAAACTTTTCTCAATCCCATCATGATAAATCCCTTAGGATCAGAATAGGGATAGAAGGAAGTCTCCGGAAATGACAGAAAAGAATAGGATAAAGTCAATAGTTAGACCTGATATAGGGATTTCTCAAGGTCTCCCCATATCAGCATTCAAATTAGTGAAGCTCACCTTGAGGACCATAGAGTTTTCTAGTTTCAGAGATCTGAGAGAATAAAGAATGGGTAGCACATGATGAAGGAGGATTAAGATAGCTGTAAGTCTTCAGAAGGGAAAGGATGGGTGATAAACCTGTTTATAGCAAGGACACTTTAGGAAAAGCGGGGGAATAATCAATAGAGATAAAGAAAATCTCCATGTAGAGGAGAAGAGAATAGGTATTCAAAGAAAAGAACCATCTCAAGGGACAAGTAATTTATAATAAAAGAAACTAAATTAAATTCACATAAAAAGTTAAAGTAAGAAATGTCACAACAATTTCTGCAAGACTCCATTAAATGGCAAGAAACATTTTTAAGAATCTCCAGAGTATTTCTCCAAAGACCAATAATAGAACTATGCAAAAATATCAAAGAAATAAGGACAGAAATTTCTTCTTAAGAAACAAATCAGCAAGACTACCATGAGATTAGAGAATTTAGAAGATTCTCTGGAAAAGTAAATGACAGAATTAGAACACAAAAATATAAGATGAGAAGAAAAATAAATTTAAAAAATTAATGGGAAAGAACACATGAGAATTCTCCAAAGCAATAGTATTGAGAGAGGATCTAAATATGTTATCAAAGGATTATATGTCTTCTGGAAGAGGGGAGAATTATGAAAAAGAAAGGCAGAATACCATGTTTCAATAAATATTATGAAAAAAATTACACCAAAATATTGGAAGCAGCTTGCAAAGTATAGCTCAGGAGAATTCACCTAACACCTACAGCAAGAATCTCCAAAATAGATTCACCTAGAAACATTGAAACTGAACTACAGGATCAAAGAACAAATTTTGGAGGAAATAAGGAAAAGGTCATTTATAGTCCAAGGATAACTGTACAGAATAGTTCTGTGTTTACAAAACCTAAAAGGAAATACAAACACACAATATTCTAAATATCAAAGAAAATCCATTGATGTTAAAAGATAACATATCTCATAGATCTAAGCCTAATCATCAAAAAATTATAATTAGGCATTTAGTAAAAGAAAAGAAATCTAATCATGCCACCAAAAATTCCCAGAAATGAATAGGGTTTAAACATGAAAACTGAATAAAAAGAAGGAAAATGCTTTCAGATAGCAATGCATGACAAATAAATTAAATGTTTGTTTTTATGTGTCTAGAATCATACAAAGCCATGAGTATAGGGCTGGCAGATCATTTTTCTTCTTAGAAAACTTGGTTTTATTATCATAAGGGACTTGTTAAAGTTGAATTGTTTACATTCCTATATGGAAAGATGATATTTGTAACTCATGAGACCTTTTTCAGTATTACTGTAGTTGGTAGAAAGAGAGAGACAGAGACAGAGACAGAGACAGAGAGAGACAGAGAAAGACAGAGACAGAGAGAGCGAGACAGAGAGAGAGTGCATAGGTTGAGTTGAATATGAAGAGATGATATCTAAAAAATAAAATAGGTGAGAGAGGAATGTACTGGGAGAAAGAAAAGGGGAGAGGTAGAATAGGGTAAATTATCTCACATAAAAGAGGTGAGAAAAAGTTTTTTATAGTGGAGGGGAAGAAGAGGGAGATAAGAGGGAATAAGTGAACCTTACTCTCATTAGATTTGGCTTTAGGATGGAATAACATATACTCTAAACTACGTATGGAAATCTATCTTACCATACAGGAAAGTAAGGGGGAAAGGAATAAGGTGGGAGATGATAGAAGGGAAGACAGATTGTGGAAGAGGGTAATCAGAGGCAAACACTTGTGAGGAGGGCCAGAGTCAACAGAGAAAATAGAATAAATGGGAGGCAGCATAGGATGGAGGGAAATACAGTTAGTCTTTTACAACATGACTATTATGGAAGTGTTCTGCATGACTACAGGTATATAACCTATATCAAATCTTGTTTTCTCAATGAGGGTGGGTGGAGAGGGAGGAGAGGAGAGAATGTGGAACTCCAGGCAATGGGGTATAGAAATCTATCTTGCCCTATAGGAAAATAGAAGGGGTAGAGGACAAGAGAAAGGGGGATTGGTAGAAGAGAAGGAAGATTGGGGAAGGAGTAATCAGAATGCAAGCCATCTTGGGGGTGGAAGTAGGGGAAAGAACGGAAGAAAATTTGGAACTCAAAATCTTGTGGAAGTGAATGTTAAAATCTAAAAATTAATTAAAAATAGGCCTAGTTTTCTTAAAAACAAAAACAATATCTGGGAGACATTTAGAAAACAGAGGACTAGTGCACTAAGAAATTTAAGGGGCAAAAGACATAACCAGAAAAAATATGAGATGAGGCAGAAGTGAATGAATATTTCAAATAAAAAATTAATCACTTCATTAGTAAATCAATATTAGTTGTTGGGATAATAGAATGGAACTCCTTAGTGGTAAGGAGAGGAGAGGGAAGGGAAGCAATTTGGTAACCACTAGAGGATAAATGGGCTAGAGGTTATCAATTTGTCCCCCTGTATTAATGTTGGTGGGAAAATAAGGACAGAATGTTGGAGAGCAGAAGAATAGAGGGAGCTGGATATAAGCAAAAAGTAAATGATTTGGCAACATAATGTAGTTCTACCACAATGGCAGGAGGATAGGAGAAAGTGAGACAGGGGTCTTGCAATGAGCTCTTGATAGAGTGAGGTGTAAACATTAGTCAATCAACTTCACTTAAATGAGGTCATCCATCTAAGTACTAAATCTCACTGAGGAAGGGATGGCAATGTAATTGTAGGGAGGAATGACTGAGAGAGGGATAAGCAAAGAGAGAAAAGTAGAAGAAGATGATCCAGCCTCCATATTATGGTTTCAGTACATTTTTTTCTTATTTCATCTTGCTATTGCCTCTTATAATTAACATTCCTGAGAAATGCTTCTGGACTATCCTAAAAGAGGAGAGGAGTCAGAAAGCAGGTGAATGGATAACCCTTCCTGCAAAGGAGCATTATAGATTAGTGTCCGTGAAAGTAACAGTGGTTTTGTCGCTGGGTTTTCAGCTGAATCTTGGAGGAAGGAGGAGATAGGTGGTAGCAGTGATGGAGGTGGGGAATGGCTGGAGGGGAAGACATGGTCAACCTTGCAGTGGGATGAATCAGGAGTTCAAGGAGGTATTGGAAAAATGGAGAGGTGAGCAACAACTAAATTTGAATAGATCTTTCAAGGTAGAGTAGCATTGTGGATAGAGATAGAATCTTCTATAGATCATGCCCAATCAAATGAAGTTCAGTGTGGTGATGCATCTTCTTTTCCCCAGAAAAGACTGTGATATAAAGACAAAAATATGCCATTAAAACTATTTAGTGGAAATTAATGGGATGCCAATCAATTGGGGAGTGGCTAAACAAGTTGTGCTATATAATTGTAATGGGATACTATTGTTCCATAAGAAATGAACAGCAAGCAGACTTCAGAAAAAAAACTGGAAAGACTTACATGAACTGATGCTGAGTGAAGTGAGCAGAACCACGAGAACATTGTACACAGTAACAGCATCACTGTATAATGATAAAGCTTAATAGACATAGCTTTTCTCAGCAAAGCAAGGATCTAAGACAATTCCAAGGGATACATAATAGAAAATGCTTTCCACATCCAGAAAAGAATAGGATCTATCTGAATGCAGATTGAAGCATACTACTTGCTCTATTTTTTGTTGTTGTTTCTTCTTTCTCCTGGATTCTCCCATTGGTTCTAATTCTTATTTACAACACGACTAATGTGAAAATACATTTAATATGAATGTATAAGTAGAATCTATATCAAAATGCATACTGTCTTGGGGAGGGAGAGAAAGTTTAGAACTAAAAATCTTATGCAAGTGAATTTTGAAAACTAAAAATAAAGAAATAGGGTCGGCTAGGTGGCACTGTAAATAGAGCACCAGACCTGGAGTCAGGAGGACCTGCATTCAAATCTGGCCTCAGACACTTAACACAAAAACTAGTCGTGTGACCTTGGGCTAGTCACATAATCCCAATTGCCCTCCAAAAAGCAAAAAGTAAAAATAAAGAAATGTTTTCTTTAAAAATAAATTTTAAAAATACAAAAGAAAACAGAGTAAAAACTCAATCATAGTGTTTTAAATAATGATAAAACCTATACTTAGCTCTGAGATGTCAGCCCTTCTGGCACTTGAACATCACTATTTCATGGCAGAAATAAAACAAAACCAAATCCATGAAAAATTATTCTTAGTAAACCATTGTTCATTCAGTCTTTCTGCCTTTGGGAAGCAGGGCTGTTGGATGAAGCTTAGATTACCATTAGGCAAGGGAATGACATATGATTAAATAAGGGAGCCTCTTCTTCCTCAGGTTTTCCCTTCAAAGGACTATTCATTTGGAAACTTAACTTGCCATGAGAAAGATTAGTGTAAGTTCCTCAAAAGCATCAATACACTGCAAAGACCAAGTTGAAACAGGCTGAAGTGGAAAATATTGGCAGCTAAGATATTCTCCCACTAGGTTTCCTGGAAGATTGACTATGGTGTGTTCGGAAACATTGAACTATTTTTGGTCAGAAGCTATTCTCAACTATTTGCTATTCATCACATAACTATTTCATGGGTTTTCAGGAACAGGCATTAAAACTCCAGAGTCATTTTTATAGGGTCAACACCAACTACACACACACACACACACACACACACACACACACACACACACACACACATACCTCCACATGCATACATACACACACCACATATAATGTGGGTGTTGAACTAGTTGATTGCTAAGACTATTGATACACATATACCTATATATAAATGTGTGTATATCTATATCTGCATAAACACATAGATATATAGATACACACATATATCTGCAACCATGTTATAGGATGGAAAACTAAAGTTGGCAATAGCCTTAACAATCAACTAGTTCAATCTGCTTCTTTTTTAGATAGGGAAACTGAGTCCCTCAAAGAAGTAGCCAGTCTAAAATCATACAGCAGAATCTGGGATTAGATTCATATTTACACATACACACACCCTCCCAATTATTTTTTCTTTCATACCTCCTGGTAAATCTACTCATAAAATAATCCCTCACTTTTCCATTACTGGGCACTATCATGCATATCATCTACTCCCTTCAAGATCTCTAATAAAACTCTCTCCTCAGTTATAACTAGCTAAAACTATACCTAGGTCAAATTCAGTTGAGGTGGAGGAAAGCTCAGGAAAATTTCAACATCAAAGAGAATTCTACAAGAGCAGATGGACTGAGTAGGGATGGTTCAAACCCCAAAGAGACCTCAGGAGTGATCGTACCCTGTGCATCTAGAGGATAAAAGGGGCAAGGGTGGTAGTCACCACAAGGTAGCATAGAAACTTGCTTTCCTAAGCCCCTAGTGTGATGCTTCTTAAACTATGGGTCATGACCCCACGGAGTCAAGACCCACAGTTTAAGAAGTGCTGAAAGGGTCATGAGCAGAAGAAGTTTAAGAAGCCCCATGGGGATGCACCTTATCCCATGCCTACACCATAGGGAAAATATTATTTATGGTTGTTTTATGGATTATTTATGGATGCAGTGCTGGTGCTTTGTTTGAATATCTACAGAGACAGGGGTCTTGCTATCTCCTGAAGTAGGCTACTATGCAATTTCTAGACTAATCTAATTGATAGAATGTTCTTTATATTGAGCCAATGCCTATCATCTGTTAGTTCCACATATTATTGGCTTTCTAGAGCTACCAAGAACAAGTTTTTTCTTCTTCCCTTCAGTTACGCGAAGGCACTAGTCACACATGTCTCTCTCCTCCAAAGCTTCTCTTTTTCAGGTTAAGCACTCACAGTTTTTTCAGTGGTTTGAAATAACATGACTTCAAGGCCCTTCACCATTCTCATTACCCTCTTCTGGATATTTCAGCTTGTCCTAAGTGCCTAGATTATCCATTAAATAATAGATATCATTTGAGTCATGATGGGAGTTAAAACATCTGGGCAAATAGTAACATGTATTGCTCTCAGTAATACCAAATATCCCATCATTCTATTAAAACAAAAAAAAATTAAAAATATCTGAAAGAAAAGACTTCTTCAGATGAAGGAGGATAGAATCCTTTTTGGTATCATTTTTTGTTTGTTTGGGATGGAGGGGGGAAAGCATGTCATTATTTATATTGAGCCTGCTGGCCTACTATGGCTTACTATGTCTGATCCACAGCTGGTGGATTATAGGAGATGTCTAAATTCATCCTGCCTCTCCTTCAATAGCCAGCTTTGCCATACACATCAGCGACTCTCACTTCAGATGATTTGGGGATGATTTTGCTAAAGATTTTGTTTTTCCTCCTCCTCACCCACCCTACACACAAATACAGCAATTTAATTTTTTCCTCCAGTAAATCCCTAGTTCCAAGAAATTCTCTGCTAATGAATAACACAATAGCCTCAGCTGCACATACAAGCACATAAGCACATACACAGATACCCTCACCCTCAACACACACACACACACACACACACACACACACACACACACACACACACACACACACACACACACACACATACACACACCAGTAGCTAGCTATGCACCAATACCATGGACTTAACAGGCATCCCACAGATTCATGTCTCTGACTCACATTGACTTGCAACACTCTTGCAAACAAGAGACACATTTTGTGGGTTTTTTAAATAGCACAGAATGCTGGCAAGATGAGTGGAGCAGGGAGTGTAGAAATATATATATATAATTATACACACACATATATATGAATGCATGTATATAATAGGATTTAGACTTGACAAGGTCCTAGTTGTCTTGTAGTCCAACTGCCTCATTTTACAAATGAGTCAACTGAGGTCCAGATCAGTTAAATTAATTGCTTAAGTTGATGGAAGATATAAACGGGAAAAGATTTGAATTCAGGTTCTTAGGCTCTGGGTCTAGTCAGCAACACTCGCCATTGCAACCATCCCACTATGCTTTCTGAAAATGAACCACTTAAGGTCACAAAAGTCTCCAGAGACTCCTCTTTTCTTGTTCTTCAGCTGGGATGACTTCCAGCCATACTCACTCCATTTTCCCAGGATTATACTTCAGCAATTAATATTGAGACAAATGGCTCCTCTGTGCATTGGCCTTAATCAATCAGCGGATATTTACTGAGTACCTATGGTGTGTTCACTCAGCCCTACCAGGATCATATGAAACTATAAACCAGATGACATGATAAAACAGAGGTCTCTGACCTCTAAGACGCCATAGTAGAGCTGGGGAAATGATTCTAGCACACATGAAAAAATCATGGTTCCTGGAAGATAAAATAATTAAGTGTTAAATTGTGTGGTCCAGATGGCAAGGGCCTAAAGAGCTCAAAAAGAAGCTAAGAGAGGCTTCACAGAGAAAGTGGGGTTTCATCTAGGCTTTAAAGGATGGAGAGGATTTCTTATCCTCATTTAGAATGTAAGTTCCTTAACAGTGGGGATGGTTTCCTCCTAAATATTACTCATTCTTTATAGGCATTCTCTGAACCTAACACACAATAGGTATTTAATAAATATTAGCACCTAGTAAGTATATAATAAATATGAGTACCTAGTAGATACTTAATAAACACTAGCATCTACTAGCACTTAATCAATTCTTGTTCATTGATTTACTGTCAAGTTCCCTAACCCAAATTCAATACTCTAAAGGAGCATAAATATCTAACCACAGAAATAAAATATAATAGAAAGGACAGAGATGACTTTTAAAATGGATCCATGCCCTTGTCTGAAGTCTGATGCCATTGTAAGCACTGAGCTGGCAAGATGTCTTGGTTATTTAGACTCATTTCCCTTTGAGTCTGAGGTCACAGTGGACAGGTGATCAGAGCAGGCAACTAAATGCTGGTCATGTCAGGAGGCTCTGACAATGTGAGTTTATCCTAGTTCAGTGTAATAGAAAGAACATTGATGTGGGGGTCCAAAGGTCTGTCTTTAAGTCTCAGTTCTATCATTTATTAGCTGTGTGATTTTGAGCAAATCACTTAGCTTCCTGTGCTATTTTCTCCTAGCCTACAAAATGAGAATAGTAATCAAAGGGATGCTGTGAGGAAGAAATAAAATAATGCACACAAAAGCATTTTGCAAAGAACTACATATTTATTGTTGTTGCTCAGTCGTGTCCATCTCTTCATGACCCTATTTGAGGTTTTCTTGGCAAAGATACTAGAGTGGTTTGCCATTTACTTCTCCAGTTCATTTTACCAGTTTTGAACTGAGGCAAACAGGGTTAAGTGACTTGCCTAGGATCACACAGCAAGTAAGTGTCTGAGCCAAATTTCAACTCAGGGAGAATCATTATTGTCATTAAGAGAGAAATTCCTTCTTCCCCACAGGAAAAGTGAACTGAGTTTCTTTGGGAAGAAATGGAGAGAGAGGGGAAGGAGGAAAATGGAAAGGGAGGGGTGAAGGTGAGGAAAGAGAGAGAAGGCTAAACTTGAAATTGGAAAGATCTGAACTCAGATCCTACCAGAAATTTATAAACTGTCTGTGACCCTAGGCAAGAAATTTATCTGTTCTCAATCTCATTTTCTTCAGCTGTCAAATGGAGATAATAATAGTACCTTTCTCATAGGGTTGTTTTGAGGAATTCTGATGAAATCAAACATATGCACTGTGCAAAACCTTAAAGGGTTATTAATATTCAGCAACAGCAGCAGCATTCCCTTCCTACAATCTCCATTGTAGTCCGACTGGCCTGATCACTGCACACCATGAATGACATTCCCTCCATCCTTAAGGCACACCTAGTCCATGGGTCTAGAATACTTTCCATCCTCTCCTCTGTCTTGTAGAGTGCCTGTCAGCCTTCCCAGCATGGTTCAAGTGTTCTTCCCCACCATGACATCATTACTGCTCCCCTCAGCTGACAGTGCTATGTCTCGCCTGAAATGACTCTGTATCATTCTGAATATAATTTGTATTTCCTTATGGACCCTTATGTCCCCAAGTAAAATGTAATTTCTTTTCAGGTAGGAACTGTTTCATTCTTGCATTGTATGCCCAATGTCTTGAAATTGTTTGCTTGGGTTTGTTGTTTTTGTTTGTTTGTTTGTTTGTTTTGGAGTTTGGTTTTTGTTTTTTTTTTTGTTTTTTTTTTTTGCTTTTTGGAGGGGCAATTGGGGTTACGTGATTTGTACAAGGTCACACGGCTAGTTTTTTGTGCTAAGTGTCTGAGGCAGGATTTGAACTCAGGTCCTCCTGACTCCAAGGCCGGTGCTCTATTCACTGCACCACCTAGCTGCCCCTTGAAATTGTTTTTTTAAGGGGGAAAAGGAAACTCTAGATATATGTGCTATTATTGTGAGGAACATCTAGGTCAGAAACCCCCTCTGCTGATGCAGGTCAGTAACTCACTGTTTTAGACAGATTCATGGGAATTAAGAGATTAAGTGTAATTTGCCCATTATTGTACAATTAGTATATGTCAGAGGCAGACCTGGAACTCAAGTCTTCTTGGTACCATGACTGACCACCTCTCCATGCACCAGGTTGTCTTTCATGTCTGGTATTAGTAGGCATACAATACATGTTTACTGAATTGAATTGTACTGAAAGTATACCATTCTTTCCCCCCTCCAGTCCTAACTTCTAGTCTATCTTTACTCCAACTGGTGACCACCATATATTGGGGGAGAAAATGGAGGGATTAGAAAAAACCTACACTGATGAATGCTTCCTACATTCTGATGTAATCTATTTCCTTTCCAATGAATTTATTTTGTTGCCTGGAAATGTGCAATTAGGGGGACCTTATTGTTTTCCTCAATTTTAGCCCATGCTTTTGAAGGCTAGCTGTTGATAACCCAAGTAGATCTATTATTCCAAAGAAAATTAAGTTGATCTATTCCCCCATCTCAAAATCACACCTGTCATAAATTCCAAGCAGAAAATAGAAATTCAGTCATTATCCACCAGAGGTGCTTTATTGCAGGCACTCTCTTATTTTTTGAGAGTACATAAAAATGAAGAGAATGTGGATCTGAAATAGCACATATATGGCAGCAAATACAGTGGGTATTGATTATCTGCTACCTCCAGATATTACACAATATGTCGACATGTCAATTTATCCAGTTCTCTGAGACCACTTATCGATGCAAGGATTGAAAAAAGAAACCAAAAGCATCTGGATTACTTAAAATATTTCTCCTCCCTTGGCCTAGCAACATTCATTTTTCAGATCAATGTGTCAAGAGTGGAGAATAGCATCATCGATCTGCAACAAACATTTTTATGGCCTTCAGTTGATGAAATGTCTGCCCAAGCTGTGTATGGCCTGGATGGAAGAAAGAGGAAGAGCCAATGAATCAACTCAGTGATAACACATCTATTGAAAAGGTTCATGTTCACTGAATGAAAAGGGGCCTGAGGGAATCAGCAGGGGAAGCAGGGGAATTCTGAGTCAAAGGAGACAACACTGATAGTTGCACAAAGACTCCTGCATAGAACTCTAAAGTCAGGTCTCAACCTACCATCCTCTCACCTCTCTTTCAAAAATGGACTTTGATGATACATAGACCCTTAGAAGAGAGATGGATGTTGGGAGATGAAAGAGGGACATTCATTGTTGTTGTTGTTGGTGGTGGTGGTGGTGGTAGAAAAGTTCTTTGTTCTTTTTTTTTCCTTTTTGTAGGGCAATTGGGGTTAAGTGACTTGCCCAAAGTCACATGGCTAGTAAAGTGTTAAGTGTCTGAGGTCCGATCTGAACTCAGGTCCTCCTGACTCCGGGCTGGTGCTGTATTCACTGCTCCACCTATCCACCCTAGTCCTTTCTTCTTGAAGACGATCAATGACATCACAAGGGCAATGTCTTGACACCTTGTGAAGTAGGCAGAGCTGTGGAAAATCATTAGCTCACTCTCTCCCCCAGAGTCATCAAAGTCATAAATTACCATCAAAATTATTTTAATGTGTATTTATTGACTGTGTACTATGTTCCCATATCTATGTTAGGGGTTAAATTCAGTCCATCAAGGAACATTTATTAAGTACCCATTATGTATCAGACACTGAAAAATCAAAGACAATTCTTGTTCTCAAGGAGCTCACAGTCTAATAGGGAGATAATATGCAGATAACTCTGCACAAATAAGTAATCTATGGGATAAATTGGAAATAATCAGCACAAGGAAGTCACTAGAGTTAAGAGGAATCTAGAAAGATTTTCTGTAGTATGTGAGATATTAGCTGGGATTCTAAGAAAGATGGGAGGCATGGAGGAGGAAAGAGAGCTTTCCAGGCATGACTGACAGTCAGTGAAAATGCCTGGATTTCGGGGAAGGAGGGTCTTGTTCATGGAACAACAGGGTCACTGGATCAAAGAGTACAGGGTGGGGGGAGGGATAAGAATAATGCAAAGGGGCCACAGGTAATAAAGGGTTTTGAAAATAAAACAGAAGGTTTTATACCTCAAACTTGAGGTGATATGGAGTCACTGGAATTTATTGAGTAGGGAGATGTCATGGTTAGACCTCCATTTTAAGAAGATGACTTTAGGAAGATTATACATCCATTTGGAAATTTCCAATGAGCTGTTGGATACATAAAGTTCAGAAGAGAAGTTAGGGCTGGGAAAGTAGATTTGAGATGCATCAGGAAATAGATGGTTTGTCTTTTATTTTACATCCTAATCTATAATTTCATCAGTGATGAAACACCTATAACTTTGAGTCGTAGAGAGTTACCCAGATCACTGAAAGGTTAAGTGACTTGCCCAGAATCATACTGCCAATATGGATCTGAGGCAGGATTTGAACTCAGTTCCTTCTGACTCCAAAGCCAAGTCTCTATCGTGCCTGCAATGCTTCCTTTTATGCTCAAGTTCAATACATGTGATTCCCCCTGTGCATCTCTACTTTCTATTCCCTCTCTTGGCTTCCTATTTCAATGTCATAATCTATTATTCACAACACTATACTTTTTTTCGGTCCTTTTGAATGTCACAATCCAGTGATTTATAATTCTGTGGGGAGTTTGGGAACATCAGTGTGAAGGATGGCAAGAGGGCAGCTGGGGTGCTTGACCCACTTGTTGGGAACTTTCAAGTTCAGAACACATCCTTCTGACTGACATTATGGGATTTGCTCTCTGCCCTCCAACTCTGGTGGCAAACAGTGGATATGAGTTCTTGGTCTTCAGTAATTCACCAACAGCAGCACCTGGCAAAGCTTTATGTCATCTCTCAAAAGAGTTAATTTTCCAAATGTACTAGCTCTCTCGATGTTCTAAAAATGAAAATAAAGTTAAAACTTGGTAGAATTGATATGATCTGGCTCCATTAGGATTGACTCAGGAGGACTTCTTGGAGGAAAAGATATTTTATGTCAGTCTTTAAATTATGTGTACCTAGACTCTATTGAAAAATTTACGGTGAATATGATATTGAAACATGAGAAAGTTTCAAAGATTTTTGTAAATGTTATATTATTGTAGCCATTTACCTTATGGAGGGATAGAAGGAAACAGAGATTAGTAACTACATATTAAGAAGAATATAGCTTGGAATCCATTCAATTCAAATAAACAAGAAGTGCAAAGCTACAATGCACAAAGAACTATCATTAAGTGATTTTGTGGTAATTCAAAGATAAATAAAACACAATATCTACCCTCATAGGCATCTAGGTTGCACAGTGGATAAAATGTGAGGCCTGGAGTCAGGAGGATATTGGTTAGAATCTGGCCTCAGACACTTATACGCTGTGTGACCCTGGGCAAGTCACATAATACCGTTTGCCTCAGTTTCCTCATATGTATAATGATCTGGAAAAGGAAATGGCAAACCACTCCACTATCTTTGTCAAGAAAACCCCAAATGGGGTCACAATCATACACAACTGAAATGAATGATAAATTGTAATTAATTGAGAACTAATAAATCCTACATTTTAACAATTCTTGTTGTTGAAAATATTTCTGGGGCAGCTAGGTGGTGCAGTGAATAGAGTACTGGCCCTGGAGTCAGGAGGACCTGAGTTCAAATCCCACCTCAGGCACTTAACACTTATTAGCCATGTGACCTTGGGCAAGTCATTAACTCCAATTGCCCTACCTTCCTCCTTCCAAAAAGAAAAAAACAATGATCTTTCTTTCTTTAGTAAGTCACTTAACCCCAACTGCTCTACAAAAAGCAAAAAGAAAAAAAAAGAAAAAGAAAGTATTTCTAAAATTTATGTCTGACATCTCCCCATTTCTTTGTAGAAGTGGGGGACCATAGGTGTAAAACACCATATATAGCATCAGACTTTTCCAATAATTTGATTAGTTACATTAAACTTTTATTTTTCCTTTTCTTTATTCTTTATTATAAAAGATGGTTCTCTAGGAAGTGGGGGTGGGAGGAGAGAACTATAGAGGGAAGTAGAAATTACATAAAACAAAAGAAATCAATGTTTTTAAAGCTATTCTGAAACTGTTGTAGTTTAGTGAATAGAGAGCTATCCTCTGAGCCAAGAAGACCCAGATACAAATCTTGCCTCTGACACTTACTCCTGAATGGCCCTAGGCAAGTCACTTAACTTTTTAGTATTAGAGACAACTCTAAGCTTATTGGTGCAGAGGAGGTGCTGACCAGCACCAGCAAAGGATGTTTCCTCTCCTAGAGCTCCCTATATCAGTGAATCACAGGTCTAGTCTCTATCTCTATTTTACCAACATTTAAGAGATAAATGCTGATCAAATATTTGTTCTTGGCACTGGACCAAAGTTTAAAAAATAAAATAAATGTCTGGTTTCTTGTTTTGGTGGAATATGTGGGAAATGATTTTTTTTTCATTTTTTATGATTAAGGTTCATGCAATGCCTTAGGACATTGTCTGTATAAGGATAGAAGATTTTTCCAGGAGTTTTGTCAAGAATGACAAGTTTGAAGAATGAGGCCTTTGTTGAAAAGACCTTTGTATGTAGAGGATAGACATTCTTGCTGACTCTGCATTTGGGAATTTGATGATGGCTCCTTGGTGAGGTACGAATGAGTATTCAAGCTTCTAAATGACTGATGGTGTTTGGAAGTTAAACATTTTTTGAGTTATTAATAGCGTCTAACTCAACCATAGCTGCAGGCCTGGGCTTTAAAGGGGAGCAGAGAGAGCTAGAGCTGAGACAAAGAAAATCCAGTCCAAACAACACAGACCCCATCTGTCTGAATGGAAGGTGATATTGCAAAGCAACACAAGTCCATTTAAAGTTCAAGGTAGCCCCAGGAGGAACCACATAGCATGAGACATGACAGAGGTCTCCCTTATCTATCTATCTATCTATCTATCTATCTATCTATCTATCTATCTGTCTATCTATCTATCTATCTATCTTTATTTATTTATATAGATCTATGCCTACATCTATATCTATCTATCTAGGTATATAGTAATCATTTCTCTTTTCATCTTCTGGATTGTATTAACAATGGCCTGATAGATGTAACCAACAGAATTCCCATAGGCTTCTCAAAACTAGTATGTTAAAATGGAAACATTTTTTTCTTCCAAAATCTATCCCTTCTCTAATCATCCCTATTTCTGGCAAAAGCAGCACCATCCTGCCTGTAACCCAGGTTTAGAACCTCAGAGTCATTTTCCACTCTCCCTTCATCCTCACCTTTAATAACCAATCAAATCTTGTCATCAATTCTATCTCTATAAGATCTCTCATCAATCTCCTCCTTTCTGCTTACACACCATTTACACACACATTATCTACATGTCTTTGGACACACATCCCCTTTCACCTGATCTATTCTAATAAACTTCTACTAGATATCCCTGCTCATTGTCTCTTCCCTCTTAAATTTTTCTCCACATTGTTATCAAATTGGTACTCCTGGGGCAGCTAGGTGGCACAATGAATAGAGCACCGACCCTGTAGTAAGGAAGATCTGAGTTCAAATTTAGCCTCAGATACTTGACACACTTAATAACTATGTGACCTTGGGCAAGTCACTTAACCCCAATTGCCTTACCTTCTCCCTCCAAAAAATTTTGTAATTGGTACTCCTAAAACATATTTAACTATGTCAGTTTCCTACTCAAATATATTCTGTGGTTCCCTATTGCCTCATGGACAAAATACAGCTACTTAGCCTGGCATTTATAGTCCTCAATAATGTACATCTCAACTATTTTTTCTGTCTTTTTTCATAACCATCTATGTCACCCCCCAGCTTTATAAACTTTAGTAGCTTCCTAGCAAGAATTAAGTACAAACTCTTTGGCATGTAAAATCCTTTATAATCTGACTGTAATATACCTTTCCAGGCTTAAGATGCATTTAATGTATTTTACATATTCTATGATTCATTCAAAATGTCTTTCCTTTAGAAGTGGTAATGAAAATCTCTTGGGTAGTGACACTATTTTCTTTTGGGGGATCATCTCAAAATAATGCTGAAAGGAAACTTAGATTTTTTGATCCAATTAATCAAGATAAATTGGGTTCAAGTCTCATCTCTGACATATACTGGTTTTATGACCCTGGGGAAGTCATTAACCTCTCATTGGTCAAAGACTCTAAACTGAAGTGAAGGTACTAATGGAATTTTTTTTTTTGCCTTCTCTGTTTCATCATTATAATTCTCTAACAATGAAATCACAGGTATACTGTCTATCTCTTAGCCTCATACCATAATAATTCTCATCACAATGCTGGGCACATAGTAGACATTCAGTAAATGTTTATTAAGCATCATTCTGAGATTTTCTTTTCTCTTAAGGTAGTAGTATAAACTGTTACCAAGGGAGGTCAGGAGGGATAGGGTGAACTGATTAACTGAGGGCTACCACATATATTATGCTACATACAAAGGACCCCAGTTTTCAAATAATTCATAAACAAAACATACCTACCATTAAGACAATATTGAACATAAACGCAAGCCTTTTTTGATGATTCAGAAATGCATCACAATTTCTTGGGTACCTCAGAATGAAAGGAATCATTGGATTGTAGAAACATGGAAGGGCTAGCTAATAGAGATTTCAGTATCACAGATGAATCAGCTTTTGCTTTGGAATTTTTTTAAACTGTTGTTGTTATTTTTCCCAACAATGTTCTTATGAAGCATCTGGGGAATACTCCAGTCCAAAAAAGCTTTAAAACACTAGCATGGGCCAAATGGTTTATTCCATCAAAAAACCACTCCATCCCCTAAAAGATCCTACTTTAAAACAAATGTATGCTTATGAGTGGGAGTGGGCACATACATACACATGTGCATACCCCAGAATGACTATGCTATGAAGCTGCTTAATCTTTAATATCACACATGTGACCTGCTAAATTGGTTTCACATGTAAACTCTCCCAGTGGGCAGATGGGCTCTGGTACCCAATTCAATGCTGTAACCACACAACAGAGTCGACAAGTAATATACCCTAACCAGTTGTTTACATGGTTGCCCTCCTCCCATAAGTTCCTAAGGATGCCAATAAATAAAACTATGTTACCAAGAAAGTTCAGGACTGTCAAGAGCCTCTCTACCCAATATCTTATAAAGAATCTGTCCCAACTTTCCCTACAAAGGTAGTCCCAGTAGCCATCAAGATCTCATTTGAAAACAGATTTTAATAAATATCCACTCTTCCAATAAATCTGACACATTTAAAGATATCTTTGAAAGACCGGAGCTAAACTGAAAAGCTTCTGAACACCAAACAATAATAACAACACATCTAGGATAAAAAGGCAGTCAGTTGGGGGGAAAAAAATCTTTGTAACACATATAACTCTGACTACAGTTTGATATCTAAGATATATAGACAACTCATAGAAATGTCTAAGAATAAAAGACATTTCACAAAAGATAATCAAAGTATACAAACTATTCTCAAAAGTATTAAAATTGTCAACAACTATGTGAATTAATACTCCAAATTAATCATTTTAAAAGAAATAGAATCAAAGCAACAATCACACCCAGTAATTTGGCAAAGGTGACAAAAATTGGAATAGACAATGTTGGAGGAGTTGTGGAGAGGCAGACATATTTACTCATACAATGTTCTCCTGATTCTGCTCACTTCATGTTACATCAGCTCACATAAGTTTTCCCAGGTTTTACTGAAACCATCCTGCTCATCATTTCTTCCAACACAATAATATTCCATTGCATTCATATACCACAACTTGTTTTGCCATTTCCCAATTTATGGACATCCCCTCAATTTCCATTTCTTTGACACCACTAAAAGAGCTGCTATAAATATTTTTGTACATATTGGCCCTTTCCTTTTTTTTTAATCTTTGAGATACAGAACTTGTACTGGTATTGCTAGGTCAAATGGTATGCACAGATTTATAGCCATAGTTCCAAATTTCTTTCCAGAATGGTTGAATCAGTTCACAATCCCACCAAAAGTATGTTAGTCCCAATTTTTCCAAACCTCTCCAATTTTATCATTGTCCTTTTCTGCCATATTAGCCAATATGAGAGGTAAGAGGTGATGCCTCAGAGTTGCTTTAATTTGCATTTCTCTAATCAATAATGATTTGGGAAAATTTTTAAAGTATAACTATAAATAACTTTGATTTCTTCCTTTGAAAACTGCGCAATCATATCCTCTAACCAGTTCTCAATTGGAGAATGATTAGTAGTCTTATAAATGTGACTCAGTTCTCTACATATTGAAGAAATGAGGCCTTTATCAAAGACATTTGCTGTAAAAATGTTCTCCCTTTCCTGCTTTCCTTCTAATCTTGGCAGCATTGATTTTGTTTGTGTAAAAACTTTTTTCACTTAATGTAATCAAAAACATACGTTTTATATCTCATGATGATTTGATCAAAAAGTCTTCCCTGGGGCGGCTAGGTGGCGCAGTGAGTAAGAGCGCCGGCCTCGGAGTTGGGATGACCCGAGATTGAATCCGGCCTCAGAAAATGAGCACCCCCACACAAATAATGACTAGCCGTGTAACCTTGAGCAAGTTACTTAACACCAATTGCTTTTAAAAAAAAAGTCTCCCCTTATTCATCGACCTGTCAGGTAAAATTTTCCATGCTTCTCTAATTTTCTTATATCATCCTTTATATATAAATCATGTACCCATTTTGACCTTATTTTAGTATAAGGTATAAAATGTTAGTCTCTACATAGTCTCTGCCAAATTGTTTTCCATTTTTCCCAGCAACTTGAGTTCTTGTCCCAAAAACATGGATCTTTGCATTTATCAAACACTAAATTACTCTGATCATTTACTATTATGTATTGTGTACCTAATCTATTACATTGATCTATTACACCCTTTCTTAATCAGTACCAGATTGTTTTGATGATTACCACTTTGTAATAGAATTTGAGATCTGGTACTGCTAGGCCACCTTCCCTCACTTTACTTTTAAGAGGCCCCTGATATTCTTGACTAAATTTTGTTGTTATTTTTTTCTAGCTCTAGAAATTGTTTTTGGCACTTTGCTTGGTATGTCACTGAATGAGCAAATTAATTTAAGTAGAATTGTCATTTTATTCTATTGGCTTAGCCTACCCATGAGCAATTAATTTTTCTCCAATTGTCTGCACTTAATTCTGTTTGAAAAGTATTTTGTAATTGAGTTTATATAATTCTTGGGTTTGTCTTAGCATATAGACTTCTAAGTATTTTAAGTTCTCTACAATTATTTTAAATATAATTTCTTTTTCTATCTCTTTCTGCTAGATTTTTTTGATAATATATAGAAATTCTGGGGGTGGCTAGGTGGCGCAGTAAGTAGAGCGCCAGCCCTGGAGTCAGAAGGACCTGAGTTCGGATCCGGCCTCAGACACTTAACCCACACAAAGAAAAAAAAAAAAAACCTAGCCGTGTGACCTTGGGCAAGTTACTTAACCCCGATTGCCCTAAAAAGGGGTGGCTAGGTGGTGCAGTGAGTAAGAGCACCAGTCTCGGAGTTGGGATGACCCGAGATCAAATCTGGCCTCAGAAAATGAGCACCCACACATAAATAATGGCTAGCCATGTAACCTTGAGCAAGTTACTTAACCCCAATTGCTTAAAAAAAAAAAAAAGAAATTCTGATGGTTTATGTGGATTCATTTTATATCATGCAACTTTGCTGAAGTTGTTCATTATTTCAGCTAGTTTTGTAATTGATTCTCTGGGATTATATAAATATGTTATCACAATATTTTCAAAGAGTGAGAGCTCTGATTCCTCCTTTGCCTATGATAATCCATCCAGTTACTTTTTATTCTCTTATGGTTATATCTAGACTTTCTAGTACAATATTGAATAAAGTATAAATGAATAACAGTATAATGTAATTTTTTAAAGTATAAAAGAATAAAATAGAATGGGCAGCCTTGCTTCATCCCTTATTTTATTGGGAAGGATACTAGTGCATCCTTCTCATAGATAATACTTGCTGTTGGTTTAGATATGTGCTACTTATCATTTTAAGGAAAGCTCCATTATTTCTGCTTTCTCTTATTTTGAATAGGAATATGTGTTGTATGCTGTCAAAACCTTTTCTGTATCTATTGATATAATCATATGGTTTTTGTTTTTTTTTTCATTTCTTTTTAATTGTATTCTATTTCATCTTTTAATATAAGAAATTTATATTTTTGTGAATGTTTATCTTCCTTAAGTTGTCAGATTTCTTGCCATATAATTGGACAAAATAGCCTCTAATAATTGTTTTAATCTCATCTTCATTGGTGGTAAATTTACCCTTATCATTTTTGGTGCTGGTAATTTCATTTTCTTCATTCTTTTTTAAAAAATCAAATTAACCAATGGTTTGTCCATTTTATTTTTCATAATACCAACTCCTAGTTCTATTTATAAGTTTAATGGTTGTCTTACTCTCAATTTTATTCATCTTTCATTTGATTTTCAGGATTTCCAACTTAAGGTTTAAATTAGGAATTTTAAATTTGTTCTTTTCCTATTTTTTTAGCTGCATGCCCAATTCATTAATCTGCTCTTTATCTATTTTATCGATGTAATCATTTAGAATTATAAATTTTCAGGGATGGAGCCAAGATGGCAATGTAGAAGAAGGAAAACTCCTTGAGCTCCCCCATAATGACGTCAAATACCTATAAAATATGACTCTAAACAAACTTTAGGGCTATAGTACTCACAAAGTGACAGAGAGAAACAAATCTCTCGCTGAAGGCAGCAAAGCAGGAGGGGTCCATCACACTGTGCTGGGAGCAGGGCCCAGCCCTATGTGAACTTGCTATTTTGGCCCCAGGGCAGCCCTGACCAGTGTCGGCTAGAGGGACTTCAGGGAGAGTGGATCACAAGCAGCTGTGGCAGTTTCCAGAATTATCAACTCATAAATGCCAAAGGCAAAGTAAAATGTCACTGTGGACTTTGGGAACAGGGGGACTGAGAGTGTGGTCTGGCCTTTGCCCCCAGAGGGAGAAGAGGCTAAGGTACAGTTGCCATGCAGCCACCACCACATGGCTGCCTCAGAGCTCCTGGCCTGCATATTTTAGGGGGACCAAGCAACCATTCTGAGGGGCAATTGCTCTTGCTTTAACCTGCTTGAATCTGGACCACTGTCTTGGGTGGAGGTCCTGGGGTACATGACCTGGTGCCAGATCCTGTGGAGACATCAGAGAGGGCACCCAACTAATAGGTTCAGCAGCTGAGAAAACCCTAGTCATTTGGGATGAAGTTCTCCTCTCTGGAAACAAAGTTCTCATGGCAAAAAGTTCAAAAGTCAAGTAACTGAGTGGTAACATGGTAACATGAGCAAGCAAAGGAAGCAAAGCAAGCACAGAAACCGACAGATTCCTTTTTTGGGGACAAAAAGGATCACAGAATGGAATGACAGGAAGACAATAAACACAGAACTCCTGCACCAAAAACTTCCAAGAAAAATGTGAACTGGTTACAGGCCATAGAGGAGCTTAAGAAGGATTTTGAAAACCAAACAAGAGAAGTGGTGGAAAAACTGGAAAGAGAAATGAGAATGGTGCAAGAAAATCATGAAAAGAGAGTCAACAACCTGGCTGAAAAAAATAACACCTTAAAAATGGACTAACTCAAATAGCAAAAGAGGCTCAAAAAGGCAATAAGGAGAATGCCTTAAAAACTGAATTAGCCAGATGGAAAAAGAATCTCAAAAGCTCACTGAAGACAATCACTCCTTTAGAATTAGATTGGAGCAAATGGAAGCTAGTGACTGTATGAAAAATCAAGATACTTTTAAACAGATCCAAACAAATGAAAAAATAGAAGGCAAGGTGAAATATCTCATTGGAAAAACCACTGACCTGGAAAATAGATCCAGGAGAGATAATTTTAAAACTCTTGGACAACCTGAAAGTCATGATCAAAAAAAGAACCTAGAAATCATCCTTCAAGGAATACTCAAGGAAAATTGCCCTGATGTTTTAGAACTAGAGGGTGAAATAGGGGGTTGAAAAGATCCATCCATCACCTCCTGAAAAAGGTCCCAAAAAGAAAGCTCCTAGGAATATTGTAGCCACATTCTGGAGTTCCCAGATCAAGGAGAAAATATTACAAACAGCCAGGAAGAAACAATTTGAATACCGTGGAAACACAGTCAGGACAACACATGATCTGGCAGCTTCTACATTGAGGGATTGATGGGCTTGGATTATGATATTCCAGAGGTCAAAGGAGCTGGAATTAAAACCAAGAATCACCTACCCAGCAAAATTCAGTGGAATTTCAGGGGAAAATATGGCCATTCAATGAAATAGAGGATTTTCAAGCATTCTTGATGAAAAAAAACAGAGTTGAATAGAAATTTTTATATTCAGATACAAGAAGCAAAAGAAGCATGGGAAGGTAAACAAGGAAAAGAAATCATAAGGAACTTATCAAAGTTGAACTATTTACATGCCTACATGGAAAAATGAGCACTGTAATTTATAAAAATTTTCTCAGTATGAGGATAGCTGAAGGGAATATAAATGTGTGTGCATGTGTGTGTATGTATATATATATATATATATATATATGTACACATACATATATGTCTATATAAGAGGGTATTTGGGTGTGTGAATACATATGTGAATGTGTTTATATATGTGTATAGATAGAGGGAACAGGATCAATTGAATAGGAAGGAATGATACTTAAAAGGTGAATTTGAGAAGTGAGAGAGGAATATAATGAGAGGAGATGGGGAGAGACAGAATGGGGTAAACTATCTCATATAGAAGAGGCAAGGGAAAACTGTTACAATGGAGGGGAACAATAGGAAGGCAAAAGGGAATGAGTCAAATTTACTCTCATTGAATTTGGCTTAGGGAGGGAATGACATACACACTAAATTGGGTATCTTGTCCTACAGGATAGTAGGGGGGAAGGGGATGCGATGGGGAATGATGGAGGGGAAGGCAGGTTGAGGGGGGAGGGTAGTTAGAAGCACACACTTTTGAAAAGAGACAGGGTCAAAGGAGAGAATAGAACAAGTGGGATATGGGATAGGATGGAGGGAAATATAGTCAATCTTTCACAATACATCCACTATGGAAATCTTTTACATAACTAAACACATACAACCTCTATTGAATTGCTTATCTTCCCAGTAAGGGTGGGTGATGAGGGAGGAAAGGAATGAATGTGGAATTCAAAGTTTTAAGATGAAATGTTTTGAAAAAAAGAAATATAAATTTTTCCTAAAAACTGCTTTGGCTACATCCCATAACTTTTAGTATTTTGTCTCATTGTTGTCTTTCTCTTTAATGAAATTAGTTATTGTTTTTATGATTTGTTCTTTTACCCACCCATTCTTTAAAATTAGTTCACATTGTTTTCAATTAATTTTAATTCATGTTTCCATGATGCTTTATTGGATGTAACTTTTATTGTATTATGTTCTGAAAAGGATGCATTTAATATTTCTGTTTTTCTGCACTTCCTTGTGAGGGTTTTAATACATGATCAATTTTCATATAGGTCTCATGTGAATCTGGAAGAAAATGGTATGTTTCTTTCTATTCCCATGCAATTGTCTCCAGAGATCTACGATATCTAACTTTTCTAAAATTCTATTCAAGTCCTTTCTTGTTTATTTTGTAGAGAGTTTCAATTTTTAATTTGTTAATTTTAAATTTAATGCAAGCATTTGCACTTTGGAAATCAGCAAATGCTCCAAATCACATCAATTAATGTAATGCAGATTAAATTTTAAAATGTATTGTGTATTCATTTTTTAAGGAAAGCTAGGTGTTAAATATTTACACTGTTGGTTTTACTGTGAGATCCTTATTTCTGTCTCAGTGTCTTGACTGCTTTTCACATTTGCTCATCAATTCTATTCTCTATGTGATCTAGCTTAGCAAATATATATAGTTTTCAGCTCCCTCAATTTTTTAACTGAAATCTGTCGTGATATTATTTCTACCCATTTGCCCAAGTTCCCGGAGTTCCTCTGGAGGTACATATATAGAACAAATTGAACTCTTCTTCCATAGAACAACCCTTCATGTATACTGAGTTAACATGTTACCCCATTAAAAATATAGACAACCTGAGGGCGGAGCCAAGATGCCGGAGTAGAAACAGCTCGTCCAAGCCACTCTGCCCCCAGATTCCCCCCAAACTATGTAAAAGGGGACTCTGAACAACTTCTGGAGCCCCAGCAACCACAGAACGACACAGAGAAGCTAACCCCCCGCTGAGGACAGCCCAGCAGCCCTGCAGGAAGGACCAGAGCAGCGGTCTGGGACCTGGCAGCGCAGAGCGTGGGAAGCCAAGCCAAGCGGAGCCCAGGTCCGAGTGAGCTGAGGTTTTAGCCCCAGGGCGGCAGGGCCAGCAGCTGGCTGTAGGAACCCCAGAACACCAGAAGCAGTGGTGACTCCATAATTATCAACATAGACATGCCTAGGACAAAGTAAGAGGTTAGTGTCCTATGGACTTTGGGACTGGTATCTAGGGAATGCGTCGACTCCCTCCCCTGGGGGCTAGAAGCCGCTGAGGAGACACTCCATTTTGTAGTTTTCAGAGGCAGCTCCAGCTCCCAGCCTGCAATTAATTGTAGGGAGATCCAGCGATCAGTCTTGGGGGGGTAATCGCTCTTGCTTTAACCTCCCTGGATCTGGATTGTGATCTAGGGTGGAAGTCGTGGGTGGGTTTACAGCTTGCCAGAAACGGAAGTTGCCCCCCACACGTTCGGGACGAAAATTCCTCTGTCTGGCCTTAAAGCCATAGTGTGGCAACAAGCCCAAAAGTCAAGCAATTAAGTGGCAACATGCCAAGGCAAAGGAAACAGAAAAATGCAACCCTAGACTCCTATTTTGGGGGCATAGAGCGGGAAAAGGACTGTGAGGTCAGAAGTCCTGCTCCAAAAGCCCCAGGGGAAAACATGAGCGGGTTGCAGGCCATAGAGGACCTTAAGAAGCACTTTAAAAATCAAATAAGAGAAGTGGAGGAAAAATTGGAAAGAGAAATGAGAAGGATGCAGGAAAAGTATGAAATGAGGGTCAACAGCCTGACTGAGGAAAACAACACCTTAAAAAATAGACTAACTCAAATGGCAAAGGAGGCTCAGAAAGGCAATGAGGAGAAGAATGCCTTAAAAAACTGAATTTGCCAGATGGAAAAAGAATCTCAAAAGTTCGCTGAGGAGATTCATTCCTCCAGAGTTAGACTGGAGCAAATGGAAGCTAATGACTTTATGAGAAATCAAGATGCTGTTAAGCAGATCCAAACAAATGAAAGATTGGAAGGCAATGTGAAATATCTCATGGGAAAAACCACTGACCTGGAGAATAGATCCAGGAGAGACAATTTAAAAATTATTGGACTACCTGAAAGCCATGATCAAGGAAAGAACCTAGAAATCACCCTTCAAGAAATTCTCAAGGAAAACTGCCCTGATGTTTTAGATCCAGAGGGCAAAATAGAGGTTGAAAGAATCCACAGATCACCTCCTGAAAAAGATCCCAAAAAGAAAACTCCCAGGAATATTATAGCCAGGTTCCAGAATCCCCAGATCAAGGAGAAAATACTACAGGCAGCCAGGAAGAAACAATTTCAATATTGTGGAAACACAATCAGAATAGCCCAGGACCTGGCAGCTTCTACACTGAGGGATCGAAGGGCATGGAATATGATATTCCAGAGGGCAAAAGAACTGGGAATGAACCCAAGGGTCACCTACCCAGCAAAACTGAGTATTTTGTTTCAGGGGAAAATATGGTCATTCAGTGGAATAGAGGACTTTCAAGCATTCTTGAGGAAAAAACCAGAATTGAATAGAAAATTTGACATCCAGACACAAGAAGGAAGAGATGCCTGAGAAGGTAATCAGGGAAAAGAAATCAAAAGGAACTTATCAAAGTTGAACTATTTACATTCCTATATGGAAAAGCAATAACTGAGACTGATGATATCTTTCTCACTATGAAAATAATGGAAGAAGGGTGTTTGGTCATATGAATACATATGTGAATGTGTGTGTATATGGTTACAGTTATATATGGATAGAGGGCATAGGTTGAATTTGTTGGGAAGGGAGAATACTCAAGGGATGAAAGTATGAGGTGAGAGAGGAAAGTGGCAAGAGGAGATGGGGAGAAACTATCCCATGTAGAAGAAGCAAGGGGAAGTGGTTGCAAAGGAGGGGGAGAATAAGGAAGGCTAAAAAGGCAAAACCACATTCACATTGAATTTGGTTCAGGGAGAAAATGACATACATACTAAATGGGATATCTCAACCTGCAGCAGGATAGAGGGAAGGGGGATGAGAGGAGGGATGATGGATGGGAGGGCATCCTTGGGGTGAGGGGAGGTTGGAAGTACCCACTATAGAAGAGGGACAGGATCATGTAGGGAATGGACCAGGTGGGGGGTGGGATGAGTGGGAGGGAATTATAAGCAACCTTGTACAATATATCTACTATGATAATATTTTGCATAGCTAGACATGTACAACATATACTGAATTACTTATCTCCCAAGAGGGAATGGGTGACAAGGGAGGAAGGAAATGGATCTGAAATTCAAGGTCGTAACATTAAATGTTTCAAATATATATAAATACTGTTATTAATACTCTTTTGCTTGTAATAGGGAGATAAGATGTGCAGGCATTGGGACACAAAGACTCACCTTCCTCTAATGGAAAAGTTGATGGGGGTATGGGAGAGAGTAGATTGAAGGAAGCGATATCTTGTGGGACTACTATTCTGGGAAGTTGGGTAGGGGAATAATGGGGGGAAAATGATTGTAACTCAAAATCTGGCGGAAGTGAATGATGTAAAACAGAAGTTAATAAAGCATTTGTTTATATATATATATATATATATATGTATATATATATATATATATATATATATATATATATATATATATATATAGACAACCTGACTTTCAGCACTGGACACCATAGGATCCCAAACATAACTACTGGTTAAAAATATAACAATTGACCATTTCACTTACCTATGGATTTCCTGTGTCAAGATTTCTCAGTGTTTGTTCTATTGAGTCCTACCCATACCATCCTTGTAACTTTCTAAGCAGAGTATTTGACCTCTTAAATGCATCAAGTATTAAACAAATAAAAAATCCCCTCAGATTCATCTTATCCTTCCTTCCCTAGGGAAAAAAATCACATAGATCCAATTTGTCAGGCAGCAACCCAGAGATCTAGCCATGTTTTTTTTCTTTTATCATGAATTCAAATAGATACCATCCTTCATCCTGAGTATTTTAAGACAGACAGGAAGGCAGCAAGATCACATTGCCACTCTTATTTCCTAAGTCCCTTTCAAATACATTTGAGAAAAGGTAACATTTCCCTCAAAGATGTTATAAAAGCAGTACATGCCAAAGCTCAATTCTCTGACAGTGTCACCAATTTCAACTGAAATCCTACTCCAGAAATGATCCTTAACTAGTTTTGAAGAATAAACAACACTTACTCCTGAAACCTCAATTTATTCATGAGTCATTCAAGTTGTACTACCATTTGAATGTTCTACAAGACTCCTTTGAACTTTTTCCCCAGATCATATAATCTTTATCCATGTACAAGCTGACTTCTAAAGGGTTTTACCTATTAATGAAACATCAGTGAACTGTGTCCTCACTTTAAGATTTTCAAAGAGAACTGGCTCCTTAGACAGTGAAATCCAACCTCAAAACCCAACTGCTGAGGCTTCAGGGGATGTGATACTTCATGGCAAAGGTGTTTGACAAATATCATCACAAAGAATTCACCTACTCGGTGAGTTACAACCCAGAACACATCTGATTCTTTCATCTGGGATGAAGAAATACAGGGGGAAATCTTTATTGTCAAGGTTGGTTTCCTGATATCACAAGATTACCATACTAATCTCTGAGATGCCCAGTTATAGAATTTTTGGTAGGTTGAAAAGTACCAAGTAGTAGTGGATTGAGTGTTCAAATTGGAGTCAGAAAGATCTGTGTTCAAATTCCTTATCTGGCAAATTCCTTATCTGGCACTTACTGTGCAACCAAGACAAAAAAGCCATAACCTCTCTGAACAAGTTTCCTCAATGGCGCTTGTAGAATCATAGATTTAGGATTGTAAGGAATTATAGGAATTGCCAAATCCAATGATTTTTCTGTTACATGTTAATATACTGAGAATCAGAGGAGTTGTGACTTGTCCATGGTTCTACAGGAAATAAGCGAAAGAACCTGGATTTGAACCCAAGTCCCCTGACTCCAAATCCACTACTATTTCCATAGTGTCATGAAAGAAGATTTGCAGTACCAAGTTTACAGGACTGCTGAGGTTCAAATTAGATAATCTATGTAATGTGTTTTGCAGACTTTAAAGTGTTATAAAAATGTCAGTTGTTAGGTAGTTTTCATTTTTGAGACTAATTTCTTTCATTATTTTTTCACATTTTTGACTCAAGATACATTTCATATTTATAACCTCTATACACAAGCAAATGCAATCCTTTATTTTAAGTAGATGTCATAGAAAGAAAAGATTGTCTTTATTTGTATGTCAGCTAAAGTAAAAAAAATCACAGAATATTACAAATAGAAGGCATCTTAGAAATAACCTATTTTGTCTTATTTTATCCATGAGGAAATTTAGGCCCAGAAAAGTGAAATCATTTGTCTATGGTCATAGACGAAACTAGGACTCTTGGCCATCAATCAGATCCATTGGTACCCTGTCACATCCCTTGAGACAAAACCCAAAATGGCTCATAAGCTTTATTGTGTGTATATCTATGAGAGGGGTGTGGGGTCTCTTACCACAAATTAGGATTGTGGAGTGATGGTTTTATTCTGGATCTTTATGATAGGGAATATATTTTACCTTAGCATTCCTGCCCCAGAATGACTCTTCCCTTACAATAGCCAGTCTTAGTGACTTCTATAGAAAAAAATAGGGCCCAGAAGTTGTAATATATTACCAATGAAGAACTTTGGAGAACAGGAACAAAAGATATTATCAAAGAAATGCACAATATAAGAAAAGAAGATGGGCTAGCAGTAGAAGGTACTATAGATGTCTTCCTCCACACTCAACAATAAATGGATTTTTAATTGAACTGAATTAAGTTTAATTCCATCTCCTTTGCCCCACTTACCCCACATGTATAGAACATACTTCCTCTTTGAATTCACTTAGAAGTCATAACTTCCTCCAAGTCTTGGCTCTAACAGCACCTCTCTTCTCTTACTTGTTAGTGTCTCCTCCCTCTTTAACTTATCTTGATTAATTTATTTATATATTGAGTCCTGCCTACTCCCATCCAAATAAACTATAAGGTTCTAGAGGGTAGGAACTAATTTCTCTTTCCTTTTGTCTTCATATTTTCATTACCTAGCACTTCCCAGCCATCTCTACACCATGCAGACTCTCTTCTGTTTATCATCTGTGCCTTATCACCATAGAAACCATGCCCTGAACTATCCTTAACTCTAATAAGAGAGGTTTTGCCTAGGCACTGTGCCACCTAGCTATCTAGATCATGACTTCCCTATGAGGTAATTGTAATACTCTTATAATGTATATCATTAATAACTCCCCTTCAAGGACCCTAAAGTCCTTGTAGATTTAAATTATAGCTTATGATCAGCCTTACTATCCTGTAACAATATGGGTATCCTTGAGGCAATGATCTCTTTTGGTACAGGTCATGTCTGGCAGCACTGTCTTCTGATGCTATGTATTGCTTCTCATCAGTGAAATATTCCCTCCATGCCTTCTAGACTCAGTGGAGCTACTTAACCATGCCTTAAACCCAAATCACTCTGGCTCTCACTGATCAACCAATAATAGGTCCCAACCCAAGCCTCACTTGGTCATTGTTTGAGTTTTTATGATTCAGACCAAGTGTTAATAGAAATCATTTCTGTTTTGACCAGAAACCCTGAGGGTCTTCCCTTCCCAGTTTGAATTTTTTCTTTTGAATAGGCAAATAGGTCATCTTTTGCCTTATTTCTTACCTAGCTTAAATCACTGAATGACTGTTGCCTCAGACAAACTGAGACTTGGGAAAGACTTAAGTTTAAAAAACCTAAGGTCTCCCACTTCATCTGGGCTCATTTCCAGTTGTCCTCACCTGTGTCTTGCCACTGGACTCACATGACCCTGGAGGAAAGAGTGAGGTTGATGACTGAACAACCCTCCCTCATTTAACTCTAATTCACTCAAAGTCAAGACATCACCCTCCTCATGTAATTGGTCCTCTTTGAAAATTAAGGACAAGCAACAATAATAAAAGTAACTAACAAAATAATTTTTAAATGTTCTTAGACCCCAGGTTAATAACCTCTATTAGAGAGAATTCCAGTTATTCAATGTCTAATCATTAGGGTATATGACATTTCTTTTATCTGTATAACTATGACCTAAATCACTTACCTGAGATTGTTGTTAGCTTTTTTTTGTTGGCAAAACAGTACCATCCATATAATTGGGCAAAATAACTCCTTATTGTTGCCTCAATTTTATCTTCATTAATGTTAAAGTTGCCCTTTTCATTTTTGATACTAGTGATTTGGTTTCCTCTCTTTTTAAAATCAAAATAAGTTTAATTAATTTAAGTTAAATTAATTTTATCAAAATAATCAAGAAAACTGCTTCTTAACCTAGAGTCCATGGAATTTTCAAAATATTTTAATAAATGTATTTCAATTTAAAAATGGTGCCATCAAATAC
Source organism: Gymnobelideus leadbeateri (assembly GCA_011680675.1). Classification (NCBI taxonomy): domain Eukaryota; kingdom Metazoa; phylum Chordata; class Mammalia; order Diprotodontia; family Petauridae; genus Gymnobelideus; species Gymnobelideus leadbeateri. The sequence goes on from WOXC01010507.1 coordinate 279,216, forward strand.
TTGCCAGGCAGTGCACTCAAATCATCCCATATTTGCTAGGGGAGACGATGTTTGCAAATCCCATAAGTACACATAAATAGACCAATTAGGATGATAATGATAGTAGGAACTTACATGTCTCTTCAGGTTTTGAAGTGAATAAAAATGGAATATGAAGCTTCAAATCTATTAGGGAAGTAAGACAAGGCTCCCCCTACTTGGACTTATCTCCTCTGACCCCCTATGATGGAAAGTGAAGTGCATGGCAATGGGCCTAAGGACAGTCAGTAAGACAAACAATACAAAGAAGTCTTTTTCATAATCTTAGCAATTTGCTATTTAATTTTTCAGAAAAGAGATGTTTCAGAAAAAATAGCCTAGGGTGTAATTTTGAAAAAAAATAAAATTGATCGGCTTCCGGGTGCTGCATGTCTGCCGTGGAGGGTGTGGCAGGGCTAGTTAGGTCAGAGCTAGAGAAAGTGAGTGTGCCGACATGTCCCGCGGCTCCAGCGCCGGTTTCGATCGGCACATCACTATCTTCTCCCCGGAGGGCCGCCTGTACCAAGTAGAATATGCTTTCAAAGCTATTAACCAGGGTGGCCTCACATCAGTAGCTGTCTGAGGGAAAGACTGTGCAGTAATTGTTACGCAGAAGAAAGTACCAGACAAGTTATTGGATTCAAGCACAGTGACTCACTTATTCAGAATAACTGAAAACATTGGCTGTGTGATGACAGGAATGACAGCTGACAGCAGGTCTCAGGTGCAAAGAGCTTGCTATGAGGCTGCAAATTGGAAATACAAGTATGGTTATGAGATTCCAGGGGATATGTTGTGTAAAAGAATTGCAGATATTTCTCAGGTCTACACACAGAATGCTGAAATGAGGCCCCTTGGCTGTTGTATGATATTGATTGGTGTTGATGAAGAACAAGGCCCTCAAGTATACAAATGCAATCCTGCAGGCTACTACTGTGGATTTAAGGCCACTGCAGCTGGAGTCAAACAAACTGAGTCGACCAGTTTTCTTGAAAAGAAAGTGAAGAAAAAATTTGACTGGACATTTGAACAGACAGTAGAGACAGCAATAACATGCCTGTCTACTGTTCTATCCATTGATTTCAAACCTTCAGAATTACAAGTTGGAGTAGTTACAGTTGAAAACCCTAAATGAAGGATTCTCACAGAATCGGAGATTGATACACACCTTGTAACTCTAGCTGAGAGGGATTAACACTGTAATTAGTATCCTTAATCTGCTATGTGCTGACCAGGATATTTGATAAAAACCAACACATTCATCAATGGCTCTGGATTGAAAGACGAACCATATCCCCACTGAAGTGGACTTGGCTCTGTATAAATAAAACAGAGGTTTTAGAAAAAAAAATGATCAAGAGTTTGTCTTCCAAAGCAAAAGCTAACAATATTTGCTATGTATCCTGTCATTTAATGATACCCTAGCCATGCTTTAAAAGCAGTAGTCACAGAGTTGACCTGCCAGGATGAATATCAACGACTTCCACCCTAGATCACAATCCAGATCCAGGGAGGTTAAAGCAAGAGCGATTACCCCCTAAGACTGATTGCTGGATCTCCCTACAGTTCAGCAGGCCAGGAGCTGGAGCTGCCTCTGAAAACTACAAAATGGCGTGTCTCCTCAGCGGCTTCTAGCCCCCAGGGGAGGGAGCCGACACATTCCCCAAATACTGGTCCCAAAGTCCATAGGACACTAACCTCTTACTTTGTCCTAGGCATGTCTATGTTGATAATTCTGGAGTCGCCACAGTTGCTGGTGTTCTGGGGTCTCTCCAGCTGGCTGCTGGCCCTGCCACCCTGGGGCTAAAACCTTGGCTCAGATGCACCTGGACTCCACTCGGCTCAGCTCCCCATGCTCTGCATGCTGCCAGCTCCCAGAGCGCTGCGCTGGTCCTTCCTGCCGGGCTGCTGGGCTGTCCTCAGTGGGAGGTTAGCTTCTCTGTGTCGTTCTGTGGGTGCTGGGGCTCCAGAAGTTGTTCAGAGTCCCCTTTTACATAGTTAGGGGTGAATCTGGGGGCAGAGTGGCTTGGATGAGCTGTTTCTACTCGGCCCAAAAGTTTCATTTTCAAAAGAAATATAATATAGAATATGGGGTTGTTAGTAAATAAAATGATAATCATGGAGCCATGAAGACCATAATTCAAATTTTATGCATACAGTTACTAGTTGAGTTACCTTGTACAAGTAATTTAACATCTGTGAACCTGAGTTTCTCCATCTGTAAAATGAGAAGGTTGAACTTAATTGCCTTGAATTTTCCTTGCTTTTCAAAATCTATTGTCCTACATTTCTTCCAATTATACACATGACATGTTTCCTTTTATCAAATAATCTAAAACCTTTAATAATTTATATCAGCTGAACACCCCTTTGGGGTCTCCAAAATAATAGTAGTGAATATTTACCACTAGAAACCTAGTGGGCCAAAACAGTTCAGGATAATTCCTAAAGTACTTTGATTAGTCCCAAGAAGTTTCAATCCTACATAAATCAACTTCACTTAAATGGCAGGTACTAGTAGTTAAAAAGTCAAAATGCATAACCTTTTTTGCCACTGATTCCAATAAATAACAATTATAACAACCCACATTATATCACTCAACAATCAAGAAAAATATTTATGAAGCACCTACTAAGGGGCAGGCATGGTACTAGGTGCTAGGGTTACAAAGACAGCCTTTAAATCCAACCTTCCTCAGAAGAACTTACATTCTGCATGGTACCTTGCAATTTATGTAGTATTTTCCTCACAGCAATTCTGTGAGATATTAATGCAAGTATTATTTTCATTATTTTATAAATGGGAAATCTGAGACTGAGAGAAACTAAATGATTTAGGTTTTTCAACTCCTAAGAAGTCTTTTTTATACATAATCAGTAAATTATTTTTTCTAGGCATCATATGAAACCTTATAAGACTAATAAAAAGAACTAATGTTTCCCAAGGCATGTTGCACTGAATTTCTTCTCCTGTAATCAGTTGAATTCTATGAAAAATGACTTTTAAACATAAGCTTTACTGAAGAGGTAAAGGTATACACAAAACAGAAAGTTAAGATTTACTTTAGCATACAGCCTGGAGTTATTATTCACTCTGCCAGAACCACAACTACTAAGTATTTCAAGTTTCATGTTTTCCTACACCCAAGAAATACTCACAGACTTTAAAACTTTCAAATATGACAAGATTCCTTGTGTAAGACTGAATTCTTTGGAGTTGAATTCAAGATGTTTGCTTGAATTTGCTACAAATATTAGAAGGCCTTCAGCTCCCTGTCTGACTTGCTAAGAAGGCCAACACCCACCCTGTATAAGGCAGCATGATAGAAAAGACTTAGAGGCAGGAGACCCAACTTTGCAACCAAACCCTGTCCTTTGCTAGCTGTATGAATTTGGGCTACTAATTTAATTTCTCTGCTTGTTATTTTCTTCATTCACAAAATGAGTGATGTGGAAAACCCTGTATATTACATGTTATAAAGAATATATTTGTATAATTGTTATTTATAATAATTATATGATAAATAATAATGCTTAAACTACATAACTCATAGTTTGTAATGAGGTGTTTGTAAAATTTTAAATTGTATAAATGTATGAATTATTCTTATAGGGTATTATGTTCCTGAATTAAATATAATCTTTGCCATATAAAATCATATAAAATCTAAAGCCTGCAATTTATAACACCAATAGTTCCCAATAAATTTTTGTATTTGGATTGGATTTTGGTTTTATGAACTCATTACAGTAGAACATAATTATATGATGAAAAATTTAAAACTGTAGATATTGGAAAATGGAAAAGAAGATATCAACAATGAGCAACCTCTGTGTCTATTTTCTCATCAGTATAATATTTTTATAAGAATATTCTGTACTCATCAAGAATACACCCCTAATTAAAATTTGAGAAAGGAATGTGCTAGCTTTCTTGGATAATTTTCTATGGCAGATCACATCTTCTAAGTCACAGAACTGACTAGGGGTATAGAGAATGTAAAATCTCATTATTTCTATTGATTTTAAGTATTTAAGTCCCAGAACAAAATGTTCACCTTTGATAAGATGATTCCCACACCTGCATTAATATTAGTCAAGACTTCTGTAAACATGTAACTCAGAATATAACTTAGTTCACTAATATCCTGGATACTGACAGCAAACCAAACATAAAACAGGAAAATGCATGTTCAATTTCGAGATGTTATATCCTGTACTGAGACTAAAGAAATGATGATTTCCTTATCAAAAAACAAGTGTCTGGGTGGAACCAAGATGGCAGAGTAGAAACAGCTCATCCAAGCCACTCTGCCGCCAGATTTCCTCCAGACCATGTAAAAGGGGATTCTGAACAACTTCTGGAGCCCCAGCACCCACAGAACGACACAGAAGCTAACCTCCCACTGAGGACAGCCCAGCAGCCCTGCAAGAAGGACCAGCACAGTGGTCTGGGAGCCCGCAGCGCACAGAGCGCGGGGAGTCGAGCTGAGCCTAGGTGAGCCAAGCCCAGGTCCATGTGAGCCGAGGTTTTAGCTCCAGGGCGGCAGGGCCAGCAGCTAGCTGGAGAGACCCCAGAACACCAGCAGCTGTGGCGATTCCAGAATCATCAACATAGACATGCCTAGGACAAAGTGAGAAGTTAGTGCCCTGTGGACTTTGGGAACAGTATTTGGGGAACGTGTTGGCTTCCTCCCCTGGGGACTAGAAGCCACTGAGGACACACGCCATTTTGTAGTTTTCAGAGGCAGCTCCAGCTCCTGGCCTGCGAACTGTAGGGAGATCCAGCAATTCAGTCTTGGGGGGGGGGGGGTAATCGCTCTTGCTTTAACCTCCCTGAATCTGGATTGTGATCTGGGGTGGAGGTCATGGGTGGGCTTCCAGCTTCCAGAAATGGAAGCTGTCCCCCACACTTCGGGACGAAAATTTCCCCTCTGCCATATTGTGGCAACAAGCCCAAAAGTCAAGTAATTAAATGGCAACATGCCAAAGCAAAGGAAACAAATTAAACAGAAAAGTGAAACCCTAGACTCCTATTTTGGGAGCATGGAGCAGGAAAAGGACTGTGAGGTCAGAAGTCCTGCTCCAAAAGCCCCAGGGGAAAACATGAGTGGGTTGCAGGCCATAGTGGACCTTAAGAAGGACTTTAAAAATCAAATAAGAGAAGTGGAGGAAAAATTGAAAAGATAATTGAGAAGGATGCGGGAAAAGTATGAAATGAGGGTCAACAGCCTGACTGAGGAAAACAACACCTTAAAAAACAGACTAACTCAAATGGCAAAGGAGGCCCAAAAGGGCAATGAGGAGAAGAATGCCATAAAAAGTCGAATTTGCCAGATGGAAAAAGAATCTCAAAAGCTCACTGAGGAGATTCATTCCTTCAGAGTTAGACTGAGCAAATGGAAGCTAATGACTTTATGAGAAATCAAGATGCTGTTAAGCAGATCCAAACAAATGAAAGATTGGAAGGCAATGTGAAATATCTCATGGGAAAAACCACTGACCTGGAGAATAGATCCAGGAGAGACAATTTAAAAATTATTGGACTACCTGAAAGCCATGATCAAAGAAAGAACCTAGAAATCACCTTTCAAGAAATTCTCAAGGAAAATTGCCCTGATGTTCTAGATCCAGAGGGCAAAATAGAGGTTGAAAGAATCTACCGGGTCCAAAAGGGTAAATCTGAGCGGATTCCGGAGTGACGGAGCCCAGTGGAAGACAGAGTGTGTCAGAATCCAGCCCAGGAGGTTGCCCAGAGTGTCCGCACAGGTCGAGCGCAGAGCGCGTGGGGTCTGCACAGCTCAGACCTAAGAGCAGACAAGCAGACTACACCAGAGAGAGAAAAAGCCCCAGCCTGCAGACTTACCAAGGACGAATCGCAGTCATCTCGCAGAGGGAACCATTGGAGCCAGGTAGGAGAGTCGGGCCCCCAGTGGAGAGAGTGGCTTTGCAGGCTGCATTCAGCCCCCAGCCTGGAAGTTTAGAAACTGCCTGCCTGTATAATACAGGGGCTGGAATGGCAAAGTAAATTCTAGCTGCTCTGATCCTCCCATCCCTCCTTCATGAAGCAGAAAACCCAAAGATAAGTCTCCCACCCAGATTGAAATCCCAAGTTAATGGAAATAGCCTCAGGCTTGAGAATCTCCAAGAAAGGGTGTAACTGAGTCAGCCAGGAATCTGAAGAGAAGAGAGGGAGGGGACCCAACAAGCCCCACCTCACCTCACCAACAAAAGCCTACTTATAGCCCAGGGGTATAGAGGCAGAAATCTGAAGTGGTCAGACTCATCCCCACCTACACATCTACATTCCTCACTGACTTCCCTGACTTAGCCATAAACTAGCCACCCAGAGGTATTCAAAGTCAAGGATCAGGCCCCAAACTCATAGCCTGAGAAACTAAGAAACAGGAAGTCACAATGGGAAGGAAGGAAGCTGAAAAGGAGAAGGGGAAGGCAAGAAAGTCTATTCAAGCATACTATGCAGGGCAAGAACAACAAAACACACAGGACAATATAGACTCTCTGCCCACACCAGAGACCACAGAAGGAAACATGATCTGGTCTCAAGCCCAAATAGCATTCCTGGAGGAGCTTAAGAAAAATTTTAAAGACCAAATCAGGGAGGCAATGACCAAAAGAAAATACCTCCCTAAATGGAAAAAGAAAATACTTCCCTAAAAAAGGAACTTCAAAAACTCACTAAAGACCATAATTCACTAAAAATTAGATACAATCAAACTGAAACTCAGAACTCTATGATGCAGCAGGAGTCAATCGAAAAAAACAAGATGATCGAAAAATTGCAAGAAAATGTAAAATATCTCACTGGAAAAATAACTGACCTAGAGAACAGATCCAGGAGAGACAACCTAAGAATTATTGGTCTACCAGAAAGCCATGATGAGAAAAGCAGTCTAGACAACATCCTCCAAGAGATTGTCGAAGAAAACTGTCCTGAGGTCCTGGAATCAGAAGATAAAATAGCTATTGATAGAATTCACCAGACTCCTCCTGAAAGAGATCCCCAACTGAAAACTCCAAGAAATATAGTAGCCAAATTCCAGAATTATAAGATTAAAGAAAAAATTCTACAAGCAGCCAAAAAGAAACAATTCAAATATCGAGGAACTACAGTTAGGATCACACAGGACCTAGCAGCTTCTACATTAAAAGAGAGGAGGGACTGGAATTTGATATTTCGTAGGGCAAGAGAGCTAGGACTACAACCAAGGATTAACTACCCGGCAAAACTGAGCATAATCTTTCAGGCAAGGAGATGGACGTTTAATGAAGTAAGGGACTTCCAGAATTTCCTAATGAAAAAGCCAGAGCTCAATGGAAAATTTGATCTCCAATTACAAGACTCCAGAAGAACATAAAAAGGTAAACAAGGGTAACATAGACTCACACATGCAGAAGTGCACATACCCACACCCACAAACACAAGCTCATTACCTGGGATGCAACAAGAGCAAAATGTTCACATCCCTATATGTGGAGCTGATAACTGTCAATATTTGAAATCTCTATGATTATCATGACCTGCAAAAGGGTTATACTTAGAGGGTGTGGGTATGAATGCACTAGCATGGAGTCTAAAAAAAAAAAGACTATTATGGGGATCAATGGTACTGTAATGGGAAAAAGGAAAAGATGAGCTAGGAAAAGGTAAAATATGCCATCTGAAGAGGCATCAAAACACACTATAGAAGAAGGGAAAGTAAGAGGGAGAGGAACATCATTTAAACACTATTCTCACTGGTTCTGGTTCAAAGAAGGATCAAATTAATCAGTGAATTTTAAGAATCTAACGTGAATAGACACATAAATTCATTAAATAGAGGAATTGGAGGGAGGGAGAGGAGCATTGTTTGAAATTTACTCTCATTGGTTTGGAATCAAACGGGGAGTAATTTACTCTGATAAGTATAAAAATTTGTTGTGTCCTATAGATAGTGGGAGGGTAAGGGGGGGTGAAAAGGAGGAGACTAAAGGGAGGGATTATAAGGGAGGGAAATAGTAGTAAGGGGAGAGGGTAGGTTAAGAAGGGGGTCACTGGGTGGGAACACTGAGGGAGGGGGCGGTCAAAAGGGAAAACTTCAAGGAGGGGAAGGGAGAAGGAATAAACAAAAACATAAACAGGGGAGGGAATAGGATGGAAGGGAAGAGACAGATAGTCATCATTACTGTGAATGTGAATGGGATGAACTCTCCCATAAAACAGAGGCGGATAGCAGAATGGATTAAAAACCATAATCCTACAATATGCTGTCTTCAAGAAACACATTTGAAACAAAGGGATACCCACAGGGTAAAGGTAAAAGGTTGGAGTAAAATTTATTATGCCTCAGCTAAAGTAAAAAAAGCAGGGGTAGCAATACTTATCTCAGATAAAGCAAAAGCAAAATAGATCTAATTAAAAGAGATAAGGAAGGAAACTATATCCTACTAAAAGGCACCATTGAGAATGAAGCAATATCACTACTTAATATATATGCACCAAGTGGTATAGCATCCAAATTCCTAGAGGAGAAGCTAAAGGAATTAGAGGAAGAAATAGATAGCAAAACTATACTAGTGGGGGACCTTAATCTCCCCCTCTCTGAACTCGATAAATCTAACCTCAAAATAAACAAGAAAGAAGCTAAGGAGGTGAATAGAATCTTAGAGAGACTAGATATGATGGATCTCTGGAGAAAACTGAATGGGGATAAAAAGGAATTTACTTTCTTCTCAGCAGTGCATGGTACATACTCAAAAATAGACCATGTACTAGGGCATAAAAACCTCACAATCCAGTGCAGAAAGGCAGAAATAGTAAGCGCATCATTCTCAGATCATGATGCAATAAAAATTATATGCAATAAAGGGCCATGGAAAGATAGACTAAAAACTAATTGGAAACTAAACAATTTAATCCTAAAAAATTGGTGGGTCAAACAAGAAATTATAGAAACAATCAATAATTTCATTCAAGAGAATGATAATAATGAAACAACATACCAAAATTTGTGGGATGCACTAAAGGCAGTTCTCAGGGGAAGTTTTATATCCCTGAGTGCATACTTAATTAAAGCAGAGAGAAGGGAGGTCAATGAATTGGACATGCAATTGAAAAAGCTAGAAAAAGAACAAATTGAAAATCCCCAATTTAGTACTAAATTAGAAATACTGAAAACCAAAGGTGAGATTAATAAAATTGAAATTAAGAAAACCATTGAATTAATAAATAAAACCAAGAGCTGGTTTTATGAAAAAATCAACAAAATTGATAGACCCTTAGTCAATATGATAAAAAAAGAAAGAAGAAAACCAAATTATGAGTATCAAAAATAAAAAGGGTGAATCTACCTCTAATGAAGAGGAAATCAAAAAATAATGAGGAATTATTTTTCCCAATTGTATGCACATAAATATGACAATCTTAGTGAAATGGATGAATATTTACAAAATCACAAATTGCCCAGATTAACTGAAGAGGAAGTGAATTACCTAAATAACCCCATCTCAGAAAAAGAAATCAAACAAGCCATCAATGAACTCCCTAGGAAAAAATCTCCAGGGCCAGATGGGTTCACTAGTGAATTCTATCAAACATTTAAAGAACAATTGATTCCAATACTCTACAAACTATTTGGGAAAATTAGTGAAGAAGGAGTCCTACCAAACTCTTTCTATGACACAAATATGGTACTGATTCCTAAATCAGGAAGAGATAAAACAGAGAAAGAAAATTATAGACCAATCTCCCTCATGAATTGAGATGCAAAAATTCTAAATAAAATATTAGCCAAAAGACTCCAACAACTTATCACAAAAATAATAAACCCTGATCAGGTAGGATTCATTCCAGGAATGCAAGGATGGTTTAATATTAGGAAAACCATCAATATAATTGAGCATATCCACAACAAAACTAGCAAAAACCACATGATCATCTCAATAGATGCAGAAAAGGCTTTTGACAAAGTACAACATCCATTCCTATTAAAAACACTAGAAATTATAGGAATAAATGGAGCCTTCCTTAAAATAGTTGCTAGCATCTATCTAAAACCATCAGCAAGTATTATATGCAATGGGGATAAACTAGAAGCCTTTCCAATAAGATCAGGAGTGAAACAAGGGTGTCCACTATCACCCCTCTTATTCAATCTGGTACTAGAAACGTTAGCAGTAGCAATTAGAGAAGAAAAAGAAATCAAAGGAATCAAATTAGGCAAAGAAGTGACCAAGCTGTCACTCTTTGCAGATGATATGATGATATACTTAGAGAATCCTAGAGAATCAAGTAAAAAATTACTTGAGACAATAAATAAATTTGGCAAAGTTGCAGGATATAAAATAAACCCACATAAATCCTCAGCATTCCTGTACATCTCTAATAAAACTCAACAGCAAGAGATAGAAAGAGAAATCCCATTTAAAGTCACTGTAGACATTATAAAATATTTGGGAATCTACTTGCCAAAACAAACCCAGAATCTATATGATCACAACTACAAAACACTTCTCACACAAAAAAAACAGATCTAAATAGTTGAAAATATCAATTGCTCGTGGCTGGGTCGAGCTAATATAATAAAAATGACAATTTTACCCAAACTAAACTATATATTTAGTGCCATTCCAATCAATTTACCAAAAAACTACTTTGTAGAGTTAGACAAAATAATAACAAAATTTATTTGGAAAAACAAACGGTCTAGAATATCAAGGGAATTAATGAAAAGAAATGCTAGGGAAGGTGGACTACCTATGCCAGATCTTAATCTGTATTATACAGCAGCAGACATCAAAACTGCTTGGTACTGGCAGAGGTGTAGAGTAGTGGATCAATGGAATAGAATAGGTGCAGGAGACCCAGCAGTTAATGAATATAGCTATCTATTGTTCGATAAACCCAAAGACCCCAGTTTTTGGGATAAGAATGCACTATTTGACAAAAACTGCTGGGAAAACTGGAATACAGTATGGCAGAAACTGGGCATAGATCACTATCTAACACCATATACCAAAATCAGGTCTAAATGGGTGCATGATCTAGGTGTAAAGGATGATACTGTAAGCAATTTGGGAAAGCAAGGAACAGTTTACCTGACAGATTTGTGGAGACGGGAAGATTTTGGGACCAAACAAGAAATAGAGAGCATTATAAAATGCAAAATGGATAATTTTGATTACATTAAATTGAAAAGCTTTTGTACAAACAAAGCCAATGTAACCAAGATCAAGAGGGAGGTGGGAAATTGGGAAAGAATTTTTACAACTTGTGTCTTTGATAAAGGACTCATTTCTAAAATTTATAGAGAATTGAGCCAAATCTATATGAATACAAGTCATTCCCCAATTGAGAAATGGTCAAAGGATATGAATAGGTAGTTTTCAGAGAAAGAAATTAAAGATATCTATAAGCATATGAAGAAATGCTCTAAATCACTATTAATTAGAGAAATGCAAATCAAAACAACTCTGAGATACCACATCCCTCCAGTCAGATTGGCCAAGATGACAAAACAAGAAAGTGACAAATGCTGGAGAGGATGTGGACAAATTGGAACACTAATACATTGCTGGTGGAGCTGTGAACTTATCCAACCATTCTGGAGAGCAATCTGGAATTATGCCCAAAGGATTATAAATAATTTCATACCCTTTGACCCAGCCATACCACTACTAGGGTTATATCCCAAAGAGATCATAGTAGTGGGAGGAAGAACCATATGTACAAAAATATTTTTAGCAGCCCTTTTTGTGGTTGCAAAGAATTTGAAACTAAAGGGGTGCCCATCAATTGGGGAATGGCTAAACAAGTTGTGGTATATGAATGTAATGGAATTTTATTGTGCTATAAGAAACGAGGAGGTGATGGATTTCATAATTACCTGGAGAGACTTATACAAACTGATGCTGAGCGAGAAGAGTAGAATCAGAAGAAATTTATATACAATCACAGACATACCATATCTGTGACGACCAACTATGACAGACTGGACTCTTTTCAGCAATGCAGTGATATAAGTTAATCCCGAATGACTCAAGAAAGTGAGAAATGTGCCATCCAGAGATATAACTAGAAAGAACTGAGCCTGAATCCTGATGGAAGCAAACTAAATGATCTTGTTCTTCTCATTGTTTGGTTTTACTTCTTCCTTACCATCTTTCATCCCACCTAGTACAATATGCCTTTGTAATTGGAATAATGTTTAATGTGAATGCCTTTGCAGACCCTATACTGTACTATATGCTGTCATGAGGGGAGGGGGGAGGGAAGTAAAGGAAATTTGAAAATCAAGGAACTATGGAATTGAATCTTGTTAACTGAAACTAAACTAACAAATTAATTTAAAAAAAAAAAGAATAAAAAAAAAAGAATCTACCGATCACCTCCTGAAAAAGACCCCAAAAAGAAAACTCCCAGAAATATTATAGCCAGATTCCAGAACTCCCAGATCAAGGAGAAAATACTACAAGCAGCCAGGAAGAAACAATTTCAATATTGTGGAAACACAATCAGAATAGCCCAGGACCTGGCAGCTTCTACACTGAGGGGTCAAAGGGCATGGAATATGATATTCCAGAGGGCAAAAGAACTGGGAATGAACCCAAGGGTCACCTACCCAGCAAAACTGAGTATTTTGTTTCAGGGGAAAATATGGTCATTCAGTGGAATAAAGGACTTTCAAGCATTCTTGAGGAAAAAACCAGAATTGAATAGAAAATTTGATATCCAGACACAAGAAGCAAGAGATGCCTGAGAAGGTAATCAGGGAAAAGAAATCAAAAGGAACTTATCAAAGTTGAACTATTTACATTCCTATATGGAAAAGCAATAACTGTGACTGATGAAATCTTTCTCACTATGAAAATAATGGAAGAAGGTTGTATGGTCATATGAATACATATGTGAATGTGTGTGTATATGGTTACAGTTATATATGGATAGAGGACATAGGTTGAATCTGTTGGAAAGGGAGGATACTCAAGGGGTGAAATTATGAGGTGAGAGAGGAAAGTGCCAAGAGGAGATGGGGAGAGACAGGGTAGGGTAAACTATCTCATGTAGAAGAAGCAAGGGGAAGTGGTTGCAAAGGAGGGGGAGAATAGGTAGGCAAAAAAAGCAAAACCACATTCTCATTGAATTAGGTTCAGGGAGAGAATGACATACATACTAAATGGGATGTCTCAACCTACAGCAGAATGGGGGGAAGGGGGATGAGAGGAGGGATGATGGATGGGAGGGCATCCTTGGGGGGAGGGGAGGTTGGAAGTACCCACTATAGAAGAGGGACAGGCTCATGTAGGGAATGGACCAGGTGGGGGGTGGGATGAGTGGGAGGGAATTATAAGCAGTCTTGTACAATATATCTACTATGATAATGTTGTGCGTAGCTAGACATGCACAACATATACTGAATTACTTATCTCCCCAGAGGGAATGGGTGACAAGGGAGGAAAGAAATGGATCTGAAATTCAAGGTCTTAAGATTAAATGTTTCAAATATATATAAATACTATTATTAATACTCTTTTGCTTGTAATTGGGAGATAAGATGTGCAGGCATTGGGACACAAAGATTCACCTTCCTCTAATGGAAAAGTCGATGGGGGTATGGGAGAAGGTATGGGAGAGAGCAGATTGGAGGAAGCGATATCTTGTGGGACTGCTATTCTGGGAGGGTGGGTAGGGGAAAAACAGGGGGTGGGGAATGACTGTAACTCAAAATCTGGCGGAAATGAATGATGTAAAACAGAAGTTAATAAAGCATTTGAAAAAAAACAAGTGTCTGACATACTCCTATTTATAGATAAAATTCAAAATATCATAGCATTTTAGGCTAGAAGGTGTCTTAGAGGTCACCTAGTCCAATCGCTTCATCATAGAAATGGGGAAACTGAAGGTCAGATAGATGAAAGACTTTCTTATGATTCTTTATTATTTGAAGCACCACAACACTGCAGTGTTGCCATCCTGAAGTCCCTAGTAATGTACAAGGGATTGGTCTATACTACCATGCATAATATTTTTAAAAGTGAACGAAAATAGGGCAGCTAGGTGGTGCAGTGAATATAGCACCAGCCCTAGAGTCAGTAGGACCTGAGTTCACATCCAGCTTTAGACACTTCACACAAAAACTAGCCATGGGACCTTGGGCAAGTCACTTAACCCCAGTTGCCCTCCAAAAAGCAAAAGAAAAATTAAACTGAATGAAGAATACAAGTTGCACATACAGTGGGCAAACCTATGCTTTTGGACTTTGGGTTCAGCCAATACTCAACAGACTATGAGATGTGGCTGGCAGGGTACCCCCCTAGAGTCAGTTCATCTATATATACATCTTGGATAGATGATGCAGAGAGCCAACGAGTTTGGGTCCAGTAAGAGTAGGGTAATAGCCAGGATAATGTCTGGGCAGACAAAATGCCATGCTTTTGGCAATCCTGAACTTTTTCTGCAGTAAAAATACATCTCTTAAACTTCAATAGTTTCTCAGTGATACTATATGTCTGAGAATAATTATATCCTAATGAGTAGGGTAACAGACTTAGAGGTAGGAAAACCTGGTTTCAAATCCCAGCCCTGACACTTATCAGCTGTGGACCAGTTACAACTAGTAGCAGTTACAACCTCTCTGAACCTTAGGTGTCTCTCTGACTCTAAGTTATAGAAGTATTGCAACATGTGTCAGCAAAAGGACTACTTGCAATGATCAAATTACAGGTCTTTAATATCTAGATTATATAGTTTTTAAGTATAGGTCAAGATGTTTTGGGAAGAATCAAGACTAAAAATAACTCAGAGAGCAATGTAAAGGTGCAAGGTGCAAACTTATACATGAAAATGATATAAAAATTATCAAAGCCTTGTATGACCTAAAAAAGACATGGGCTTTATGTATATGAAGAATGAGAAACAATGGAGACATGGGCCAAGTGATAAACTAGTATCCCTGAATTATTAAAATAAAACCTCCAACTTCTAAAAGAAAACTTTCAACTTCCCCTACGGGATATTTATGAAAAGGCCTAAATGAGAATCTGGCAAGATTAAAAAGAATAAAAAAGTTGTGAATAATCACAACAATAAGACCATGACTCAAATAGACAGTCCGTTGCAACATGGTGTGTGGACAGACTATGTGGGTATTAGACCACAAGTCATAAGAGTACTGGGTCCAATATTTACTAATGGTCTTGCTTTGAGCAAGTCACAAAACCTCTTACAGACTCAGGTTGCTCATCTGTAAAAGGGGGTAATAATATTGTGATTATAATACCTAACTGATTGCGTTGTTGGGAAGTAAGTAAAACATAATGTCCTCTATAAATGCGAGTTCCTATTATCATCCTTGGAGCACATTATAAGCCACAAAATAAAACTATCTGCAATAAAATGGTTATCCATTCTCAGAAGGCAATGAGGGACAATGAAAAGAGCTCTGAGCTTTGAGTCAGAAAACATTAACTAGAATTTTCAGTTCTGGCACACATCTATGGGACCCTGAATAAGCTATGAGTCACTTAACCTTTTTTAAATTTGAAATTTTTATCTGTAAAATGGGCATAATGTTTATCTGCCTTTCTCTCAGGGCTGCTTTGAGGATCAACTGAAATAATAAGTCTACAGTTCTTGGAAACTATAAAATGCCATCCACCTACAAGGAAGTGATATTATTATAACTTGAGTGTTCTTTCTAAAAGCCTAGAAACTGGCTTTGTAAAGGAGTTCTACCTTTCAAATTTAATTTCTAATTCATTCCCTTTTTTGTCTCCAAAGGACACCTGCAGTTCATATTCCATTGCCCTCTCTTTCTCCACTATCTAATATCCAAAATGGAACACCAACGCCAAGACAACAACAACAAAAAAAAAAAATAGAAGAGGAAGGTGAATGCAGAGGTTTAGTAAACAGAATTGGAATAAAATTCATGCACACACACACACAAACACACACACACACATATTTTATAATTGTCCATAGAAAGAACATGAAATCTGAGAGGAAAATTTCCAAAGCTTCTCTGGTTTCCATTTCCACATACCATCACAATAAGATAACAGTGGAGACACCCCACTCCATTTCACTCTGGAAGATTTGTTCTGGGTGGTAAGGATTCCCTTCTATCTCCCTAATCAGATCTATCAAAAAAGTGAAAGGATAATCTCCACTCTGTCTTGCTCTTTGGATCCTTTAAGTCAGTTAATTGATAAGCATTTATTGAGCACCTACTATATGCCAGATATTGTGCTAAGCTGTTTAAATATCTTCCCATGGGGATACAATAATGAAAAGCACATTCCACTTTTGGATCTGATGATAGCACAAATTCTGCTAAGACACACAAGTAATTCAATGTTTTTTTACCTGTTTGGACCCTGAGTGCAGAACTTGGACCAATGTTCTAGGAATGTAGACTTCTTTTGATATCAGGGAAAAAAATTTTTAATGTTTAAGGCTGTATAAGGATGAAATTTATTGTCTGTAGAGATAACAAGATCCCAAGGACTTTAAGGACTACAGAATCATAGAATTAAAGTTAAAAGGTCCCTTGGAGGTCATGTGGTCCAACTCCCTCATTTTAGAGATGGGGAAAATAATGTTCAGGGAAGTTAAGTCAGTGGGCTAAGTTCACAAAAATACTAAGTAATGGAAACAATCCCTGAATCCAGGACCTCTAAGTGCAAATGCAGTACCTCTCCCATTGTGCCACACTACACAAGGAGGTGATTAATCTCTTGTTGGGGCTGTTGTAGGGGGAATACGTGGCATAGGTAGAAGTTGTATTAGTGTGTTTATTCAAGTTTTAAGATTCTATGGTTCTATGATATGATAAAAGAGAAAAGAAAATGGCACACTTGAAATACCACTACTTCTGAAATATCCCAAAGAAAGAAACTTCATGATCTATAACAGGGGTCCAGCCCACAGCTTTCTTCCTAATGGTCTACAAATTAAGACTTTTTTCATTTTAAAATGCATGCATTTAAATATGCATCTATTAAAATGCATATGTTATGTATAATAAATATATATAAGTATATTACATTAAATCATAGATATATAATAAATATATATTTATGTGATATAATTATATAAATTTACTATATTTTTTCTTTTTATATTTAAATATGTACACTTAAAATGTCAAAAACTTTCTTAGTTCATTGAACAGGCCATAGTTTGATGAGCCTTGGTCTGTAAAATCAGTTTTTAAAGACTCAAATTATCATAGCAGCAGGAGATTCATAGTACATGAAAGACACTGTATCCTACAACATAATCCGAAGTCTCTTCCCTAAGAGCATTCAAGAAATCCTTGTCATTCCAACTCAAAATCAACCCATAAACTTAAATTCTGTACCTAGAACACCTATGGTCTATGCCTCCTTTCTGCTAAATCACCAGAGTTGGGGAAATAAAGAGAGATTACAAACATGCAATGTGTTATCTTCTAAGGAGGTCAGCTCTCCAATTTGTCAAAATCTAACCTTTCAGGAATCTTAGTCCACAGACTTTTACGCCTAAATAGGCATAGGTAAAAGTTTACAGGTTTGCTACAAAGAAGATATTACACAGAACATTCATGGCTAAGTATAGGGTATATTGATTACTAAGACACACAATTCAGACATTTAGCAGGTCCTTCAGATATGGCAGAAATAATGCTCAGCAACCAATCCTGGTCTCTGCTCCCTGACCTATGAGGGTAGACTTGGTGCTGGACCTCCAGAATGAAATATAGACCACCAGAACGTCTTTCACTCTCCAAGTGATTCATCTTTCTCTGGTACTGAGAGATTCTGTGTTCCTGGAGTTACTTAGGCAGAAAAGTACCAGCAGTATTTTTGTGCCCTGACTACCTGAGGGGTAAACGTGATGAGAGAAATTTAAGACATGAGATCTTGTTCCTGGCAGTTGCAGAAGTCCAGGACTAATGCTATATGCCTGCCATGTTGGTATTAATGCAGAGAGTAGTAATTATTGCTTGTTCTTCCATTTCTACATGTGTTAAAAGAACTGTCTGTTGTGCCTTTCCCTTCCTTCACTTCTACTTCAGCTCTGAGAGTTCCCCCATTAGGCAACTGGTCTTCTGGCTTTTAGTGAAAAGGAGGGGTTGAAAGCTTAATGCCACTCAGGGCTATCAAACAGTTGGGGTTTGGCAAAATCTTTAGCCCATCATGACTGTTTGTTTTCTTTCCAGGGGAAATTTAATCAATACCTGCTCTGATTCGCTTACACATGTATCATCCAAAAGTCATTTCAAAAGAACTATTTCATTCCCAGAAAGCTTTTATAAACCTGTTTCCAGAGAGATAGTAAATCTTCTCCTACCAAGAGAGTGACAACTCAAATCCCTCAAGCTTGAGAAGGCTCAGAAAGGAAATTTAAAGTGGTTCTAAGCACATAACATAAAAAGCTCTTTCATATCTACTCACAGCACAAATAATGACTTTTTTTAATGGCAATGAGAAAAGCCAACTTATTTCCAGTCAAATTGCCACAAGCTCTCCTAAATACAAGAGGGCAAAATGTTATCTCACTTTCAAGATGGTTCCAGTCTGTGAAAGGCCAAGATAGTATCACTGCATTACTCTAAACACCCAATAGATCATTTAATAAAAACTCTTATTTTGGTCACAAGATATTCAGGTTCCTGATTATCTCCCAAAACATAGCCACTTATGTTATTCCTTCATAACTAACTCCACTCCTAAGTTTCTAGTCTTCTCACACTTTACTCTCCACCACATACTCTTTGATCCAGTTACACTGGTCTCTTGGTTGTTCCATGAAAAAGATACTCCATCTCTTGGTTCCCAGCATTCTCTCTGGCTATTCTTCATACCTGGAATGGTCTCTCCTTTTCTCTAACTACTGATCTCCCTGACTTTCTTTAATTTATGACTGAAATCCCACTTTTTACAAGAAGTCTTTTCCAAAGCCTCTTAATTTCAGTGTCTTCCCTCTATCAATAATCTTGTTTTCATCCTAGACATAGTTTGTGTTATTTATATTTGTTTATATGTTGTCTCCCCCATGAGACTGTAAGCTCCTTGATGGCAGGGCAGAGACAATCTTTTGCCTATTTTTGTATCCTACATGGTTAGCACATTGCCTGGCATAAAGTAGATGCTTAAAAATATGTTGATTGATTGATTGGTTCCCAATACACACTGATAAAATGAGAAGTATTCATATTTTATAGATATGGAAACTGGAGCCAAGAGAATGGAAGTGGCTTGTCCAAAATATTTTGACTCTTAGTCCAATGTTTATTTCCAGTAAGGAACATGTATAGTACAGCATAAATCACAATCTTTCAAAGTCTTTTTTCCTTCAGGTTCACCTACCTAATAGCACCTACCTCTTCAAGAGCTGTGAGAATTAGGTGAAATAATGTCTACAAAGTGCTTTGAAAGATTTAAAGCACTATCAGTCAATCAATAATCATTTATTAGGCACCTACTATGTGTAAGATACTCTGCTAAACGGTGAGGATGCAAAAAGAGTCAAAAGACAATCCCTGTTCTTGAGGAGCTCATAGTTTTCTTCTACATAATAATGGCTCACCTATGTTCTAAGTAGATGCCTCGGTGGCACAGTAGATAGAGTGCCAAACTGGAATCAGGAAGACTAGTCTTCCTGAGTTCAAATCTGGCTTCAGACACTAACTGTGTCACCCTGGGAAAGTCACTTAACCTCATTTGCCTTAGTTCCTCATGGGTAAAAATGAGCTGAAGAAGGAAATGGCAAACCTCGAATATCTTTGCCAAGAAAACCCCAAATGCAGTCATGAAAAGTTGACATGATCGAAAAACAACTGAATAACAACAACACAAAGTTCTAAGTTCTTCTTTATTAGACCACCATAATGAATTGGTTTCATAGTTTAAATATCCATAACCTTTTTAAAAAGTGGGAAGTAATAAAAAGAAAGGTTGTAATGAGCTGGGTAAGGAAATTAACCTCTCATGGTTAAACAGACAAGGTACTAATGAAAACTCGTCACTGACAAATAGAAACTGACCTATCCCTTCTAGATTCTCCTATGAGCAAAAAGATCATAGACATTTCATAGTCACATGAAAGGAAATTTTTCAAAAAAACAATTAAAGATGTAGAGTGAAAGGTGCTTCTAGTTTTACTTCTTCATTTTACAAAAGAGGAAACTGAGACACAGACAAGTATTTTGACTCAAGTTCACTCAAGTATTAAGAAGTAGAGTCAGGATTTGAGACCAGGTTCTTTGAGGTCAAATAACTTATATGACCTTTCAAGGGAAAAGATTCAAAATCTATTAAGAGAAGACACCTAAAAATTTAACTGTTATTGGGAAAAGCATGGTCTGCTACTGAGAACATTCTAATAGGTTTTCTAAGTTACACAAATATCTAGAGAAATGATCACTCAGAAAAGAGACGTGTCCTTCCATAAGATACAAAAAGGAAATTGAGAAGTGGGCCAAATACTTTCATTTTTTCAGGAGAAAGTGCTTTGCTGCCAGCAATATGGTTTGAAGCCCACTCAAGGTGTATAGCCAAACTTGCCAGAGAATTGAAAATTATCTTTATGGGAGATGCAGTGTGGTGCAACAGAAGCATTGGTCTTGAAGTTAAGGCTTCAAGATCCTGGATCTGTCACTATCTTGTCATGAAACTTAGAATGGATTACTCCCTCCTATCTCTTCCTCTGTTTCCTCATCTGTAAAATTATAGGGTTGGGCAAAAGAATTTCTGGGATTGCTTCCAGTCCTAAAATTATATGATTCTATGATCTGATTTTAGGCACAGTATAACTTTCTAATTCCATTTCCTCTTTGTGATACATGAAAACTTGCCATGAAAAATTTAGTCACCCACAGTCCTGTTGCCAGGTACCAGAGTCATTCCCACCAAGAATTAGATGAGTTTCAAATAAATGTTCATTGATTTGACTTTTAAGGAAGGAGGAGGATGACTCCTCTTCTCAGCTATATCAGATTCTAGTCACATGGTTCCCATCTGCCATGGTGGCTAGAAATAGACAAGGAACACATCAAGTATCTCTGTTTTGACAAAAAGAGCCATAGGGAGTTTGTCAAATTCGGTAGACTAGGTAGCTATAAAATGCAGCTTTCAGAGATGTGCCTCTCACCATTAGCACGTAATACCCTAAATCCTCCAGGCCCTCACTCCATCTAACTCTTCAACCTAGTTCCTGAAGTCAAGTTTATACTTCTGATATACCATCTTTGAAATGCCCAGCAATTACTTTGTGACAGTTCCATGGATTCATACTCAGCCTGAGGAGGTGTCCAGTTTCTCTAAGAATTGACCACTGCCTTTATACAAATCTTCCAAATCAGACTTCCATGTGACTAATAAGCACTAAATCTATCTAGTGTGTTAACCCCTAAACTGACCTTTGGCCAAAGATCTATGTTTCATTCATTATCTCAAATTCCAATAAGCTTCAGGAAATCACCTACCTCTTAAACTAGATGGATGGTTCAGACTTCACAAAGTAGTTGAGATGTTTTTAGAGGTAAAGAACTATGATAGAGGTTGGCTGAGAAAACACTTGGAATAATTAAGCATTTGAGAATGGCTGAGAAACCTAGTCCCCAGGTCACAAGCTACCATCATCATAATATTTTGCAAAGTATTCACTTCTTCCATAACCATGTCTGGCAGCATCACTTCAACCCAGTAATAAAAGCAGATACATTTGTTAATGAATATTTTCTAATTATAGTCATAAGGTTTAAAATATGAGAGACAAAATAAAAGGCACACTGTGGCTGTGGAAACCCAGAGGACTGAGGGATCCTGATGGACTCCTGATGGTTCTTTAAAGGGCAAAGAAGAGGGATGGGGGAATATCCCATACATACAATAGGCAGTGGTGATGATGAAGGCCTTAAGTTTTCAATGTCTTTATGAATTTTTTTCCATCTATCAATTACTCAGGAAGACTCTTTCTTGTACAAAAAAGGATAATCAACCTAGAATAGAAAGAAAGAGCTAGAATTGAATAGAAAGAGGTGGACTTAAGAAAATGTAAAACTATGCTTAAGGGAGCCAATAAGATATATGATCCTAAAGTATTTTTGTGAAAGCTAACGTCTTTGAAAGACAACGCTTGATAAAAGTAGTATTGGATTTAGAGCTGAGATGTATTTGTTCTAATGATAGCTCTAATATTAGCTATATGACCAGAAGGTTCTCCTTTTGTGAAATGGGGTATTACCTACACCACTACCTCACAGGGTTGCTGTAAGGAAGATAATTTTGAAATTGTTAAAGTACTATAGTGATATGGATTATCATTACAGAAATATCTAGAAGGCAGAAACCTACTAGTAGGAAATAATGAACTACAGACATTAGTAGAAAGGTAGTGAGGGAGGGAGGGAGGGAGGAAGAGAGTGAGTGAGATATAAGTTCAATTCTTGGCTTTAGCTGTTTAATGTTGGACAAAAATTATGCAACTATAATAAGAAGGGAAAGTCAACTTGGAAAAATATTTGTATCAAGTTTATCTGATAAGAGTTAATATACTAAATATGTAGGCAGCAAAATAGAAATCTACAAGAGTGAAAGTCATTTGTTAATTGACAAGTAGTTATAGTATGTAAAAGCTCAAAAGAAGCTTTTCAAGCTATTAACAACTGTATGAAAGAATGATCTAAACCACTACTAATAAAAGAACTGCAAGTCAAAAACAATTCTGGAGTTCCACCTTGAACCCAGCAAATTGACCAAGATAACAAAAGATCAAAACAGTCAATACTGGAGGAGTTGTCCAAAGGTGGGGTAACTGTTGTATTGTCAGTGGAACTGAATTATACCAACAATCCTGGGAAGTGATTTGGAATTATGATGACAAAGTGGCTAAAATTTCCAATCCTTTGCTAAGTGAGTCTACAGCTAGGCAAATACCAACAACAACAACAACAACAACAATTTATAGTAACATACTTTATAGTGGCAAAAACTAGAAACAAAGAAAATATCTGTCAACTGGGAAACAGCTAAACAAGTTGTAGTATATGAGAAGGAATATGATGAATGTAAAGAAGTGTGAGAAACATAGAAACCCCTTCAAAGGTGGAAAAATAGAGTCAGGAAAATAGTCTGTGGAGAGAGACTACAGCAATTCAAATTCAAAGAACCAAAAAGCAAATACCAAGTAAGTGGTATGAAATTATACTGACCAAGCTTGACCCCAGAGAAGAGATATCAGAAGACCTCTCCTTCTGCTTTTTTAAAGAGGTGAAGGCCTATAGACGTAAAGTATTAAATATAAAAGCATCATTTTTTATTTCTTAGCTAGGTTTGATGAACAGTTTTGTTTTTCTTTTTATTCTACATTCTAAGTGATAGCCCACTAGAAAAGGCACAGGGAAAAATATATTGAAAAAAGTAGATGACATAAAATGAAATCCAAAAAGAATTTTTTAAAAAGAATGTAGGCTAGCTGATATGGTAGAAAAGAGCTTTATAGGAGATGAGATTTCTGGGAGCCAAGATAGTGGAGTAAGCAATAAATTGCCATAATTCACCAATATTCACCTCAAAGCAACCACAAAATAGTTCCCCCAAACAAATCCTAGAACAGCAAAAAGATGGAGTGAAACAATTTTTAACCCAAGAAACTTGAAAGTTTGGCAGGAAATGTCTGTCTCACTTGGGGAAAAAGGAGAGGACTATCCAGGATAGGAAACATCTCAGCAATCCAGAAGCAAGCCCCACCTAAACAAACGAATGAGAGATCCTGAGCCCTTCTTCAGTGGAACAGGCAAACACCAATACCAGCCCTGCTCCTTTCCCCTTCTACCACTCCCTCCCCCATGTGCCTCAGCAAAGCCAGGAGAACAGGCAGACTCCATCTCCAATAACCTACATGTGCTTCAGCATAACCCTGGGCAAACAGGAAACTTCCAGCAGGCAGACTAACAAGTCCTTTGGTGTAGCCCAAGAGAAATGCAAAAACACCCCACCAACTTCAGCACATGAAAGATATCAGCACTATGACCTTGGCTTAGCACTAGGTAAGCAGCTAGATACCAATGGCCTCCAGCAGAACTAGTCACCCCCTAAGCAGCCAAATATGAGGGTCCCCTGTGGGCCTCAAGGCAACATCAGTGCAGAAATAGGTAAACAGCCAGGATCTGCACTCCCTGGCACAAGAAGCCAGAGGCAGTGCCCCTTCCAACCTAGGAGGAGACCTCAAATTTAAAGGAATGGGAAAGGGTGTGGGGAAGGAAGTGGGGGAAAAAAAAGAATCTGACCATAGAAACCTCAAAGAAAAACAGGAGGTGGAGCCAAGATGGTGGAGTAGAAACAGCTCATCCAAGCCACTCTGCCCCCAGATTCACCCCAAACTATGTAAAAGGGAACTCTGAACAACTTCTGGAGCCCCAGCTCCCACAGAATGACACAGAGAAGCTAACCTCCCTCTGAGGACAGCCCAGCAGCCCTGCAGGAAGGACCAGTGCAGCGCCCTGGGAGCCGGCAGCTCACAGCACGCAGAGCGTGGGGAGCCAAGCCGAGTGGAGCCCAGGTCCGCATGAGCCGAGGTTTTAGCCCCAGGGCAGCAGGGCCAACAGTCAGCTGGAGAGACCCCAGAACACCAGCAGCTGTGGCGACTCCAGAATTATCAACATAGACATGCCTAGGACAAAGTAAGAGGTTAGTGTCCTATGGACTTTGGGACCAGTATTTGGGGAATGTGTCGGCTCCCTCCCCTGGGGGCTAGAAGCGACTGAGGAGACACAGCATTTTGTACTTTTCAGAGGCAGCTCCAGCTCCTGGCCTGCGAACTGTAGGGAGATCCAGCGATCAGTCTTGGGGGGGTAATTGTTCTTGCTTTAACCTCCCTGGATCTGGATTGTGATCTAGGGTGGAAATCGTGGGTGGGTTTACAGCTTGCCAGAAATGGAAGTTGCCCCCCACACGTTCGGGAAGAAAATTCCTCTATCTGGCCTTAAAGCCATAGTGTGGCAACAAGCCCAAAAGTCAAGTAATTAAGTGGCAACATGCCAAGGCAAAGGAAACAGAAAAATGCAACCCTAGACTCCTATTTTGGGGGCATAGAGCAGGAAAAGGACTGTGAGGTCAGAAGTCCTGCTCCAAAAGCTCCGGGGAAAACATGAGCGGGTTGCAGGCCATAGAGGACCTTAAGAAGGACTTTAAAAATCAAATAAGAGAAGTGGAGGAAAACTTGGAAAGAGAAATGAGAAGGATGCAGGAAAAGTATGAAATGAGGGTCAACAGCCTGACTGAGGAAACAACACTTAAAAAAACAGACTTATTCAAATGGCAAAGGAGGCCCAAAAGGGCAATGAGGAGAACAATGCTTTAAAAAGTCGAATTTGCCAGATGGAAAAAGAATCTCAAAAGTTCACTGAGGAGATTCATTCCCTCAGATTTAGACTGGAGCAAATGGAAGCTAATGACTTTATGAGAAATCAAGATGCTGTTAAGCAGATCCAAAAAATTAAAGATTAGAAGGCAATGTGAAAGATCTCATGGGAAAAACCACTGACCTGGAGAATAGATCCAGGAGAGACAATTTAAAAATTTTTGGACTCCCTGAAAGCCATGATCAAAGAAAGAACCTAGAAATCAACCTTCAAGAAATTCTCAAGGAAAACTGCCCTGATGTTTTAGATCCAGAGGGCAAAATAGAGGTTGAAAGAATCCACCAATCACTTCCTGAAAAAGATCCCAAAAAGAAAACTCCCAGGAATATTATAGCCAGGTTCCAAAATCCCCAGATCAAGGAGAAAATACTACAAGCAGCCAGGAAGAAACAATTTCAATATTGTGGAAACACAATCAGAATAGCCCAGGACCTGGCAGCTTCTACACTGAGGGGTCAAAGGGCATGGAATATGATATTCCAGAGGGCAAAAGAACTGGGAATGAACCCAAGGGTCACCTACCCAGCAAAACTGAGTATTTTGTTTCAGGGGAAAATATGCTCATTCAGTGGAATAGAGGACTTTCAAACATTCTTGAGGAAAAAACCAGAATTGAATAGAAAATTTGACATCCAGACACAAGAAGCAAGAGATGCCTGAGAAGGTAATCAGGGAAAAGAAATCAAAAGGAACTTATCAAAGTTGAACTATTTACATTCCTATATGGAAAAGCAATAACTGTGAGTGATGATATCTTTCTCACTATGAAAATAATGGAAGAAGGCAGTGTGGTCATATCAATACATATGTGAATGTGTGTGTATATGGTTATAGTTATATATGGATAGAGGGCATAGGTTGAATTTGTTGGGAAGGGAGAATACTCAAGGGATGAAATTATGAGGTGAGAGAGGAAAGTGGCA
Source organism: Gymnobelideus leadbeateri (assembly GCA_011680675.1). Taxonomy (NCBI): domain Eukaryota; kingdom Metazoa; phylum Chordata; class Mammalia; order Diprotodontia; family Petauridae; genus Gymnobelideus; species Gymnobelideus leadbeateri. Next base: position 305,566 of record WOXC01010507.1, read on the forward strand.
AGAGGAGATGGGGAGAGACAGGGTAGGGTAAACTATCTCATGTAGAGGAAGCAAGGGGAAGTGGTTGCAAGGGAGGGGGAGAATAGGAAGGGAAAAAAAAAGGCAAATCCACATTCTCATTGAATTTGGTTCAGGGAGAGAATGACATACATACTAAATGGGATATCTCAACCTGCAGCAGAATAGGGGGAAGGAGGATGAGAGGAGGGATGATGGATGGGAGGGCATCCTTGGGGGGAGGAGAGGTTGGAAGTACCCACTATAGAAGAGGGACAGGATCATGTAGGGAATGGACCAGGTAGGGGGTGGGATGAGTGGGAGGGAAGTATAAGCAGCCTTGTACAATATATCTACTATGATAATGTTTTGCATAGCTAGACATGTACAACATATACTGAATTACTTATCTCCTAAGAGGGAATGGGTGACAAGGGAGGAAGGAAATGGATCTGAAATTCGAGGTCTTAACATTAAATGTTTCAAATATATATAAATACTATTATTAATACTCTTTTGCTTATAATTGGGAGATAAGATGTGCAGGCATTGGGACACAAAGATTCACCTTCATCTAATGGAAAAGTCGAAGGGGGTATGGGAGAAGGTATGGGAGAGAGCAGATTGGAGGAAGTGATATCTTGTGGGACTGCTATTCTGGGAGGTTGGGTAGGGGAATAACGGGGGGAAAATGATTGTAACTCAAAATCTGGCAGAAGTGAATGATGTAAAACAGAAGTTAATAAAGCATTTGTTTAAAAAAAAAGCAAATAAACAACCTAACTATTAAACACTATTTAAAATCCACTGAGGTAGGAGCTTTCTATAAATGTTTTCAATGGGTAAGGATTCAGATGAAAATATGAAAAATAAATACGGGCATAGCCCAAGTATTATTATTGTGTTTTTGTAAGAAAAAAATACATTAGGTAAAAGAATTTTACAGGGCAGTTAGTTCCAAAAAAACAATGCTATAATGCTGTAATTTTAATGCTTTTATGGTAGCGTTTTTTAGCATTATGGTAGAGGGTGGCTATATTGTATTAATAATTGTGATGTTTGCCAGAATATTTTCATTTGTGATAAGCTTGTATGAATTTATTTCAACTTTAGCACCTAAAGGGGAGTGGGGACGGAGGTTGCACACAACTGATATTTAATAAATATTTGTAGGATAAATAAATTAATTCAACTCCCAGAGTTGTACCTGTATAGAACTTAGTGGCCTGTTTAAAGAGATACATGTTGAGTATATGCCATGCAATAAAATGTAAAAAAAAAAAAATAGAAAAATGGGAAGTGGTCTTAAGCTCAGAGAGAACTCATGGAAAAGCTCAAAAGAGAGCTTAAAAGTCATATAAGAGAGGTGGAAGAAAAAAATGGAGTAAAAATAAGAGTTATGCAAGAGAATTATGAAAAAAGAGAGTCAACCTGAAAAAAGAAAACAACTGCTTAAAAATAGAATTGAGCAAATGGAAAAGGAGATATAAAAATCTACTGAAGAAAACGACTCCTTAAAAAGTGCAATTGGAAAAAGAAGTAAAAAAAAACTAACTGAAGAAAAGAACTCCTTAAAAATTAGAATTGGAAAAGTGGAAACTAATCATTATGAGACATCAAGGATCAATCAAATTAAAAAGAGAGAAAAAATAGAAGAAAATGTAAAATACTTCAATGAAAAAACAACTGACCTTGAAAATAGGTCCAAGAGAAACAATGTCAGAATCATTGGACTACCTGACAGCCATAATCAAAAGGAAGACCTGGACAGCATCTTTTGAGAAATTATCAAGGAAAACTGCCATGAAATCCTGAAAGTAGAGAACTAAATAGGCATTGAAAGAATCCACCAATCACCTTGGGAAAGAGAGCCTAAAATAAAAACTCCAAGGAGCATTCTAGCCAAATTTCAGAACTATTAGGTCAAGGAAAATATGCTTCAAGTAGCCAGAAAGAAATAATTCAAATATCAGGGAGCCACAATCAGGATTACAGAGGATTTAGTAGCTACAACATTAAAGGATCAGAAGTCATGGAACATGGTATCCTGGAAAGCAAAGGAGTTAGGACTACAAGCAAGGATCACCTAACCAGCAAAATCAAGCATAATATGTTAAGGGGGAAAAGTGGTCATTAAGTGAAATAGAAGAATTTCAAAATTTCATAAGGAGACCAGAATTGAACAAAAAAATTTATCTCCAATATCAATACCCAAGAGAAGCCTAAAAAGGTAAAAAAGGGGGAAGAAAACATAATGGATTCAATGGAGCTGAACTGTCTATATCCCCACATGGGAAGACAATACTTGTAATTCTCAAAAATTGTGTGACTAATAGTACAGCTAGAAGGGATATACACAGACAGAGGACATGGATATATGGTGAATTTGAGGGAATGACATAAAATGATTAAGAGATGAGAAAGAAGAGTACACTGAGTACAGAAGAAAGGGAGGGGTAGAAGTGGGTAAATTATTTCACATGAAAACATGGGGAAAAACCTATTACAGTGGAGGCAAAGATGGGAGGGTGGCGATGGGTATCAGTTGAACCTTATTCTCATCAATATTGGCTCAAAGAGAGAATTGGTCAAAGGATATGAACAGGCAGTTTTCAGATGAAAAAATCAAAGCTATCTAGAGGCATATGAAGAAGTGCTCTGAATCACTTTTTTTTTTCTTTTTGTAGGGCCTTTGCCCCACTTCCAGGGCAAGTGTTAAGTGACTTGCTGTAATGGAAATGCAGATTTAAAGATCTTCCCTGCCCCTAGCTTAAGTGCACCTGGAGCCTGTGGTGGGAGGCTTGTTTTTCAGGAAAGCCCACACCTTGATACTTTGTGATTGGGCAGTGGGTCAAGGTGGTTGACACATTCTCTGAGCCAAGAGAAGGCTATATAAGCCCTGAGGAGAGGCTTTGCTTTGGGGCTCACTTTGAAAAGTTGTGTGATTTGACCAGATGAGACTCTGGGAAGCCGTTGTTGGAGAGCCCCCCGGCTTTGAAAACCCAGATGTTGATGCTTCCCTCTCTGGTAACTGTGATTTGGTATTGATATAATGGTGGGACAGTTTGGAAGCCTGTCTGTTTGATCTGTAAGTTCTGTAACTCTGAAGTCCAGGGTGCTGACCTTTTTCCCCTGAACTAGGTAATGTATGTTTGTTTGATTAAAGTAAGCTTGTTAACCCATTTTGAGTTGCTTTCCTTTTGAAAAGCAGATCTAAGAACCTGTGTTGGCAGTCACCCTGGGGATATTGGGGTGCTTGCTGCTACACTTGCCCAAAGTCACAGGGCTAGTAAGTGTTAAGTGTCTGAGGCTGGGTTTGAACTCAGGTCCTCCTGACTCCAGGGCTGGTGCTCTATTCACTGTGCCACCTAGGTGCCCCTTCTACATCACTTTTGATTAGAGAAACACAAATTGAAACAACTCTGAGGTACCACCTCACAACTATTAGATTGGCTAATATGGCAAAACAGGAAAATGATAAATGTTGGAGTGGCTGTGGGAAAATTGGGACACTAGTGCACTGTTGGTAGAGCTGTGAACCGATCCAACCATTCTGGAGAGAAATTTAGAACTATGCCCAAAGGGCAACCAAACTATTCATACCCTTTGATCCAGGAATACAACTACTAGATCTATATAACAGAGAAATCATATAAAGGGAAAAGGGCCTACATGTACAAAAATATTTATAGCAGACCTTTTTGTGGTGGAAAAATATTGGAAATTGAGGAGATGTCCATCAGTTGGGCAATGACAACAAATCGTGGTATATGAATATTATGGAATGCTATTGTGCAATGAGAAATGACAGGCAGATTTCAGAAAAACCTAGAAAGACTTGTATGAACTGATGTATAGTAAAATCATCAGAATCAGATAAACATTGTACACAGTATTAGCAACACTGTGTGATGACCAACTATGAATACTCAGCTTTTTTCAGAAACACAGTGATCCAAGACAAGTACAAAGGACTTGCTATCCACAAATGCAATCTACATCCAAATAAGAACTGATGGACTCTGAATGCAAATAGAAGCTTTTTCTCACTTACTTTATTCTTTTTATGTTTTTTTTCCTTTTGATCTGTTTCTTCTTTCACAACTATGACTAATATGAAAATGTGTTTTATATGATAGCATATATATAAATATACATATGCATATAACATAAAACATATATAAACTATATCAAATTGCTTACCATTTTAGGAAGTGGAGAGGGGAGAGATTGAGGGAGAAAACTTTGCTCAGAATCCTGTAAAAATGAATGCTAAAAATTGTCTTGATAAGTAATTGGGAAAACAGTACCATTTTTAAAAAGTTTTATACCTAAACTCAGGAGAGACCTTCTGTCTGAAACCCACCTCCAACACTTACAAATGGGAAAATCACTTAAATTCTCTGAACTTTAAATTCTTCATCTATTAATTGAGGATAAGAACACTTGCACAGCCTATATCATACGATCATTACAAGGATGAAATAAGAACAATTGTTTAAAGTATTTTGTCAACCTTTAAAATATTATCTAAATATTAACTATTATACTGCAAAATACTATATAAATTTGAATTACTTTATCATTATTATTATTATTAAATATACCCCTAGTTTTCAGCAGAGACCATCCAAGTATCCCTGTCCTTTGTTTTTACTAATATTAATACCAATATTAGCCAATTTTGATCATTTTTGGCTCTATCACTATCACTCAGTGAATCTCAAAAGGTATATAATGAATCATCTTATGTGCCATGAAATCTGGAAGATTATTTTATTTCATGTGAAAGAAAATGTATAAATATTTAGTCTAAAATCAATTTTACTTTATAGTATGGTAAAGTACCAAATTCACCAAATATATAAAAGTTACCTGTTACATGTTTCATTAACTTCAAAACATGTATATTGAACTCACGAAGACCTTGACAAAGAGAGCTACTCTTATTAAAAGAAGACAACATTTGCCTGCACCTCCTTTAGTACTGACAACTTAAATATTCAATGTACCACGATTTCTTTTGGCAAAAAAAATGGTGAGCAGAAAAAAATCTGAGAATCACTACTCAAGATAGCTATGTCTGACTTGGAATAGGCGTGGGATGTGGAAGAATCATGAACTTAGACAAATACAGTCACCCATGCTGAGGATAACTTCCATAGGCTGAAGTCCCAGCTATTTCCTCCTACTGAGAAGGTTGAGTTGGGGGGAACCTGGAACAGGGATCTCCATTACAGCAAAATTGCCCCTAACAGCAATTAGGGACTTCTGCTTCTGGGGTTATTTGTCCTACAGAATAAAGCTCATTATAACACCTCTTTTAAGGAGCTAGAACTTGCTGAAGTTACTAAAGAAATATTGGTTAAACATGTAATTATAGGATTATAATGTTTGAAGTAAAGAAAATCTTTGAAGTCATATACTTAATAGCAAGCATTCCTATAACTCTAAGTTTTGTAAAGCTATCTCATTCTATATGCAAAACTATCTCATTTTATTGTCATAGCAACTATTATATGTTGGTGCCGTTATTCTCCCTATTTTACAAACATGAATACTGAGTCAGGCAGAGATTAAGTGACTTGCCCAAGGTCACACAGATACTGAGTGTCTGACACTGGGTTTGAGCTCAAGTCTTCCTGATTCCAGTTCCAGAGCTGTACCGCAGAGCTGTTCAATGATACAATCCTATGACTTTATCATAGAGATGAAGAGAATGAAGATCAGAAACTGAATGTGATTTGCCAGAGGTCGCATGATAATTAAAGACAGAAGCTCTTTTGCTTCCCCATCCACAGTTTTACCCACCTGACCACATTGCGTTCCTTCCCCTTCTACACATTCTTTGCCTTCACATTACAATTAACTTGATGTATGTTAGTGATCAGATATTCAGAAGAGAAAACTAAGACGGTAAATGCAGATAAATGAAAGTGAATCCTTTATGATCGAAAAAAAAAAAATTGTGAAAGAGGATTTGCTACCGGCTTATAGAGTATGGCCACAGGTTCTCTCTTTCGGCCCAGACTCAATCAAGTTCCCAATCCCATCTCATTATAGTCCTAATTTCCCAAAACAGGGCTCAGGCCTCAAGCCCAAGAAGAGCAAGGTATAGGGAGAACTGTGGATAAACCTGCAAAGTGACCAGGGCCAAAAAACAAGATGTTCCTTTTGGTCTTTTTGCCACTGTGGTAGAATCTGAATCCTATACTTTTTTTGTCCTGTTGGATATTCCCATGCAGTGGCTTAAAATCTGGATGGCTTCATTTGAACACTTCTTTACGGTTACATATACTTAAATAGAGACCCTATGTATAAGGCAGAGAACTCATGCTCCCCTCCAAAACAGGTACAGGAGTTAATGAAATGATGCTGAGTCCAAAGTTTAAGGAAGGAATCAGGGAATACTTATATTCTAGGAATAACAGGCTTTCTCTAGAAAATGGACAGGCTGGGGGCAACTAGGTGGCACAGTGAATAGAGCACTGGCCCTGGAGTCAGGAGGACCTGAGTTCAAATTTGGCCTCAGACACTTAATACTTACTAGCTGTGTGACTTCGGGCGAGTCACTTAACCCCAACTGCCTTGCCTTCCCCCCTCCAAAAAGACAAAAAAAAAAAAGAATGAAAGAAAATGTATGGGAGCCAACAAGCTATGTCCAAAACACAGACTTTGGGGGGATAAGATCCTTCAAAATATTTATTCATATACAGATGTGGTGTGCCATGCCTGTAATCCCACCTTCTGGGGGGGGTTGAGACTGGCAGGCTCCTCAAACCCAGAACTTCAAAGCTGCAATGAGCTATGTGTAAAGGGTATCTGTACTATGTTCAGCATCAAAATGGCAAACCCCACAGAAGTGGGGAGGCCACCAGATTACCTAAAAAGGAATAACCAGTCTGGGTCAGAAATCAAGCAGGTCAAGGTAGTGGGATCAGGTCCATGGTAACCCCTGTACTTCCAGCCTAAGCAAGATAGTGATGCATATGCATACACACACTCAAAGATATATGTGCATGTATAGAATATAAACATATTGCAAGTGTGTATGTATGTATACATATATAGCATGAATGTATATATTCGTACATGTATATACAAATACAGGGCAACTAGGTGACACAATGGATAGAGCACCATGCCTAGGGTCAGGAACACCTGAGTTCAAATCCAGCCTCAGATGCTAATTATCTGTGTGACCCTGCACAAGTCACTTAGCCCTGCGTGTCTCAGTTTCCTCATCTGTAAAATGAGGTGGAGAAGGAAATGGCAAACCACTCTAGTGTCTTTGCCAAGAAAATCCCAAACGGCATCATAACAAGCTGGATCAACTGAAATGACTGAACAACAACATACATATACATAAGTATATACATGTATAAACATATTTATATGTGTATATATAACATGTACATACATTTGCATATATGGGTGCAATATCTATTCATCATATTGTCATTAAGTGATGAGGTTCTAAAGCAAGGATCTGGAAACAAAAATAGCAGAACTTACCAATGTTCACAGGATGAGTATGAGATGAACCAAAGGATTGAGTATTAGTTGTAGGAGTAAAGAAAATGGGAGCAACTAGGTGGAACAGTGAATAGAGCACCGGCCCTGGAGTCAGGAGGAACTGAGTTCAAATCCAGCCTCAGCCACTTAACACAAAACTAGCCATGTGACCTTAGGCAAATCACTTAACCTCAATTGCCCTACCTTCCCCCTCTCCAAAAAAGAAAATAAAAAGTGATAGTTTCATGGCTTTCTTCATTGGATAGACATTTTGGAATTCTTCAATCCATTAAAAGAAATTGATCCTCCATGTTGAAAATGTATGAAATCAGGAATAAGATAGAGAATGCTAAATCAGACTTGTTCATGAAATCCTAAATATACAAGAATAAGGGGATCCCCAGGGAAATGTGAAGAAAGTAATTCAAATAAAAAGAAGTCCTGCTTTCAACAGCAGGTAATCAATACATGGAATGCATTGCTTCCGAAGGCAAATCTGGTGGAGAAGTAGAATTAGCTCATTCATTCAACAAACATTTACTGGCACTTACTTTGTAGCAGCTTTTTGTGCCAGATTATTCCCAGAACTGTCCCACAGAGAGAAAATACTTATTTGTATTTGCTTTGATAATCTATTTGTATCCCTGGGAAGCTGGAGGATACAGTGGACAGAGCACTGGGCTTGGAATCAGTACAACTCATCTTTCTGAATTCAAATATGGACTCAGACCCTTACAAACAATGTGAGCCTGGGCAAGTTACTTAACCCTGTTTGCCTCAGTTTCCTCATTTGTTAAATGATCTGGGGAAGAAAATGGCAACCACTCCATTATCTTTGCCAAGAAAACCCCTAACTGTGACCACAAAGACTTAGAAACAACTAAAAATTACAGGACAATAAGAATAAAATAATCTGTACCCCTAGTGCTTTAGACATAATGAGAACTTAACTTTTTGTTCATTGATCCCTACTATTATTAGGAGTTTTTCCCCTTACATTAAGTTAAATCTGTCTCACTATAACATCATTCAATCAGTCCTGAACTTGCCTAGCTGTATTTTTACTTAGCCTTCATTTGTACATCTTATCCATAAGTATAACATATGATGACTTGTTAAATACTTTAAAGAAGCATCTATAATATATCAGACTTACCAGTCTAATAAACCAACAGAAAAAAAGAAAATGATACAAATTTGACATAATCATAAGATTTCAGAATTAGAAGAAATCTCAGACATCCCCTTAGTAATGAAGCCATTCTGTTTCTCAGTGTTCACTACCTTCTTTCCAGTCATAAACCATTCTAAAATTTAGGAGGAATCAAAGTCAAGACTTATGGACAGAAGAATCCACCCTCTCTTCTCTTTTGAAAATCATTACATTTCTCATTCCAGTCCTATAGCATTTTTCCTGTTCTGCAGAACTTTTCAGAAATAACTGAAATACAATAATAATCATATCTGTCCTGTTTTTTCATATTTTATGATATTATTTACCCAGGTCTTTTAACTTCTCTCTGAAGTAAGTTACCACCTACTCACTTATTTTTGGTTTCAACAGCTTTTTACCATTTTTGTTCTATTACTAAATAGTATGAAAACACTGTAATCTCTAAATAAGACTTCCTGTCCCAAATCCCCTTTACATTAAGTCCTTTAAAGCCCAGCATCAGAGTAAAACCTCGGACTTTAGACTTCTAACAAATATGTTCTCACCCTGGTGTCCTTCCTCTAAAAAACTTTAAATGTACACACACACACACACACACACACACACACACACACACACACACACACACACACTCATACACACACCTCTCTTTACAAAAGCAGAAAAATACAAACACAAGATTAAAATAAGATACAAATCTGTACTTTTTAGTACCTTTCTTTGGATCAGTGATCTCAAGAATATGTGTTCCAACTTCACCAGTGAAGCTCACATTCCTTCCATACCTTCTCACAAAATCATAGTCACAGAGTCTGAGAATTGGAAAGGACCTCAGTGTTCATATGTTCTTATCTATACATGAAAGGAATCTTGACTATAATGTACTCAACAAATGGTCATACTGCTTCTGCTTAAAGACTTCCAAGGAGGAGGAACTCATCACCTTGCAAGGCAGCCCATTCTACCTTAAGACATTCAATGCAACTCTTACCTGTTTCTTTCCATCAATATTCCATAGAGGATCTACCCAACATGGTGTAGACATTTCCCTTATTCTTTCATTTTTCAAAATATTTAATATTACTAGCACATTGCACTAACTGGCTACAATGATACTGATGATAAAAAAAATAACTAGCATATATATTGTAATTTCAGGTTGACAAAGCACTTTACCTACATTAATCATTTGATTCTCACGACAATCCTGTAAAGCAGATGCTATTACCACCATTTACAAATGAGGAAATTGATTGAGAGAGGTTACATAATGTGCCCGAGGTTATACAACTCTTCAAAGTCTCAGGCAGGTTTTGAACTCAGGTCTTCCCAAGTCCAATTCCAACATTTGATCCATTGCACCACCTAACTGCCCTAGTAATCCCTCACTCTTACTAAATTACTGCACCTATTCTGATTCCCACCAACATGTCCTTGACTAAAATTTTGCACCATTTTTCACATATAAATCTGCTCCTCCCCAGAGGCAAACAATATACTGTGACCCGTCTTCACTAGATCCTTATCTTTCCATAATCCTTTGGATCAACATCTGCAACATTTATTCTTTTGAGATCATGATGTTATCCATAGACATATAGCATCCCTAGGAGAATACTGATGTTGCCAAAATGAGCTTTTTCAACAAGGAGCAGCTTGGGGTCGTGGAAAACACTGCCTAATCTTCCAAATTCTGTCCAGGATGTTCTATTAAATTCTGGGCCTAGCTTATCATTAATCTTCAGTGCCTTCTGAGATGCTGATGACATTTCTCAATAGTTTGTCTCATTGAACAAGTCATGGAAATCTTGGTATTTTTCACCTTTTTAAATGTGCCTTGATAGGCTAGACTTTTTTTGAGTGACTACAGTTATTGACCGAGACTCTGAGGTTTTCTAGGGCTTCAACTAATCAGCACATTATTATCCACGAACAGGAACATTGTGGGGATCTCACCATAATAATAATAAAAAAACCTCTTCTATTTGGATTGGTTTCAGTGCCTTCTCTTTGGCAATGGCTAAGCTCTTTGGAGAGTACCTGTCTCCCAATCTTGGGTATTTATTGATGATAATAATCAAAGCGTGATTGAATAAAGTTTTCTTTAGTTATATCTATTAAGACATCCTGAACAACATGTTAGATGCACAATAGGTACCTTACTTTGAGAAAGTCCATAAGGTAGTACTTTGCTCTAGCCTATAGAATCAATTTTGTGTATGGTTACAAGAGATGAACAATAGGATCATATATTCTGTGTACATATTGATAGAGAATTGAGCACTTGGGCTACAAAGAGGTGGTTTGCCATAGAAAACACTCAGCAAAAACCTGTGTGCTCTCTTCTCATATTTTAAAATTTATCATTGATAAATACCATTCTTACAATGATTTTATGTTGAATTGGTGCTTGCTGATGTCTTCATAGTTGCATTTTATTTTCCACAAATTTATATTCCCCAAAACTATAGACCTAACACAGTAAGTTCAACAAGTTGCTTCTGAGGTAGTTTTCCGTCTTGGACAAATTCAGGTCTAGAGGAACTTGGAAGGGGCTGAGTTTAGAGAACTCGAAATTAGACTGAAAGATCCCTCCCTAGGCCAGCACCCACATCCCTTCTGATCTGAACTCAGGAAGGCTGTCCACAGCATGCCTGTTTATTTCCCCCTAAATATGCTTCTCCTGAATACTTGGTGGAATGCAAAAAAAAAAAAAAGCAGGAGTAGGATATTTATTCTGTTAGCATTGTTGCTTCTATCTGAAAACTCATAAGAGGTCAAGTAGCATAATCAGCAAATGTCTGTTGCATTAGGATATAGAACTGACACTCAACAACAAATGTCTTAAGTAGCAGAATAATGATATTCACAAATTAGGAATATGTTGAGCATATTAGGCAAAGGGTATATACTCAGTAAATACTAGCTGATTGCTTGGCTGACAGAAAATGGAAAAGACACCCCATGGACTGAATCAAAAAAAGTTAGCCAAAGGTTTATAGATCTAAGATGGAAGAGAAGTCCAAAGGCAATTCCATCAAACTGTCATTTTATAGATGAGGGGATTAAGGGACAAGGAGTTGATGTGATTTGCCCAGAGTCACACATGTAATAATATCAGAGGTAGGATTTGAACTCGGGTTTTCTGATGCCAGACCACTGTGTCTGTACATTGCCTCCTGCCTTAGAACGTTAATCCAAATTCCCCTGCTTTATTATCCATGACCTCCAAGAGGTCACTAGCTTCAATGGGTATACTGTCTTCACAAAAACTCCAAAGGTTCATACTCCCGGTTGCCTCTCTAGAAGATTGAGTTTATCATCTGGCCCTACTTTACCAGTATGTTATAATAAGGATCTCATTCAAAAATAAAAATAAACATCTGTTTCCATTTAAATGTTTGCTATATCAAAATAATCATCCCCTTTGACCCATTAATTCAATTGTTGGGAATGTACTCTGAATGTGTTACCAAAAACAAACCCAAAGAAAATCTAGCTGCTCAAATATTTTCATAGAAGTATTATTTACAAATGCAAAGAGAAGGAACATGGTGTAGTAAGTGGATCCTTGGATACGGGATCAGGAAGACATGAGTTCAAATCTTTTTTCAGATACTTATTGGGAGCAGAAATATACGATAAGTTAGTACTTATAAGGCACATCATTTAAACTCCCTGGGTTTCAGTGTCCTCATTCAAAATATGAGGACACTGAGCCCAATGCCCTCCAAGTTCCCTTCCAGTTCTACATCTAGGATTTCTATGAAATAAATTGAACCAAGCTAAATGTTCATCAATGGGGAAGTTGTAAGTAAATTATAGTACATTAATGTAATGAAATATTATAATGGCTTAGGATTAGTAAGCATGATGAATATAAATAAACATAGAAAGACGTTTATGAAATAATTTAAAGCAAATTTTAAAAAGCAATCCAGAAGAATTGAGTAAACACTAATGATAATAAAAGGAATGTGAATAGAAATAAATGGACAAGGAATTCTGAAGGATACTTAGAGGAAATGGATGGAAAGTTATGGCATTTTATTTATTTTTTTAGGGCAATTGGGGTTGAGTAACTTGCCCAAGGTCACATGGATGGGTTTTTATTTGTGTGTGCATTAAGTGTCTGAGGCCGGATCTGAACTCAGGTCGTTCTGACTCCAGGGCCGGCACTCTACTCCACTGCCCAACCTAGCCGCCCCTGTGGCATTTTATGAAATCCATTCCATTTATGTAAAATTTAAGTAGTTGCAAATCAAGTTTAATTAATTGTATTTGCTTAGTATTATTTGACAAATCCTTTTTAAAGGATTTGTTTTATCAGTGTGGTAAGTGTCATCACTTGCACAAAAGAAAGGTGGAAGCATGAGGAGGAATAAGAAAAACAATCTAAGTCCTTTAAAACAGAACAGATTTGAAATGTTTTCATTATTATAATCACCTAAAACTAATGGCATGGAAACATGGAAAGATGAAGGGCTGTTTAAATGTTTTTGATCATTAATGCACAGTAGAAATTCATTTATTGCTTCAAACTAAAATTCATGTTTGTGCCTTGCCTTCTGGGCAAGGGTGAGTGGGAGGACTATTCACATAGTGCAACCAACAGCTATTTTGTTTTATTGCAGCGTTATCATGGTACACACACACACACACACACACACACACACACACACACACACACACACTTTTTTTTTTTCAGTTTCTATGTATAGTAAGATAAATGTTCTCAAAAAATGCACTGATATTTCAGCCTAAGGAATTTAGCTGCCAATCCTCTTTGGAAGGAAGTCTACTTTTGTCATGAGGATCTAACATCTTGATTAGGGATTGTAAAAAAAAATGAGAAAAGAAAAATGCACTATTATCCTCATATGCTTTGAAGAGATGACCAAAATGGGAAGAGATGGAACAAAAATAATTTAGCAGAAATTCTCAAAGCATCCATTTCAGTCCTTACCACTTTGGAAACAAAATTTCATGACATCCTTAATGACTTGAATTCTTATAACATCTCAGTTGAAATGTCTCTCAAATCCAGGATTGTGTTGGAACCAACTCAAACCAATCTGTGAGAGGCAATTGTTAAATTTTTAGTGTAAGCATTTACACCTCAGAAATAGCAAATGTTATAAATCAGATCTTCATTCTCTTTATTATCTAGGTTTAAAGTGATAGAGAAAGTTAATAATATAGATGGAACTTAAAAGGATGCCATGTGTATATATTTTTCAGAAACCAGTTGTTAAACACCAGTATACCATTGCTCAGAAACAGCTCTTTTTTTTTTCAATTCCTGCTGCTACCATCCTAGGCCAGCCCTCATGACCCCAGTCTTAGACTTTAACAATAATATACTAACTGGCCTCTCTTCCTATAGTCATTCCACCTCCAGTCCATTTAATACATCACAGCCAGGTTTATCTTTATAATAAATACTCTTGCTCAATGACCTAAAGTAGATGCCCATTACTTACAGCATTCCAAATCCTAAGCCTGACATTCAAGGTCCTCCTTAGTCAAATTCTAATCTACCTTCCCAGGCTTATTTCTACTATCCCCTGGGAGTCCTTTGTTCTGGCTTGGTTGGTCACCTGACTGCACCCTAAAGACATAGAATCTCCTCGTTTTAGAGGTGTGAAGGGTTTACCCTTAATGAGAAAGGATAGAGAAAGCTGCAGTTGAGAGCCTCAAAGCATTCATCAATTCCACCTGTTCATTTAAGGAAATAAGCCATAGCTTATGAGTTGGCACAGCCCAAACTCATACCCAAGGCTTCTTGCCTTCAAATGCATCACTTTCCATAATCCCCTTTCTGCTTCACCCCTATATTCATTCCTAACTCTAAGCTTTTTGCAAATGGTATTTTCTCCACCAAAAATGCATATCCCCCTCTTCTTCTTTTTCCAAATCTGCCCATCCTTTAAGTTCTACCTCAAGTCTCACCTCTTCCATGAAGCCTTCCCTAAATTCTCTAGTCCATTTGGGGTTGGAGATTCTTAGAACCTAAAGGGACCTTGAAGATCATCCAGTCCAGTCCCATAATTCTGTAGAAGAAACTAAAGTCACTTGGATGACTTGACCAAGCTAGTATTTATATGGCATTTTAAGGTTTGTAAAGCACTTTTATATGTTATTTCATTTAATCCTCACAACAACCCTGGGAGATAGGTACTACTATCACACCTGTTTAACAAATGAGGAACTGCTACTGAATGAGGTTATATGACATGCCGGGGATCACACAGTTAGTAACTAAGGCTAGTTTTAATCTCAGGTCTTTCTGACTCCAAATCACTCAGCTACCTCTTAACAATGTTACATAGGTTTCATTTACAAGGGAGTGTGTTTACTGATGAGGGTCTATGGGGTAGAGAGCTTCCTCATAGCAAGCCATTTTATGGTGGGTGTACAAGAAAATAATAGGCATGGTCTAGTTTGAAGGAGAAGATTGGAAAACAAACATGTGAGAAAGAATATGCACCAGAAGAAATAGGCTTAGCCTTCCAAAGATGTAGAACTGAGCCAGATATGAAAGAATATTTTGGGAAGAAGAAAAAAAATTTATAAGAGAAAGAGGAAGAAATAGGAGACAAGTAACAAAGAATCAAGACTATTCATGTGCCTTTATTAGCAGTGAGCTAATGGGAGCTCTCTTTGGAGTTATTTTGAACCTGGTAGGAAAAGATTAGGCATCTAATTTGCCCAACAGAAATCCTACAATTCTATTTTCTTCCATTCCATAGAAGTATTATTTAGAAATAGGTGGTGCATGTGAATGGAACCATGAACATCACTTTCTTCCTCCCCTTTCCACTGCCTTTTTATGCAATGTCTATGGTAATTATTTGAACTCAAATTAACTCCCCCTCCCCACCATCTCCTGCCTCATACTGTCCTCCAAGCTGAGAATCAGTACCAGCTTCCTGTAACCAGACAATGAAGGATGATATAGTAACATCAAGCATTACAACGACTAGATAGACCTATTTTCTGGGACTTCCATGTCTCTACAACATCATAATAATTAACATGTATAATGATCTCTCTAGGTCTTTGTGAAATACATAGATGCCATCTGAATTCCTCCCCCATTCATATGTATGTCTTCATATCCTTCCAGGGTTGAGTATAATTTACTGTTTTCTAATTCCTTGAAAATTAATTATTTCAGTATGATATATACAGTAAATTTTAACTATATTCAATAAATATTTATTCCATTAATGCAAAGGTACTTAAGATATCATTCTTGCCTTCAAAGAACTACAATCTAAAGAGATTAGAAAGGTATACAAATAACTAATGTACAAAATATAGCAAGTATATAAGAAAGGTACAAAGAAAGTTCTGTGTAAAGGTTACTGAAGGACAGAGGATGATTCCTGAGTAGGGAAATCAGGGAACACTTTGTTGAGGAAGTAGTATTTGAGCTGTGCCTTAAAATATATAAGTAGGATTTTAACAGGTAGAGTTAAAAATCAAACATGTGGAGGCAGGAAATCACAATATGTGGGTAGTGGATAGCAGGTAGTCTACTGACTAAAGCACAGAGTACTTGGGACAGGAGTCCCCCTTCTCTGCCACATAAAAGAATTGAATTTAGAAACAAAAGACTTGGGTTCTCAAGTCCATCTCTGTCACTTACTAGTTGTGTATCCTTTGGCAAATTATTTCACATCACGGTGGCTCAATTTTCTTGTCGATTAAATG
The DNA here is from genome assembly GCA_011680675.1 of Gymnobelideus leadbeateri. NCBI lineage: Eukaryota > Metazoa > Chordata > Mammalia > Diprotodontia > Petauridae > Gymnobelideus > Gymnobelideus leadbeateri. The sequence continues at coordinate 321,971 of WOXC01010507.1, forward strand.
GTGGTAATAATAATCACTATACTACCTAACCCTAACTGTCATGAGGTTCAAATGAAGTCATATATATATATATATATATATACAGCACTTTACAAACCTCAAAGTGCTATATGCCAGCTATTATTTCAATAGTTTACTGCAGTAAATTCTAGAGTGCCATGGGCTGCTCAGTGTCCAGCACTTAGCATGATCCGGAGATGTGAATAAGAAATGACCAGGCCATGTGGGTAGTTCAAGGAAGAACCATGAACTCCATTTATTGATTCCCAGGACAAGGTTTTTATAGAGCAATGAGACAAAGGAAGGGAAGGAAGGGATCTCGAGTATTCATATCATTATCTTAGTCTGTCATATCCTGGAAGTAGCATGGTAGTAAGGCCTTTTGTTCTCTAGGTGCCAGAAAGTCTTAGTAAAAGTCAGTTACGGCCTTTCATATGCAGTCACGTCACAAAGGATGCTCTTGAGAGCTGGCTTCAAGTCCTGAAGCCAAAGCCAAATCATCAAGTACATCTGCATAGGAACTGACCACCTAAGAATTCAAATATTTAGATTTTGAAAAACTAAAGTTTTGGGGCAGAGCCTTAGATCTAGGCCTCAGATACCTCTTAAAGCAGCCGCAGCCATAAACTGATACAATCGAGAGCAGATTTCGAAGCTGAAACGCAATCTTCCAAAGACATCACTTTTAGAGCTGGCCACCCAAAGATAACAGAGTGCAGAATCAGATAAAAGTCATGGCTTAGGCCTCTTTGGCTCCCAACACTAGAGGCAGAAAAGTAGGCTCAATAAATGTTTACCAATTTCGAGTGCTACCAGCTTTGATACTGACTAACTATGTGACCTTGGGCAAGTTAACTTCTTGGGCCATAGTATCTCCATTTTTTTAAATGGGGGTGGGGTGGAGGTGGGATGAAGGGAAGAGAACTGTATTCAATAATCTGTTACCTTTCACCTCTGAAATTGTATGATTTTATTTATTCATTCTGATCTAAAAGTTCCTTTATCCAGAGGGTTCAGAAAAGAGAACAATTAATAGAATATGTAAGGAATAGGCCTTCTGTAGAAAGATCTGTTTTGTTTTGGTTTAGTTTTGCTCCTGATGTCAAATTGACCACTGAGGAATTCAGTACCAGTCTTCAGGCTTATGGAGGAAGTCTAAAGAAGTAGAACTAACAACAATCAGTTTTCTTGTCTATACAATGAGAGGGCAGGATTAGATGATCTTGAATATTTTTTCCAGTTATACTGTCTTACAATCCTATATGTTCAGGTTTTTCCAATTTCAACTAAGAATAAATTATGACAGGAGTTCAGATTATAGCAGGAAAACTTTAAGTTAGACCTCTGCAAGATCTTCTTAGTGATAACAAATGTGGAATCTCCCTATGTAAATATGAAGAGAAGGGGACAGAATCTGGAACCTTTTCATCCTGCAACATCCCTCCACCATGTCACACCCTTCTTCTCCAACTGATGAGGTCCTTCTGGGATCTTCAATTTGGGCAAAAGCCCAAGTCAGCTATGCTTCAATTCCCCTCCAGGCTATGCTTCTGACTATCCAAACTTAACCACTGTAACTGATCTGCCTTCTCACCCTGAAACTTCCCTCACCTCTTAAGGCTTTCTCACCCTGCATCATTTCTTCATCATGCTGGCCCCTTTCTCCCATTGATGAGTTTCTTCTGGGATCTCCATTTTGATGATGGGGCCAAGGCAACCATGCATTCCTTCTCAGTTGGGAGTCTGATTTTGTGGAATTTACCCACAAGCCCCCAAAAGGAAACTCCTCCACCCCCACTAGCTTTTCAACTTCTTCTACCACTAGACAGTAAAGGATCATCTTTCTTTTTGCCTGTATTTATGCATAGTCAGGTTTAGTGTAACAAATGTTGCATTAGTTTGCTGTGGTCAGAAGGGAGCTAGGAAGAAGACTTCTCCATGATTTCTTTTTTTATGCTTGCAATTCTTTAAAAACAGGATTTAATTTAAATGAAAAAAGTTTAAAACAACTTTTAGTTGAAATAAAAAGTCAGATTAATCCTTCTCTGATGCCTTTTTCTGTCCACTCACTACAGGGTTCATTTGTAAGTGTGACCCAAAGATTGGTAGCACCAAATATCCAAACAGTGCTTCCATCTTGGAACTTTGGTCATATAAATCAACATCTCTTTGCCTCAGTGTTTTTAATCAATCAAATGGGAATAATAATAACTATAAACGTAGGCTGTCACTAGTTTCAAATGTGGACAAACTCATTCCCAATAGCCAAAATACACTACATAGAGCAAAGAATCCCCCTGGTAATGAGAGCTCAGCTTTGTCACTTTTATAAAAACAGAGTACAGGGAATGAGGATGATGGCCAAAGAGACAAAGTATAAGGAAATACATCTGGCTTCCATTTATATACCCTTTGGCAAATACAGAACAATGATTCAGATAATGCTAATAGCTGGATGGTAGCTGCTATCCACAGACTAAAAAGCAACTGATTTTTAATTTTTGTTCATCCAGGCTTTCTTGTGGACCAAACCATGATGATAGACTCAGAGTAAGAAGGAACCCTAGAGGTCATTTAGTCTAAAATATACATGAACAAAATTTTCCTCTTCAATTTACCAGAGTTATCAAAAAGACTCTGATGAAAGATCTCCAGTGAGGAGAAGGGGAAGTATCCTATAGTATAGTGGAGTGGTCTGAGATCTGATTCTGCCTCAGTCACTTTTTACTTGTGTCATCTCAGGCAAACCACTTGTCCCTGCTGGATTTCATTGACTGTAAAATTAAGGGGGTGACCTTTGAGTTATTGTCTCACTTTAAATCTGTGGCCTTGTAATCCTTTAGCCCTAGGCAAACCCACACCTCTTGGGACATCCTGTTCCACTTTTACATAGTTCCAATTTATAAAGAAAGCTTTTCTCTCCATCAAACCCAAACCTACCTCATTGAAATTTCCAATTAGAATATATGAAAATTCTTTACCTCATAACAGCCTTTGAAGTCCCCTCTACCTTTTTCAACGTCCATTTTCTAATGTGGTAGCCAGAACTGAACATGATGTTTCAGATATACCCCAACCAGGGAGAATTACAAAAGGTCCATCACCATAGTCTGGGACACTATGTCTCTCACAAAGCATTAAATACCCTGCCATGTCATGATGCTCATTCATATTGAGCTCTCATTCCACTAAAATCCTATCCATTTTTAAAGGAATAGCTTTTGTGAGCTATTCAACCTTTTCCACTTTGTATTTCTGAAGTTGCATTTTGAAACACAAATATAAAACTTTACATGTATCCCTATTAACTCTCATCTATTTAATTTGGTTCCATTGTCTTTTTTGGAGCCTCTCTCTGCCATTCAGCCAGTTAGCTAGCCCACTCAACCATCTCTGCTTTCATCTGAGTCTTTGACACAGAATCAATTTCTGTTCCGGTGGAACCCCACCACAGGTCTCCTTTTAAGTTGGAAAAAAAATCCATTAATCATTACTCTTTGAATCTGTCCCATAAACCAGTTTAAAACCCACCAAATTGTACTATATTATAGTTCACATCTCTTCCATAATAGTAAGAATGTGGTTTTCAAATGTTTTTTGTAAGTCTAGGTGAATCATATCTATAACATGATCCTAATCTATTAGTTCAACAATATCTTCAAAAATAAAATGAGGTGCGTCTAATATGACCTTTGCACAGCTCTTTCTTCTTTCTTCTTCCTCATCGTCTTCCTTCTCATTGTTGTTTTCCTCATCTTCCTCTTCCTCATTATCTTCTACTTCTTGTTCCTCTTTTTCCTTCCCCATATTCACTAGCCATTCCTTTAATAATGTGCTGTACAATTTTTGCCAGGAACCAAGGATTCCTGTAATACAATCTGTAGATGGCATGTTCTTATTTATGAAAATTAGAACATTTGACCACCTCCAATCTAACAGTTCTATAGTCTTTCAAAGCTCATTTATAGTGGCTTAATAATCACACTTGCCCCCTTTTAAGGACCCTGGCATGTCTCTCTGATCCTAACAATTCTAACTCATTAAAAGTAGCTAGGTGGGCGGCTAGGTGGGCGGCTAGGTGGCGCAGTGAGTAGAGCGCCAGCCCTGGAGTCAGAACGACCTGAGTTCGGATCCGGCCTCAGACATTTAACCCACACAAACAAAAACCTAGCCGTGTGACCTTGGGCAAGTTACTTAACCCCAATTGCCCTAAAAGGGGCGGCTAGGTGGTGCAATGAGTAAGAGCGCTGGCCTCGGAGTTGGGATGACCCGAGATCAAATCCGGCCTCAGAAAATGAGCACCCACACATAAATAATGACTAGCCGTGTAACCTTGAGCAAGTTACTTAACCCCAATTGCTTAAAAAAAAAGTAGCTAGGCATTCTCCTTCCATCTTCCTTTTCATCCCAAGAACTAGATTTGAGGTCAAAAGCTGCATTCGATTTCTTGCTCTGTCTCTTACTGTCTATGTGACTTTAGGCAAGACATGTAACCTCTCTGACCCTGTTTCCCCATCTGTAAAATGAAGGTATTAGAATCAATGCCCTCCAAATTCTTTTTCAGTTCTATGATCCTAATTTCTATGGACTCTTAGCAGTCACATTTGCTATATCCTTGCAATTCTTCAGCTTACTCTTGTGAGAAACAGCAAATCCTAAAAAATTAGTAGAACATTTTCTCTATCTTCTTTCATAATTGTCCGATTCATGCTTTAAAACAGTTCTATTTTTGCTTTGAGCTTTCTTTTTCCTCCAATACAATTGTATACCATATCCCTTTTGTTGCCATTATTCACCAATCACCTAACAAGCATTTATTAGATCTCCATTATGTGTCTCAGATTATCTTCAAAGAGATATAATTGAAACTCTGAGAGTTGGTGAGAACACCAAAAGAAAGAGTGTAAAGGTAAGAAAAGCAAGGTTGAGGAAGAATCTACAGTTAGAGAGCTTCATATGGATTATTTGCCAGCCAAGGGAGACTAAAAAGATTCAATCAGGTAGGAGAATAACCAGGGAAGAACTATGTTACTAAAACCCAGAGATGATAGAATACCTAAGAGGAGAGAGTAGCAGATAGTGTTAAATACTTCAGAAAAATAAGGAAGGATGAGGATAAAAAAAAAAACCATCAAACTTGTCAGTTAAGAGATCACTGAGAGTGATTCATCTGAATGATGAGGTCAGAAACCAGATAGCAAAGGTTGAGGAATGAGTGAGAGGAAATGAATTGGAAGTCATTAATGTGGACAGCTTTCTCTGGGAGTAAGACTGTGAAAAAGAGAAAATAGAGTGATAGCTAAAGAGAATAATGGGTTCTAGTGAAGGATAAGAGTTTGTTTGTGGGATAAAGAAGTTTGTAGCTAGCATGGAATTAACTAATAGATACCTTCAAATGGTTTTAAACATTAATAATCCAGAAGCTTTTCTTCTAGGATGATGATATACTTTTGTCTACACCTTCTATTACCTTCTCTTGTACTTGTCTTTTAAAAATTTTATTTTTATCTACATATATCCACTTTGATCTCTTTAGATAACTTTCTCTTTTCTTCCTCGTAGAAATGTCCCTTTGTGTCTTCAGAATTTCATTCCTGAAAAATTCCCATCTTTACTGCTCTGATTTCCTATGCTGATTTTTTAGTATATGGGTTCTAGTATAGTTTTTCTCTGAACTCTTTGAAATCTGCTCTCTCAAAATCTAGATTTCCTATTTGAATATTCTTTATTTCCTCTCCTTTGTCACATCAACTCTAAGTTCATGGGAGGAGAGGTCACTCCACTTCCTTCCACCCACCCCCATGGTTCTCAACTTTTCAGTATTAGCAACTAGTTCCTCCTTGTTGGTAAAAATCAGGTTCCATATAGCAGTCTCCCCTATTTTTATTTAAGTTATGAAGAATAAAATTATGATGAAGGCTGGTCAAGAAAGTACATACTGTTTTTGGCAGATGGAATTCTACAGCAGATGTCCAGATAATCAAAGTTCCCTATCAATATTATCTCCTGCCTGAATGCCAGATGTAATATTTTCAAATGTTTTCTCTACTGTATCATTCTATCACAGTAGTCTTCATCTTTGCTATACTGTAATGACAATATTGTTTATGTCTCTGCCTTTGTTGATTTTCACCCTAAAAATATTCTCTTCATGTTTCCACTCTCTTGTTCCTGCATTTCCTCACCAAAGTAAATTGTCTAAATTTGGAATGCTAGTACACTGATACAACATTCTTTTAACCTCCTATTGTTTTTTAATAAAGTATATCTCTACAGAGTCATGTCCTAGACTTACAGTTATATCCCACCAAATCTTAGTGATATCCATGAAGTTATACATATAATCTAAAATGTATATCTCTAATTCATGTTACCTGTTAATTCTACTTTTATTCATTGATGTGGTGCTATCTGAGGCCATGGTTTTGATGCTAGTTCTTTTATTTTGTCTTTTATGAATCTCAGTTGTTCTTTCTACAAGGTAGCTGCTCTCCATGGTATCTATATGTAGGTGGGCTTCCCCTCCCTCTTTGCTTTCCAGACTAGCCTTTTAATTAGATTCGTAAGACTCCAAGCAAATACACTTTACCAGGCCCAGTTAACTATGCCCCATCCCTTACAAAGAGTTCATCATTACAATATTTTAAGCAGTGCATCAGAAATTTAAATTCTGTTCTCAGACACGATCTTTAACAGCCATTGATTTCTCTCTAAGCTCATCTGAAATCTCAGCTTTCAACAAGTGGCAGTGATGAAAATGTTGCCTATGGACTAACTTTTTCAGGTTCTCTTTCACAGATCAATGACATTTTGCTTGGCAGATATGAGGCTGTTATGATGAGAGGCAAGGAAATCTTGATTATTAATTATTCCTAATCCAGAGGTTTTCTAACACAAAGAATTAGAGCTACAAAAGCCAACATATATTCACCAAAGACCCAGGCTTACTCAACAGTGGCCCAACTCAGGGATAAAATAGGAAGAATGGGATTTCTGTCTCTGAAGATAATAGCAACTTTCTACAGTACTACAAGATTTAGAAAAATATGTGTTTCCTCTGTCCTTACTCCCTGAGGGCCACATGTTACATTTCACTCCTCCTCCTAGGTTCTCCAGTGAAGAGAGGAGGAGAAAGGAGAGGAGGTCCCTATTCTCTGCCAATGGCTAGAGCCCCACCGATTTTCTTTCCTCAATTTTAGGGGTCCAAGAACCATAGTTCTATTTACTCCTTGTATCATATTAACTTTTACAAAGAAATATTTACTTCAAAGATATAAGAAAAGCAAATATGCAATATTTCCCCCAAGGTGTGTGTGAGGAGGGTGGAAGGATGGTTCTCTTCTATACCACATACATCTTTGGGGAGGAGAAAGGAATTAGACTCATAATTTAACCCATTTCCTACTTAGCATTAGTCCCACCAAGTTCAAGTCCCAACTTTCATCCTCCTCACCCTTACCCACACCTACACCTCCAGCATCCTGACTTCTCAGAGTCAGGAATAGCTACAATATCCAGCCTAGACTCCTGGACTCAGAGATCCATAATTATTGCATTCCCAGGTCAGGGGTTCCACTCCCTGGACCTGGAATTGAATGAGAAAAATAAAATGGAACAAAATTCTAAGCCAATTTTTCAGAACCACGTTGTCTAAGAGAAGAGGGAAGTGGCCCTCAAGTCCTAGCCTTCTCCCCTTACTGGATTGTGTTATCTGTTGTAAGAGAAATGAATAGTTTTAAAGACTGACAGTTCTAGCTAAGCAGACAATAGAGAGTGCCTCCAACCCCATGGTAGATCAATGAAAACTATTTACACCTATGTATATATCTGCTTCTCTCCCAGAAGCAGATGCTTGACATCTCTCATACAGATGCCTCCATGTTAGATGATTTGGTCATTTATCAAACCCCATTACAGATAGAGAAATGAGAGACAGAGACTTTTCTTTCTCAGATTTTGAGATTGTTATGACAGAAGGCAAAGAAATCCTGATTTCTAATTATTCTTAAGTTAGGATTCAAACATGACTTGGATTCCAAATCCATTCTTTTCACTCAACCAAATAGCCCTCTCTTAGGAAATCTTTAGGAAAATAATAGACACTCACTCTCCCCTTTCTCTGGCCTTCTCCATCTCTACACCAAATGCTGGCTCTTCCCCACCCTCACTCCACCCCCACCCCAGATGACTCAACCCTCAGGTCTAAAAAACAATTGGTTAAGTTCCTACCTGGAATTATCATTTCATGAGAAAGCCCAGACACACTTTGCTCACCCTCCACTTCTGGTTCAATTTCTCACTGATCTACTGTAACACCGGGTTTCCTCTCACTCCTCTCACCCTTTTACAACTTCATTTTATGTTTTCTCTTCTTCTGTTAGGGGGAAGTTCCTTGAGGGTAGGAACTATCTTGTTTTCTTACCATTGTATCTCCAGCACTTATCACAGTGCCTGACAATAAATGCATTTTCTTCCTTCTTTCTTTCCCTCCTTTCTTCCCTCCCTCTCTCCTTCCTTTCTTCTTTCCTTCCTTCCTTCCTTCCTATCTACAAACATCTGTCCTGCACATTTCAGTCATTTGCCTATCAAAGGACAGAACTAAAAGGAGATATGATATCCTAGGGAACCTTTCTGCTGGAGAACTCTAAGATCTTTTCACCAGAAATATGGTTTGACCTTAGTAGGGAGACAAAGGCCAAACAGACTCGACACATCTGAAATCATTACAAAGTTTTGGGTTCCAGGGTCCAGACTCTCACATGACCTTAAGAACACAAAGCAAATGAGCAACTTTATGCTTTTGAGACTCAGAAATCAGTTCTTGGGAAAGCCCTTGTGATTTATATCCACCAAACATTCATCGATCTTCCCAGAACAGTCTTTTTGGTGGTGAATGATAATGTCAACAAATTCTGCTTTCAGCAGAATATTCTCCTGGGCAATGTAGCTTACTGTCCATTCAAGTGTCAATTACTTTGATTTGTACATTTTGAATGGCAGGGTTACTGTTTGGCCCTTTGCCCCCAAAAGGAATCTTATACATCATTGACACTTTGTGGGGAATAAAGAAATCTAGCTAGTGCCTGAGGCCTCCCTCCCAGGCTCTGTCTCTGAACTTCCTTAATTACAGGATCTTTAAAAATTGTCTGGTTTTTTTTCTTCCCCCAACATGCTCAGAGGAAGAGCTAGAAAAACTGCCTGTTTCTCAGGCATCCTGCTTCTTTTCTCCATGCCCAGTTGGATATAAACTGTCCTCAATTTGCCTATCAGTATAGGCACCTACTGTTGAGATGAGAAAATGCCATCTTTCTATTAGTTTTCACTGTCAGTTACACGATGTCCTTCCTGCATCTCTCGTCCAGACAAAAGCACATAACAGACAGCTCAAACATACTTGAACAAATCTGAGGTTCCTGGGAAGGAAATGATGCTGGATCCCCTATTTCCAAGATCTCGTTAAGATAGCAACTTGTCACAATCCCTTTCTCTGATTTGGCTGGTTGGAATGGGCAACCTGGCTCAGCCTGTCAGAGTCAGCTCAAATCGCAGGAGATCTCCTGCTTGCTTGAGACAATTAACATGAAACACCGGGATTACCGTCTGTCACATTTACAAAGCTTTTCAGCTAAAGACAAGGCGTTGCTCACATTTGTCTCTCCCAACAATTTATGCTTTCATGGTGTCAAGCTGTTCAAACACCCCTTCTTTTCCCTAAACGGACTGACTCACAATTCTTGGCACTGTTCATACCACTTACATAAGCAAAAAACCATCAGCACCGATTACCCTGTCAAACAAACACAGGCCATGGGAGAATACAGATATGTTTACATTTTCTCCCTGGCATGAGATATGTTCTATTTTCAGTGAAAGGGAAGGAAAATTATGACACCTTCATTTTCTTCACTAACCTTCGCTCACAACCATTGCCTTGATTTTTAAGTGCTGGATGGTGGCATATAACATCATCCTGACCAATGTTGTTTCACGATGGCTTTCATATAATATTCCCCAAATCCCTTTTAACACATGAAACTCTGGTATATCACAATTAAACCATTTTCCCAGGATTCAAATGGAATGATTGGTGATTATAGATTCATGTACCTAGAACCAGAAAGGACCTTGGAATTCATCTCTTTTAATATCTTCATTTTATAGAAGAAGAAACTTAGGCCCATAAGAATAGGCAACTTGACCAATATCACATGGTTAGCAATTGTCAAAAGGTGGAATTTGAACCCAAGTCTACTGATTCCATAGCTAATGCTCTTTCTACTATAGCACATTACTTTTTGAGTTCCACCACTGTTAATCATTTTAACTCAGTCTATATATTGTGATAATATGGTCTTCTTTTGGTTGTGTTCAATTCTTCATGAACCCATTTGGAGTTTTCTTGGCAAAGATACTGGAGTGATTAGCCATTTCCTTCTCTAGCTCACTTTACAGATGAGAAACTCAGACAAATAGGGTGAAGTGACTTACCCAAGCATAGCTAGTAAGTGTCTGAGGATAGATTTGAATTCAGGAAGATGAGTCCTGATTTTGTGGTCCAGCACTCTGCCCCCTGGGTCACCTAACTGTCCCCAGTATGGTCTTTGACATGTGTATAAATATTGCTGCTACACTATTGACTAATCTTTTTTTTTTTTACTATATGGCATAATGAAAGGGTTGGACCTGGAGACAGAAAGAGATGAATTCAAATCCAGACTCAGACACTTACTAGGTATGAGACCCTCAGCTAATCATTTACCCTCTCCAATTGTCTCAGTTTCCTTATCAATTAAAACTTGGGATAGTAATAGCATCTACTTCCAGGTATTTTGATGATAAAACATGACAATATTTGTAAAGTTCTTTGCAAACCTTAAAGTGCTTTATAACTATGAGCTATTATTACTATCACTAATGTTTTTATTATTATTTCATGTGAGGCATGGTATGTCTGCGCAAAATATAGAACTTTAAAGCACAAACACCAAAAATAGTACTTTGTCACAAATAAGAAGTAAGAGAAGAAGAAAGGAAACAAGCATTTATTAAGCTCTTACTATATGCCAAGCACTGTGCTAAGTGCAGGAAATATAAACAAAAAAGAAAGATAGCCCCTGACCTCAAAGAGCTTACACTCTAAGAGGTGAAGGCAATACACAAGAGAGAGCAGAAAAAGAGGGACGAAGGGGATGTTCCAGGTTGAGAAGACTACAGGAATGGTTGTATATTCCAGACAGAAAAGCCCCAGGTACTAAGAGAAGTTCCAGCTTGAGATAACCTGGTTTGGAAGGTTGAGAGCCAGGAACAGAATGGGGTGAATGACAGTTGGCCTGGGCCACTCCACAGAATGGAGCCTCCCATGGAAGAAGGGAGAAGCTGCTTTGATCAAACATATGCTAATGCTTCCAATGAGTAAAATCAGCAATAAAAGCTCCAATATGAACTGAGACTTTTCAGGGCCTGACACAGGGAGAGCAAAAACCAAAAGGAGCCCAGCTGAATGAACTCACTACTAGTGATTTCCCCAAGCTTTTCAGAATTAAATCTTGAAAATCCAACACTTCTAGAACCAGTCTCTCTCGTACTTCCAGGTTGGTTGACACCTAAATTTGGCATCTACACATAATCCTGAGAGATAGGGGTGTGCACCATTAAGTGGGCATGAAGCTGGAGACCATCATACACAGAGGAGAGGCTCAAAGGGGCTTGCAGTGATCTGAGTCAAGTGTACCCATATATGTTTATTCTGGCAGACAGGTCACTCCACCCCTTAGAGAAAAACATTTTGTGACCATGAATCCTTCTCTGCCCCATCCTCGGGTCCTGGGAAGGATTTCACAGTTGCAATTCCTTCTAATGAGCAGGATGGCAATGTTCATTGGATGACTGCCAATACATCTTTTGAAAAAAAAGTTTTTAAAGGCTCAACATTCATTAGTTTGGTTCTTCATTAAATGAAGCACATGTGGTGAAGGGAATAATTAGTGACGTTAATTGCAGCTTCACCAAGAACCAAAGGGAATCCAGTGAAATGTCCTGACATTCACAAAGAGCAATGTGTTCAGTGCTCTTGCAACTAATTGCAATTAGCAAGCAACCACACATGCATATGCTCCATGTCTGTAATTAATCACACTTCTTTATCACTGCAAATGTACTCTGCTGATGCCAACACTCCTGCCTTCTGCTCAGCCTCTTCCCCTCCAGGGTCAATTCCTCCAGCCAGTCTCAAAACAAACCGCAACCTGCCTTCTAGTTATCCCACTTCCAGAGTCAGGACTGTCCCTCTGGAAATGATGGACAGCTCCTTATGCCCTATGAGATCAGCTAGGTGGTTCACTGAACAGAGTGCTGGGTTTGGAATACTGAGTTAATGAACACGAATAATGCCTCAGATATTTCTTAGCATTGACCTGAGCAACAGGTCACTTAACCTCTTTCATCTTCAATTTCCTCACCAGTAAAAAGAAGCAGTTGACCTCAAGGGTCCATTCATCGTCTGCCCTTCATTTTTGAAGAGGACCAATGACATCACAGCGGTGAATTTCTTGACTTGAGAGTAAATTGGATTGAAGTAAGGCAGAGCTGCACAAAGTTGTCACCCTCATTTTTCTTCCAGAGCTATTAAAGTCCAATGGCAAGACAAAGGTCAAGATGACTGGTGATGACCTGAAATGCAGTGGATGCCACTGGTTTCTTTGATATCTAATTCCTTCATTTTACAGATGAGTAAATCTATGGCAAAATGTCACAAAGGTCACATAGCTAGTAAATTGCAAAGAAAGAGCTCTAACTCAGATCTGCTGGCCCTAGGTCTTGCTACCATGCCTCCACCGAAATTTTGCCTAAATCCAACCCTGCTACCAGAATTCAGCCTACCATAGTTATGATGGTTTTCTTTTCCAGCCATGCTCCTTATATATCTCAGGATTATGTGGAGCATGTCTCAGGGGGAAAAAAGAGAGCCATCAACACAATCCAGATTCTGCAAACCACTAATTTCACTAGACCAAGAATTCATCAGGTTATCTGCCATTTCTGCTCCATTTTCCTCAGCTGAACTATTTCTCTGATGCTGATATCAACTCCTTAACACTCCACAGCTACCATACCCATCAAAGACCATATCAAACTTTTCACACAGAAGATCTTGTATGAGCGGAAATACTTTGGGACATTTTATTTGCTTGATTCAGGAAAGAAAAAAATTCATATTCAATGAAACCCAAATGGAGCAGCACAGAGAGAGCTAAGGTCAGACCATAAGCTTTTGGCTTTTATCAAAAGGAATGAAATGAGGAAAGCTCTGGTGGATTCAAGCTGTTGAGAACTTGGAGAATGGTTTGGTTCTTTTGAACAAAGTCATTTTTCTGTGACTAATGAACTAAAGCCTTGGCCCATTCATAGCAAGCTTATCTAGAAAGGCTTCAATTTAAATATATTTTTGCTTCCTACCACTCCCCACCAATCAATAAAGAAAAACAACCTTGAAAACTTATCCAGGCTAAGTAAATGTTAAAATATTAGCCTAAGTCTTAAAATCTCAAGGGTTTCAGAACTAAAAAGTATCTTAAAGATCATTTTAATCCACCCCCTTATATTGCAGAAGAGAAAACCAAGGTCCAGATTAAGGAAAGTAACATATCCACAGTCACACAGTAAGAGAGTAGCAAGGTTAACCTGAACCCAAGTCTCCTGACTCCCAATCCAGGGTTCTTTTCACTGTGTCAAGGTATATTTCAATAAGGTTCTTACCTTTTCATCTATGTTAACACAACTTCTAAATCAAGGAATTTTAGAGAGATTATTTGAACAAGTCATGCTATTCTGTAATGAGAGACCCAGTGGTGGTGTGTATTAAATCATCAGCTGCTGAGCTATTATTTACAGTGGGATGTGGGGGGGGGAGGGGATTGTGATAGCTGAAAAAGAATTACAGGTAGGCAAGCAGAAAATCAGGAAAATCTTGTTTCCTTTTAGTCTATTCCTTTTAGTCTATTTCCTTTTAGTCTATTCAAATGCTTGAAATTCATCACATATTTAGAAATGTTCATATCCCAGGACAGATGGGGGCATAAGAAGTTTCTAAATAAAACAATATTTAACTGGGTAATTTGAGCTCTTCAAATCAAAGCCTGAATATTGTTTTCCAATTCACTTGATAAATTTGGGATTTTGGAGGAAGGGAACACAGTAAGTGGTAAAGACTGTAATCTAAGGTCCTAAACCTAGAGAAGGTTTCCTTGAGGAGGTTTGATAAGCATGCCAGTTAGCAGAAGAGCAGAGCTTCAGTTAAAGTCCTGCTCCTTCTAAGAAGTAGACCATTCACTTTATACCTATTAAATAAGTTGGGACCTGAACAACAATAATGTCCTGATGAGCCCAGTGAGAAATAGGAACTCAGGTATCATATTTGAGAGTCTTGAGTGGGCCATTTCCTAAACCCCATTAAACATATACACACATGAATGGGCCCTAGGCAACAACTCCTCATTCAGATGACCATCACAGGCCATGTTAGTAAATTACCATGATTCTGAATGACTAAGGCATGTCTCCAGGAGTAGATATATTGCATCTTTCTACTCCTTCCCTCTAACAGTAAAAATGTGAGTTTTCCTATAGTCCCCCAGGTAAATGTCCTAACTGCCCTTTGGAATAATCACATAATTTTTCCAGTGTTTCCCAAGTTTTAAGTGTTTCCAAAAATCTTTCCCAAACCACCTGAGGAAAACCAATGACTTGATATGCTCCCTAACAATAAATTAATGTTCATTCACTCTCCCTCTTGCTCCCACTCTCACTCCCTCCCTTATTCCCTCCCTCCCTCCCTGCCTTTCCTCCCATATCCTTTTTTATAATGTGGATATGTAATTTACTAAGTTCTAGCTTAAGAGTATGACTCTAATCATTCTTTTGCCCATATCCATTTAATAGAAATGTATAATACTTTGGAAACTATCATGTATTTAGAAGTGTACACTAAACAAGATTAGTTGAGAATGTCAAGATACTGAGCAAAGCAGAGTAGTAATGGCCCACTTGTCTAACAATCATATCTTTGGCAATCAACAGGTAAAAGTGACTCAACATCATTTTGGCAACTTGAGTAGGCATTATAGACATCCATTTTTGTTCTATGTGTTAATATATTTCTATGGTTACTTATTTAGTTTTCTCTCTCCTGTTTCAAGTTGTTGGTTGTCATTTCTGCTATCAGTATACCTACCTCTAAGTGTTACATTACTAATCACAAATCCTTTACATCTAAGTCATACACATTATCCTTATCTCTCACTCAGATCCTTAGTATTTATTTTTAACCTAGAGTTATTTTTTTTGGAGGGCAATTGGGGTTAAGTGACTTGCCCAAGGTCACATAGCTAGTTTTGTGTGTGTGTGTGTGTGTGTGTTAAGTGTCTGAGGCCAGATTTGTACTCAGGTCCTCCTGACTCCAGGGCTGTTGCTCTATTCACTGCGCCACCTAGCCACCCCTAACATAGAGTTCTAAGTTAAAAAAAAAAGACTAACTTCAGTCTACAGCATATTAAAAGCAGCAAATGAGAAAGAGAAAGAGGCTACTGTCAGAAGTAGGAACACTAATAGTGGAAGTGGTAATTGGTAACCTGACATGGGGGAGAAAAAGAAACTAACAAATAGGCAGTTCTATTGCCACATATTACAATGATAGATGTTCATAGAGATAACCCTGAGACCTAAAAAACACCTTACTAAATTATGTTCAACATCCTTTAATGATACAAGGATTTATATATTTTAGAATAATTCTTATGAGGAGTTAAAATGGAGAAATGTTAGTACTTCAAGGATTAAGCATTAGTAATCTGGAAATTCACCTAAGTGGAATACCTCTTTCTCTGATGATGCCAGATGAATGAAATGCTACTTCATAGAACCAGATAATTAGAACTTTTCAGTTGAGAATTCATTTGAGAACAAAAAGGATAGAATCAATGGCAAGAGAACATTAGGGTCAGAACAGAAAGGATAAGATTCATAAAATAAAGAAATAATCAGTTCAAATTGTGGCATGTTGATCTAAATTTGTGGAAAGAACTGATATCCATATTTCCTTAAAAAGAAATAGATGCTCCAACCCCTCATGGGACCTTCCCAAATAGTCTGTGGTTTCTTTATTTAGAGATTATATATACAGTTATGATTTATCATCTTGGGGGGGTTACACGTACTACAAAGATTTTAAGACATAGCTCATCCAATGATAATCATGTATCCCCCAAACCCAAGAGAGCACATAGTAGTATTTAATAAATGTATTAGATTGGATTGAGCTGGAGTTTCATACATTCCTATTACTGACTCTTCTGAGAATATCCATGGTCTTTATCCTCCAAAAAGTCAGTCTTGAATGGAGAGCACTGAAAAATTACTCATTTATACCCATCCTGCAAGGATCAGTTAAAGTCAATCTTCTTCCATCAAATCTGCTCAAAGTGGTTTCAACCTCTGCTCATCTCCTTACTGTTGTCTGTACCTCTCACTGTATAATTCATCATATGCTGCCCTGTGACATATGGTCATAGGATTGTAGGCCTAGGGTTGGAAGGGAGCTCAGAATCAAGTGGAGTCCATAGAGTCCAATCCCCTCACTCTACGTTTGAGAAAACTGAGGCCCAGGGAAGTTAAATGACCCTCTCAAGGTCCTTTAGGGATTAAGCATCACACCAGGCTTTAAACCCAGTCATGCTGAGTCCTGGTGTTGGTATTCTTTGAGCATTTTCTCCTTTACTATTCTTCCTTCCAACTCAGTATACTGCTATTAATCAGAAGGTCTAATTGAATGTCTGCTTTATCAGTTTAGACCCTTTGACAGGTGGTAGGTCCACAGAGTAAAGCTGGGAGGCAATCTGCATAGATATTATGAGGCAAAGTCAGTATATGGAACTTAATGAGATGAAGAAAGACAAAATTATGCTTCTGCACATTGGGTGGTGGGACACCAAGAACTATAACCCTTTAAAGTCAATGGTGAGAAAGAAAACTTCAATGCATTATCAAAGAGCTCTTAAAAGGGATGAGGGTGGGACCTAAGACCAAGAATGGGTCTAAAATATTAAAAAAAGGCCAAATGGATGGAATAGCCAGCCAATACAGTCAAATCAAACCAACGTAGCGATGACATCTAATAGCAAATACGTTCTTCTATCCCCTCAATCTGATTAGTATTACTGATCTCTCCTCTCTCCTGCTACCAACTAAAGTAGTCTCTCCCCTAGAAGATTTCACCTGAATCTCTCCTCAGGTATAATAAATAAAAATAATTAACAACTTTTATATAGTACTTACTATGTGCCAAGCACTATGCAAAGTGTTTTACAATTATTATCTTACTTGATCCTCACAACTCTGGGAAGTAGGTGTTATTATTATAACCATTTTACAGGTAAGTAAACTGTGACAAACCCAGGTTAAATGACTTGCCTAGGGCCACAGAGCTAGTATTTGAGGCTGGATTTGAACTCTGATCTTCTTGACTTCAGGTACTCTGCTTTGCCAGCCAACTGCCCTTAGGCAGCTAATTAAAAAAAAAAAACAAAACTAGGAATAATAGGTAGGAGTTTTCCTCTCATTTCCATACTTTGCCTTATATCAGGCATATTTATATACATGCCCTCAGCCTACTAGTAGAACGTAAGTTCCTGAAAGGGAAGGACCATATCATTTTTCAGCTTTATGTGAGTGCCCAGGACAATTCTGAGTATATAGTAGATACATGATATTTGTTGAACTGTATGGAAAAACCCCCATTTCTGACTTGTAAGGCTGTTTAAAGCTCAAAGCAGCTTCTGACTCACTATTAATCTAAAACAAACCAGAGTGATCTGACATCAGTGTTCTCTCCCACCCTCCTGTACTCGGCAACTGCATCTCTGTCTTCCCAGGAAAGGTGAAAAGTCATCCCTTCAGAGAGATTCAGCCCTTTCTACCAAACACTAAACAAGGCAAAGCCATTTGTTTGTAGAGACATGTTGCTCAACTCTCAGCTTTCCAACCAATACTACTCTTGGTTTTATCTGCCCTCTGAAAGCAGGTTTATAGATGGTTGGGGATGCCTTATCTTTGCTTTGACAATCTCAGAGCTGGAATTTTGAAAAACAAATCTATTTGGCCCTTTTCAGCACTTCTATAAGCACTGTTTTCACACCAGAGTTGTTCCCATCCCTTGTCCCCATCCAATCTGCTTTTAAATTTGGGGCTGCAAATTACACAATGTGGAAGATTACTTATTGAATGAACAATGAATGGCATTGAAAATAAAATAACATTCTCTCCCAGGTTCTACTAGGGAAAAAGATATCTGAGAAGAAGTGGGGTGCTTTAATCCTTAAAATTAATATTTCAAGGTGCAGCCTTTTCACTTTATCATATAAACCTGGTAATAATCAGGGGTTGATCTATATCCCTTTTATTTTTGCAGCTTAGTCACTCACTGTGTTCCCAACTCCAGACAACCATCTTTTTTTTCAATATTTGTAATGGTTTGATAAAGTTTTATTTATGACTTTTGTTTTTCTATCAGTAATTTCCAGATATCTCCAGCTAATCATTCCATAAACTTTCCTTTATTACAAAGAAAAACAACAAAACAAAACCAATATATATGAAAACCATAGAATGTACATCGCTCTACACCCATATCCCCTAATGAATTTCCTCGTCTCTTCTCCAGTCAGCCACCTGACCAGTAAACAGTACTGATTTCAAAAGAGATTAGGTGAGAGAATGTGAACAGCTCATTGTATCTATCAGTACAAAATGGGTAAACAAATCAGGTACACAGTTAATGGAATCCTCCTCATATATGAAACACAGAATTTTAATTAATTTTCTAGATAATTTTGTGGACCAGCAGTTCAATACGCATTAATAGAGTGGAGTCATGCAAATGAGCTGATGCTATATTTGTTTATCATAACAAAAGAATGGTGTCCATAATGAAAGAGAAGAATGATTAATTGTAAACTGCCCAGAACACATCTAGAGGATTGTGTTCTACTGAGGTTTCCCTGTCCTCTAGGGATCACTGACAGAGTGTTCAGAGGAAGATAACTCCTCTGACCAACTCCAGTGGAAGACAATGATAAAAGATCTCAAAAACCATGGCAAATGGAAATTGCTTGAAGGAATCACCAATGTTTAACCTTTTGAAACAAGATACAGAGGGTAAGTGACCAAAGTCTAAAGTTTACAAGGCTATCATGTCAAAGACAGTTAAGACTTATTCTGCCTGCCTCTTAAAACAAAACTAGGGGAAAAAAATGGGTAGTAGTGTTCCTCTCTCTACAAAGAAGAACCTTCCAAATAACTGGTCCTAGGTGTAGAATTTAGAACTTAGAACTTAGACCTCAGATGTGATCTATTCAACCCATTTTACTGATTGGAGCTTTCAAAAAATAAAGTCTTGGCTGGCTACTGAGCTTCATAACATGGGAAGCTTTTAAATAGAGGCTGAACAATGCTCCATTAGGGACACTCTAGAGGGGAGTCACACTTCAGATAGGTGTTGTATATTATGATCTCTGAATTTCCTACTATATATCTATTATTATTTATTAACCAGTTGATCTTCTCCTCAAGAGTAAAGATAATTAAATTATTATCAAATGGTAGAAAACAGTACAGGGTAAAGCTCCTATTATTTCAAATTGGCATCTCCTTTCTTCAGTCCTAGCAAGGTGTTGATTGTTTTCATCAAAGCCTCCCAATATCCAATGTCAAAGAACTGGGATAAATCCCTTTGAAATCCTTTACAAAACAATGCATAATTAACCAATGTTATACGTAAACACAGTCTGCAATTTATACCTTTGTATAAAAGACCTTTTTATTTTATATTATTTTACTTTTTCCAATTACATGTAAAAATAGTTTTCAACATTCACTTTTATAAGATTTTGAATTCTGAATTTTTTTCTCTCTTTTTCCTTTCCCACCTCCCCAAGATGGCATACAATCTGATATTAGGTTCTATGTATCTGAAGGAATATTAAACATATTCCCACATTCATCATGTGGTGAAAGAATAATCAGAACAAAAGGGAAATATCACAAGAAAGAAAAAATGAGAGAGAAAAATACTATGCTTCAATCCACATTCAGACTCCATGAGTCTTTCTCTGGTTGTGGATAGCATTTTCCATCATGAGTCTTTTGGAATTCTCTTAGATTATTGTATTGATGAGAAGAGCTAAGTTTATGGTCATCACACAATGTTACTGTTACTATGTACAGTGTTCTCCTGGTTCTGTTCACCTCACTCAGCATCAGTAATGTAAGTCTTTCCAGGTTTTCTGAAATCTGCCTGCTCACCATTTCTTACATTCACATATAAAAGACTTCCAAATCTGGCCAGTTGTGAAAAGATATATTTGAATCAATGTTGGACAACAAAGAACTTCAGTGTTATTTTAACATTCAGTCATCTTATCACTGTAGTCATGTAGCTATGCTGGGACAATGAATTGAGCACTAGAATTGGGGGCAAAAATGGTGATGGTGATGAAGAAGAGGAAGAAGAGGAAGAGGAAGAAGAAGAAGAAGAAAAAGAAAGAAAGAAAGGAAGAAGAAGAAGAAGAAGAAGAAGAAGAAGAAGAAGAAGAAGAAGAAGAAGAAGAAGAAGAAGAAGAAGAAGAAGAAATTAACATTTACACAAGTGGTTTAAGTTTTATGGACCTGAACTTAAATCCAGCCTTAGATAACTTACCAGCTGTGTGACCCTGGGCAAGTGGCTTAAATTCTGTCTTTCATTTTGTGTAAAGGATTAATCTTTTGGATTGAAGGTAGAAATAATCTACCTTCCTGGGTTATTGAGAGTATAGAATGAAATGACATCTGTAAAATGTTTTGCAAATCACAAAGTGTTACATAAATGCTAGTTATTATTTTCCATGCCTTCTCTTGACAATCTTTTCCATTCTTGAGGCTTTTCCTATTACCTGTATGCCAATAACTCCCATATCTGCAACATCTCCAGCTCCCTGACCTCTTCCCTGCATTTTCCCTGAAGTCCTGCATTTCTAACCACCCTCTGAGCTTCTCCACATGGATTTCCTTTTAGTATCAAAAATGCAATATGTTGAAACAATGTGAAAGGGGAATCTGAACAACTTCTGGAGCCCCAGCACCCACAGAATGACACAGAGAAGCTAACCTCCTGCTGAGGACAGCCCAGCAGCCCTGCAGGGAGCAGCCAGCACAGCGCTCTGAGAGTGGGCACCATAGCATGCTGGGAACCAACAGCTCAGCACTCTGGGAGCCAAGCCCAGGCCCACGTGAGCCACAGTTTTAGCCCCAGGGCGGCTGGGCCAGCAGCCAGCTGGAGGGACCCCAGAACACCAGCAGCTGTGGTGATTCCAGAACTATCAGCACAGATATGCCTAGGAAAAAGTGAGAGGTTAGTGCCCTATGGACTTTGGGACAAGTATTTTGGGACCAGTATTTGGGGAACGTGTCGGCTTTCTCCCCTGGGGGTGAAAAACTTCTAAGGAAACACGGCACAGAGGCCATTTTGCAGTGTCAGTAGCAGCTCCAGCTCCTGGTCTGGGAACTGTAGAGAGATCCAGCAATCAGTCAGGGGGTTAATCTCTCTTGCTTTAACCTGTTTGGATCTGGATTGTGGTCTGGGGTGGGTATCAAGCTTGCCAGAGAGGGTGGAGGCTCTACAGAGGCCATGTAACCTCCAGAAGTTGTGAAAATCCCATGTTTGGGACGGAAGGTCTCCTGTCTGGTGGCAGAGTCCTACTGTGGCAACAAGCTTAAAAATCAAATAATTAAGTGGCAATATGCCCAGGAAAAGGAAACAAAACAAACAGAAAAATGCAACTTTAGGCTCCTATTTTGGGGGCAAAGAGGATCAAAGCATGGAACAGGAAGAGGACTGTGAGGTCAGAACTCCTGCAACAAAAGCCCCAAATGAAAATGCAAGCTGGCTACAGGCCATAGAGGACCTTAAGAGATAAGCGAAGTGGGGGGAAAATTGGGAAGAGAAGTGAGAAAGATGCAAGAAAAGTATGAAATAACAGTCAACAGCCAGACTGAGGAAAACAACACCTTAAAAAATAGACTAACTCAAATGGCAAAAGAGGTCCAGAAAGGCAATGAGGAGAAGAATGCCTTAAAAAGCCAAATTTGCCAGATGGAAAAAGAATCTCAAAAGCTCACTGAGGAGAATCACTCCTTCAGAATTAGACTGGAGCAAATGGAAGCTAGTGACTTTATGAGAAATCAAGATGCTGTTAAACAGATCCAAACAAATGAAATAATAGAAGGCAATGTGAAATATCTCATGGGAAAAACCACTGACCTGGAAAATAGATCCAGGAGAGATAACTTAAAAATTATTAGACTACCTGAAAGCCATGATCAAAGAAAGAACCTAGAAATCATCCTTCAAGAAATTCTCAAGGAAGATTGCCCTGATGTTTTAGACCCAGGGGGCGAAATAGAGGTAGAAAGAATCCACTGATCACCTCCTGACAAAGATCCCAAAAAGAAAACTCCTGGGAATATTATAGCCAGGTTCCAGAATCCCCAGATCAAGGAGAAAATACTACAAGCAGCCAGGAAGAAACAATTCCAATATGATGGAAACACAATCAGAATAGCCCAGGACCTGGCAGCTTCTACACTGAGGAATTGAAGGGCATGGAATATGATACTCCAGAGGGCAAAAGAGCTGGGATTGAAGCCAAGGGTCACCTACCCAGCAAAACTGAGTATCTTGTTTCAGGGGAAAATATGGGTATTCAGTGGAATAGAGGACTTTCAAGCATTCTTGAGGAAAAAACCAGAGTTGAATAGAAAATTTGACATTCAGACGCAAGAAGCAAGAGATGCTTGAGAAGGTAATCAGGGAAAAGAAATCAAAAGGAACTTATCAAAGTTGAATTATTAATATTCTTACATGGAAAAACAATAACTGTGTCTGATGAACCCTTTCTCGTTATGAAAATAATTGAAGAAGGGTATATGGACTTATGAATACATATGTGAATGTGTGTATATGTGTTTACAGGTATACATGGATTGAGGGCACAGGTTGAATTTGGTGGGAAGGGATGATACTTAAGGGGTGAAGTTAAGAGGTGAGAAAGGAAAGTGACAAGAGGAGATGGGGAGAGACAGGGTAAGGTAAACTATCTCATGTCGAAGAGGCAAGGGGAAGTAGTTGCAGGGAGGGAAAGAACAGGAAGGCAAAAAGGCAACACCCTATTCTCATTGAATTTGGCTCAGGGAGAGAATGACATACATATTAAATGGGATATCTCACCCTGCAGGAGAATAGGGGGAAGGGAGATGAGAGGGAGGATGATGGAGGGGAGGGCATTTTAGGGGGAGGGGAAGTTGGAGGTACCCACTATTGAAGAGGGATGGGATTGGGATGGGGAATGGACCAGGTGGGGGGTGGGATGCATGGGAGGGAAATATAAGCAGTCTTTTACAATATATCTACTATGGTAATGTTTTGCATAGCTATACGTGTGCAACACATACTGAATTGCTTATTTTCCCAGAGGGAGTGGGTGACAAGGGAGGAAGGGAATGGATCTGAAATTCGAAGTCTTGAAATTAAATGTTTCAAATGTTAAAAAAAAAATGCAATATGTCCAGAATGGAACTCATGATCTTCCCCTCAAAAAAAAAAAGATTTCTCCCCACCTTCCCTAAGTTCTGTTTTTCGTGCCATTATCCAAATTTAAAAGCTCAGATGTCTACCTTCGACTTTCTGCACCCAAATCATTCAATAAGCCTTAGTAATTACTTCTTTCCAGTATTTCTGGTATCCATTTTCTTCTTTCCCTTTCCACTTGTAGGGCCCCAGTTTAGTACCACATTATTTCTCACCTCAACTATCACACCAGTTTCCTAACTAGCTGACCTGCCTACAATTTCTACCTTCCTAAAATCCCCACTGTCCAAGCATGCATATTATTGGGGCCCTTTAAGACTCTACCCGAACTCTGAGAACCCATGGAACACTCAGGCAAATGACAGAGCAACTCAGACTTGGGTTAGAGGCACCTGAGCGTATGTCCTGCCCTGTGATTTCGGGGTATTGAGCATGTGCTGCTAACAGGGGAGCACTCCCCTGCCATGAGAAGCCTGCTACTGCTGAGGCAAGTGGGGGAACAGAGTCGGGGGAGGGGAAAGGAGATAAAAGGAGGGAGGTGAGGTGAAATGGGTGGAGGGAGAAAAGAGGGGATTGTGAACGAGAAAGAGATTAAACAGCAAGACATTACATCTTGGTGTCAGGACTCCTTTGTTTGGGAGGAGCAGGCTCCCCCAGGGGTTTGTGGGGGCAAACCAGAGGTCGCAGTGGGGCAACTGGGAAAGGAACTCTCCGAGGGGTTGCGGTGGGTCGACCATAAGGGTCATAGTAGGGCGACCAGAATCGCAGAAGGCAATTGGAGTGCCGCAGAGGCAGCTGGAGAAGTGAGTTTGGTGTCAGCCCAGTAAGGCGGGGACTTACATCATATTAATCTTCCTAAAGAAAAGCTCTGACCATAATCAGAAACCATCATTGATTCCCCACAACCTACTGAATAAAGGTCCAGTTTGTACTTCTGGGAACTGAAGGCCTCTACATGCTAGCAACAATCTATCTTTCCAGCTTTATCTCCTATAACTTATTTACAAGTATACAATAAACCAGCCTAATCAGACTATGAGGAATTTTTCAAATATATCTAAAATCATTCTATTTTTTAAGTTTTATTAATACTTTCTTTTTTCCATATTATAATCACTTTCTTTTTTGTAATTTTTAATTAATTTTTTTTGAGCAATTGGGGTTAAGTAACTTGCTCAAGGTTACACAGCCAGTCATTATTTATGTGTGGGTGCTCATTTTCTGAGGCTCGGACTGATCCAGAGTAATTCCAACTCTGAGGCCAGTGCTCTTACTCACTGTGCCACCTAGCCGCCCCTATAATTACTTTCAAATATACCTTCCCCACATTGAAACTTCCAATGTCACAAAGAAAAACAGTCCCTCAAAAATGACTGGAAAATAACTTCATTTCAAAGTGAATTCAATATTCTTCTACCAAAGTTTCATACCTCTCTACCAGTAGGAGGAAATGTGACTCATCACCTGTTCTCTGGAAATAAGATGGGTTATTGCAACAAATCTTTATTTAGCTATATTTTAGTATTATTTTCATTTTTATTATTACTTTCACTGTATATATTTTCCTGGTTCTACTTCCTCCATTCTGCATCAATTCAGGAAAGTTGGCCTACATTTTTTCTGAATTTCTCATTTTTGTTGTTTTTTATTGTGCAATGATATGATATTGAGTAAAGAGCTTATTTCAAAGTTGTTGCTACCACAAAAAAGTTCTGCTACAGAGACAGATATAAATATGTACATATACACACAAATATATATAATATATATGTAGGACATATATAATACATATATATTATATATATATATATTACATTACATTTCTTTCTTTCACCACTTTCATGTATATAACTAGTATTGAGATCACTAGGTCAAAGGGGATGCATAGTTTGGGATCTTTTATGTCTGATCCAATAGCATAGAAGCAGGAGCAAAAAGTTAAGGTTGTAAATAGTAAATTTAGTCTCAATATCAAGAAAAACTTCCTAATAAATAGAGCTGTCCAAAGGTAGAATGACCTACTGGAAGAGGCAATGAGCTTCTTAGTAGATTTTCCTAGATTTTCACAAAGAGGTTAGATTACCCTTTTGTAGGGTATGTAAAAATGGCAATTCCTCTCATGCATGGATTGGATTTAATGGACACTGTGGTCCTTCACATCTCTCAAATTCTGTGACTCTATGCTTTTTTGGAATTGTTGGAACCAATTCTCATTTCATTTTTTTTTTTTTTTTGCTTTTTGGAGGGCTATTGGGGTTAAGTGACTTACTTGCCCAAGGTCACATGGCTAATTTTTTGTGTTAAGTCCCTGAGGCCGGATTTGAATTCAGGTCCTCCTGACCCCAGGGCCAGTGCTCTATTCACTGCACCACCTAACCACCCCCCAATTCTCATTTCTACTAATAATATATTAATGGAAC
This sequence comes from Gymnobelideus leadbeateri, assembly GCA_011680675.1. Classification (NCBI taxonomy): domain Eukaryota; kingdom Metazoa; phylum Chordata; class Mammalia; order Diprotodontia; family Petauridae; genus Gymnobelideus; species Gymnobelideus leadbeateri. The sequence continues at coordinate 348,062 of WOXC01010507.1, forward strand.
CATCTTCCTGTTTCACTAGGGGGTCTTTCCATTTCCATTCCTAATACTCTGCCACATCATCTAGATTTGTTGTAGAATCATAGATTGTTAAAGCTCTGAGGGACCTTAGAGATCCCTGAAGTCCAATCCTTTTATTTTAATGTATAAGGATCCCTTCAATATGGCCCATTAAAGCTACACACAGGTTCTAGGTATTCTATGGGTCATCTTTTATTCAAATCCATAGTTGTGATACCCCAACTGGTATTCTCTTTTATTAAATTGAAAAAAATTATGCAATAATTCAAAGCAAAAGACATTTAAGCAAACAGAAAAGTAAATAATAAGAAACACCTCTACTCCTCCCCATGCATAGAGATATAATATCCCACAAATTCCCATGCCACCCCTAGGAGAGGGATTATTTACCCCTGAGTAACAAACATTTCTGCAGTTGCACCCCAGATGGTTTCATCACATCTGCTTTTAAAACTACCATTTGCTGCTTTCCTACAGAGTGGTTATTACTTGATGCTGATTCTCTACCAAACTGATCTAATGTCATTTATTCTTTGCTAAACTGCTGTTTTCTGTTAATTCTCTGCTAACCAGTTGTTTGACCGATTCTTCCATGCATGGAATATTTATTGTACTTCATGACACAGTCCATGATATAGACTATTTTTACTCTTTTGTTGGTCAGGCTCTTAGCCACACCCAGCTAGAATGATAAAGAGTAAGTAAAGTTGGGTCAAGAATGTATTTTTGACAACCACTTTCATCCTCAATTGAAAATAACACAGAACTATTTCATTTTGCCTTTAGGGTAAGTAAATCACCCGTAACTCCCATCATTCCAATGGCAGCTAGCACAAATACCACAAAAATTACTCTGGAGCTTCATTTAGCAACACAAACGGCATGAATGGGACTCTTCTTCAGCATTTTTCTAGTTATACTCAAGTTACTGCCCTCCTTACACTCAGAAGCAGAAATCTTAAGGTCTCTCAATCCTTAGTGCAAATGCTATTGACTCCATGAAGACTTTTGTGAACAGATTTCTCTTTTATCTTATCTCCTCTAATATTTATTGGCTATCCCACTCAACTGGATTATATCCTACATGACCTAATATTTCTATTTAATTTTTCATTTGTTTATTCTTTACTTTCCCAGTAATACTGAAAGCATGAGCCAATCAACCAGGAAACAATTATTAAGCCCCTACTATGTGCCAGGCACTGTGCTAAGCACTAAGGATACAAAAGAGTCAAAAGATATGGTATATAGTATATCCTCATATTTCTTGCAGTGTCTAGCATAGGGCCTAACATAGGAGCTCAATAAACAATTGAAGTTGACTGATGTAAAAACAAATTCAAAGGTAGACCATGGTAATTAAGTTGATTAATGTCTCTTTCTTCTAATCAAATAATTGGTAAGACTAATTGAAAATGTCCATCAAATGTAAACACTAATAAAAAACTTTAGGTCAACCAAGCTAAACAGAAAAAAACAAAGAAATGCTCTTTCTCGCTTTCCCATATAAGTAGGTTGAGTTATCTCTTACTGAAGTAACTCAATTTATTCTAGGTTAAATTGCTTAACCTCTCTGTTTCTCACTTCCCACATCTATCAAATAACCTTGTGACCTCATTTGGTTGTCGAGAGAAGTGACTAATGGAAGCTTTATAAAATATGAATGTGTATGTGAATGTTTAGAGACAAATGAGAACCAAATAAAGGCAAAGATTTTTATTCCCCAAGAGCAAACAGACCAAAAGATCCTCAGCATCTCAAACTTCTCCAGATTCCTCCTCAGTCAGGCTGGCACTTTAGTAAAGGTACAGGCCCTTCTACTAGTTTGCATTGATTAAATTGATATTTCTAAAGCACAGATCTGACCAAGTCCCTCCCCTGCTCAAGAAGTTCCAGTGTTTCCCCTAGGATACAATACGAACTCTGTTTGGCCTTTGAAGTCCTTCACAATGAGACCTTATCCTACCTTTCCGGCTTTAGGGTATTGATTCCCCTCACACACTCTGAGTTTGATTCAGGCTATCTTTTGCTGATTGTCTTCTATACAAGACATTCTATGTTCCATCTCCATGCCCACACTTGAAATCTACTCCTTCCTGACTTCTTCCTCTCAGAACCCTTAGCTTCTTTCAAGGATCATTTCAAGTGGTACCTCCTATATAAAGCTTATCCTGATCCCCTAGCTGCTAGTCTTCTCCACTTCCCCCAAACTGCATTGTACTGTGTAAGTTTATGTATATACATGTTATTTCTCTCCACTCGATTATAAGTTCCTTGAGGGCAGACTGGTTTCTTTTTGCCTTTATATTCCCATCTCCTGGATCTATGTCTGGCATAAAGTAGGTATTTAGTAAACTCTTGTTGAATGAGTTTTACTGGAGGGAACAAAGTCAACCTCTACAAATGGTCACCCTTTTTTTCCTAGATGTTTTGACAAAATAGGGATGGTTTGATGCCCAGAGTTACCTGGCTTCCCTCCTTCAGGAAGGAGAACCATGTCAGCCTGACACAATGGAGCAGCTTCTCATAGTGCTGACACTGCTAAACACTGTAATTTCCTTTAATGATATTACCAACAAGTGCAGCTATCACTGTGAAATGGGAAAATGCTGTTTTCTCTGACATGAAAACAGAAACCTGAAGGAGAAGAGCCCACCTCCAAATACCTGGGAAATAAATTTGGCTGCTTCTTTTTTTTGTTTGCATTCATTTGGTGACATTCAAGGCCCCACCCTCACCCCTTCTCTCTAAATGGGAGGTGGGAGAAGAGCAGGAAAAGGGACAAACAAAATTTCTGGTCATCTGCTTGCTCCACAGTGTTGTTGGGTGGATTCCATCATTTGAAAGAAAGGGATTAGTTTAAAAATTAAACAGCTGTTTCAGTTGCTTCCTGTCTGCAGGTATGAAAACCATTTTCCAGCAACCCCAGCTCACCAATCAGTCCACACCGCTCCCCTCTGCTTACCAAAGCTGACCTTAATTATGCAACAAACATTTCTGCTGCATCAGGGTTTTCCATCCTCCATCACTGGAAAACCAGTGCAGTTCATGTGAACATAAAGGAAGCAAGGAAAAGGCCAGCTCCTCCACTCAGCTTCATTGCTCTAATATTCCAAAACTTAGTGCAAGGGGGTGGATGTTTCTTGAAAAAATAATCTGTTTCCAGAGTCAATAATTTGTTCACCATATGGTATGTTCAGAACTGTCTTGGCAAGATCACATTCTTTGCCAGTAAAAAAAAAGTTGATAACCTCTAATTGCCATCCTTCCTGTTACCCTTTTAAGGACAAAGAGAAAATGAAAACATGCTCTATGAGATTACAGAGGAAACTGGATATTTTCAAAGAGTGCTCAGACATTCTTCCAGGAAATGCTTCAATTGAGGGAAATCTGTCGATGCTTCCCTTGCCTCCACACCTATTAAGCTTAAGATACTATCCTTTAGCATTTCCACTCCTTGGTGCTCCTTAGATCTGTGAAAATGAAAAGGGCGGGAAAGTAATTCTGAGAGTTTTTCATGTACTACAATGCAGTACCATTAGTATTTGTATGCTTGTTTCCTCTCCCTACAACTACAATCTAATCCTCGTTGGTTCATATAATGTCTAATGCATCTCGTGGCCCCTATATAACCCTGCACTTTTCAGGCATCAGTTTCTATTGATCAACTGTAACAAAGGGCCAGCATATATAGAAATAAACCAATTCAAATGTAATAATCATTTGAAGATTGAGATTGAGGGGATTAGGAGAGAGTTGAATTCTTTAAGACTCACTCAAAGGAACTTGTCTAAATTGGCATGAGACCTAGTAACAATGTAACTTTCAGCAAGATTATAAATCATAATGCAAAATAATGATCAGAATTAAGGCAACCCCATTCCCTACTATCACATAGATGTATGTCCATGGGCTCCCTCCCTTAGGTACCATATCTCTTCCAGCAAGCCTGTTAAAAAATTCCTCCCTTTCTAGTTAGGAAAGATTTATGAGTTCATACATTGCAAGCTGGATGGCATCAATCCTGAACCCTCACTTTGGAAATAACAAAACTGAGACCCAGATGTAATACACAAGAAGCTAGTAGCAGAACAGGGACTTGAATCCAGAACCTCTGACTCTAAAATCAACAACCTTCTCATTACACTTTGTTGCAGCCTCTTAACAAGCACTTTTTGCCATAAGGTCAATATTACAGCATTACATAATGGGAGTGCCTGATTTATGCTAATTCTCTTCAAAATTGACAGAAATTAACCCTCTGCCCAAGTAACTCATCATAAAAAATGGTTTATAAATGTGTACTTGCTAAGACTCTATTCTTAGCTAAATCTCAGGAGTCTAACATGATGATATAAACTTAAACTTAGGTAAGGCAGATAGATTACCTTAGAAATTATAATATATTTATCATATTCTTATAGTGTTGGAATGACAAGAGGTTTGGATGATATATAAAGGATAATGAGAAAGGAGAACTAGAAAGGAAAAAAATATGCCTCCATTGAGGTCAAAGAATGGAAGGATCCTTGCACTGCCCCCTCTTCAATGTTGCTGATAGGTGATCTACTCTTAATGTCTTCTAGCAAGACTGAAATTTATTCTGATGTTATAATGAAAGTCCAATATCTAAAGGTGCTATTTTCTGTGCATTAAAAAAATAAACATTGTTCCCCAATTGTTTTTGATAGATTGAACTTTTCATTCTCTACATGTTTCAAACACATTATCCATGTGCTAGGACCATTTGGCTAGATTTCCAAGGTTTCTCAAAAAATACAATATGTACTTTTTCCACTTAGAAATATATAATTTTCTTTGAAAATTACCTAATTCTGGGTATTAAAGAAATGCCTTTTTCCCCTTGCAATCTAACCAAGACTGTTCACTACCCACGACTGTCATGGTTTCTGAAATGCTATCATTTTGGAATGATTATTTTCTGATCTCAGAAATATAAAAAAAATAAGCATGATCTGAAGTTGGATCTGCCAGATGTTTAACTGGGACACGTCTGACCTGAATTTGAAGCCAAAGCCCAAGCTTGAACTGCCTCACTTTAGAGAATGATGCAAAATTCATTCCAGACTTACCAGAGTTTGGAGGAAGGGCCTTACTGCAGATCCACTAAATTGACAGTTTTCACTAAATATCCCTACTTATAATCCACCACACGATCAAGTAAGAAAACTAACCTAAAACAAAGAGGGAAAGGCAAAAATATATGCTCCTGCTCTTTTTTCTAGCAACTCTGTCTTAGTTTGGCTTGATTTTAATCTCTGAGGGCAGAAAAGGGATGGAACTTTGAGCAAGTCATTTCATCTTTCTGTTGGCTCATTTTTACCATCTGGGAAATGCAGGGTTAGACTATTTTCATGTCATCTCCTTCATTAAAATGTCAATCAACAATTATTTATTTAGTGCCTACTAGTTACCAGGCACTATGCTAACCTCTGGGGATATGGAGGAAGACAAAAGACAGTCTCTACTCTCAAGGAGTTCAGTCTGATAGTGGATATAACATGCAAAGGACTATATGCAAGCAAGATACAGACAAGTTAAACTGGAAATAATCTCCTCTCAGAGCGAAGGCATTAACATTAAAGAGGACTGGGAAAGGCTTCTTGCAGAAGGTAAGACTTTAGATGAGACTTGAAGAAAGTCAAGGAAGCCAGGAGGTGGAGATGAGGAGGGAAAGAGTTCCAAGCATGGGAGACAGCCAGAGAAAACGCTGTGATTGAGGAGATAGAGTGCCCTGTGGGAGAAACAGTAATGTCAGTGTCACTGAATTAGAATATATATACAGAAGGGAGCTCAAAAGATAGAGAGCCAGGCCTAGAGTCAGGAAGACCTGAGTTCAAATCTGTCTTCAGGCATTTACTAGTTGTGTCACCTTAGCAAGTTACAACCCCTATCTGCCTCAGTTACCTCTTCTGTAAAATTAAGATTAATAATAATATTAATTATTAATAGTCAATAATAGATTAGTTTTCTTAGCTGACTGTGCGGTGGATTATAAGTAGGGATATTTAGTGAAAACTGTCAGTTGAGTGGATCTGCACTTATCTCCTAGAGTTGATGGGAGGATCAAAGGAGATACTATTTGTAAAACATTTAGCACAGTGACTGGTACATGGCGATTGTATATGAATTATTATTTACTATTATATTATCATTATCATTGTGTGAGAAGATCATGTTTTTGCCCCTTGTTTGTACCTAGTACGTAGCATGGCATATAGTAATTGGGGGACAGTCACAGATTTTTTCCTGCTGTTTTTGCTTAGTTCAAGATAATTTTTTTTAAGCTGTGAAGTCTACCTTCTCTGAGCTTGCACTGGTGGCTAGTGGAGGAAGACATCTAGGAAACTGGAGGGGATTAGGGGGCAAATTTGGAATTTAATCATGGTGCCCTGAACTCCCTAAGGGCATCCCGACCTCTTTTGGATTTTAAATCCCTATTCGTCATGTTTGTCCTCTCCTTTCTAACTAAAATGTTGTTCTACCTGGCACAAACATACTGGGCTCAAATAGTACATGCCTGCTCTATCATTTTTGGTCACCATCCCACCGACCCCTAAATCCAGTTACAATAGTGATGAATAAGGTTAAAGTAGGCATTCAAGGCAGTCTTAGAGCAGAAAAGAGGTCATAAAGGGGCACTGAGGAAAATGCTAAAAGGGAGATGGAATAAAACATCACTGTTTAAAGTGGGGAAGAGAAGGATTTATGGGCTGATAGGACATTTTTAGGCAACAGGATGGAACCATGTCTCCTCCTCACCACTCATCTCCCTCATGCTGCTTCCTTAAATCTCTGTGCAGAGTGGAAGCAAGGACTTTCAACTTGGTCCACTCTACCCTAGAGATAGCGTCTCTGAAGATAAACAATGATTTTGCAGGGATCTCGTCTCCTCCAGACTCAAGGAAAGATAAAATAGAGGAGAATACTCAAGTCCATACCCTACCATAATCATGTTTTTAATTTTCCTTTGTTCTTCATACTACATTATAGGGATGTTAGTCAAACCCAGGGTTAGATAACCCAGGGTTATCTCTTGACTGAAGTCTTGGTCAGATCAATCAGTCCACACTTAACACATTAAGGGAAATCAAATTTAAAGATCATTGAAAGGATTACAAGATTTTAAAAGTTTTTTGCTTAATCTCCCTCAGATCCATCTTGATTTCAAGGCTCTAAGCACACGTTAATTTTTAAAGTTGTGTATACATTAATATTTCCATGGATTTCACAGAATTGAATATTCTGTCTTATGATACAGATCAAACCCATCCACACCTTCACATTCTATGCAACTCTTATTCACATTATCCTTTAGGTCTGTCAGAATATACTATGGACCATTTTAGGGAATTTTCCATCAGTTAATCCTCATTCTCTCTATATGACTTCCTTTTCTATTCATACTTTTCTACTCAACTCACCTCTTCATTAGTAATATGCTGTACCCTACCCACTCCCACCGTATTTAAGTCAACAAATCAAATTTCAGTTCTTAATATGTTCAATTTTATCACTAAAACTTTCAATTCTGAAAGAAACAGGACCAGTTAGTCTTTATAGTATAAAATTAATCCAATGATCAAAATTCTCAAAACCAGCATTTAGATACTTTAGACCCTGATCCAAGGTCCCTGTTATGGAGATAGCTTGACATAATGAAAATAAAGCTGGCCTTAGAAACCAGGAGAGTTCAGTTGTAAGCCCAGTTTATTACCTGTCTGTCCTTAGGTGAAGCATTACCCTTCTCTGGCTTTCAGTTTCTGCATCTGTAAAATGAAGGGGTTGTATAGGATGACTCCTAATTTACTATCATTCAAAGCAGCAGGTAATTCAAAAAATATTTTGTTTGGTTTTAGAATACATTTTAAGTCCATTGCCACCCACAGATTGGCCTTCTGAATTATTTTGCTGAAGCTACAATTAAAGTGACTGCAATTCCCAGAGAGACATCAATTGATGGTGAAAGGGATAGCTCAGACATCTGCCAGGGGTGAGAATGGCCATTCAGAAAGGAAACATCTGCTGTGGATAGTACCCAGGAAAATACTTGAGAGCTAAGGGTTTACCCTCTTGGGAGAAGGCAGTATGGTGGAGAACCAAAAACAACTACCACCAAAACACCAAACTGAATGTAAAGGAAGTAATTCAAAATAAAAATGAAGCCCCAGCTCCTTATCAGCCAAGTTCCAAGCTTCTCTTACACAGGCCTTTCTACTGTCTTCTATCCTATGAGATGGATTGAGGGATCTGAGAACAAGATCTCCCAAAGAAACATAGATACCTTTGTATTTATGAAGGCCAAAGCTGTAACTCCTGGTAAGTCTATCCATCAAGGATTATCAAAAGCTCCCCTTAAAATCCACACTCTCAGGTTGCCTGCCTGAAGCCAATTCTTCTGGACTCCAAAACAGCCACCATTATGTGACTTACTAGGCACAGATCTGAGGAACTGCCAGCTATTTAGGGCAGCTAGATGGTACAGTGGATAAAGCACCAGACCTGGAGTCAGTAAGACCTGAGTTCAAATGTGACCTCAGACACTAACTAGCAATGTGACTCTGTACAAGTCACTTAACCATATTTGCCTCAATTTCCTCATCTGTCAAATGAACTGAAGGAGGAAATGGTGAACCACACCAGTATATTTGCCAAGAAAACTCCAAATGGGGTAATGAAGAGTCAAACATGATTAAAAGGGCTGAACAACAGCAAAATAGCATGAACAAACTTTTCAGCCACCAGTCCTTCCCTATGTAAAACAAGAACTGAAGTGGGGGGAGGGGTAAACGATGGTGCCAAGTTCAAAACAGAACTTCCAATTCAGTTCTAATTCAGTTGTCAAAGAAAAGATTAGAATTGACCAGGTATGGCCAAACTGATCAGCATCTTCAAAAAATGCTGGGAGTCTAGGGTTATGCTCAGTGGATGACAAACTTGGCTGACATATTGGATACATGAAAAGGCATTATGAAAGAAGGTCTGGGAATCCCTAAATAGCTGATCCACCCCCAAAACAGCTAAAGCTAACCAACAGGGAATTCAGATACCTCACTTCTGTTGGATTCCATAAGATTAACACTTATTTCATTCATTGATACAAAACAATAATTACATGCTTATTATAGGCAGAGATTTAGACTAGACCTGGGTAGAGAGAAAAAGATAGATAAAAGATGCTTTTCGTCTTGCAGCCTAGTTCAATCATTAATAACCAAAATACATAGTGCATGATTAAAATTTCAACATGATCTACCTCAGAACACTCTACTGTCCTGTATTTGAAGGACTATTGCATAGGGAATACACTTTAAAAGGTTTGGGGTTTTTTTGTTGTTGTTTGCTTTTGTTTTTTGGTTTGGCTTTAAAATGCAAAAAGGAGACATGAGTGGTTAGACTTGATATTAAGGAAAGGCTTCCTAACAATTAGAACCAGCAAAAAGTAAAATAGATTATTTCAGGAGAAGGTGAGATAATATTTAATAAATAAAATAATAATTATAACATTTTAACATTTATATCATGTAATCCTTGCAATAATACTATGATACAGAAAAGTAGGTTATGGAACAGGAACAGACATTGGTACAGGTTGTTACTTGCAGAAGATAAAAAGAAGTTGTTATAATGAGGTTAAAAGAATCTATAAATTGCGTGAGCAAGAAACTCTCTCCTTGCCAATCAGAGAGAGCTGAGAGTCAAGCATAATACTGGCTTAAACTACAAACTCATTTGCAACATATTGAAGAAGAAAATAGTAGAAGATTATGAGCAATAGCAACCTATGAAAAAGGGAGAAGCAATAGAAACAAAAATTAGTTCAGACAAAGGCATAACTTACACAAAAGTGAAACCTATTGTGAAGCTAAACCATTATCCCAAGAATATTAAACAATGTCAAATCAACAAACAGGAAGAGAAATGGAAAATATCTATTAAGATTCTACAACCAACTAGTAATGTGTCATCAGAACCATATATCCTGATATCTGGACATCTAATATTACAGTACCAAATATATTATATGAAGAAGAAACCATGGTAAAGAGAAGGAAGACAATTAAAGCCGGACAAGAAAGTTGCTTGTGTGGGTGTGTAACTTAGATATATGCACACATACACACAACATACATATATGTTGACATAGATAGATATAAAACATGTTGGAAGTGATAATCTTGAAGGTGTTAAAAGGCTGATTCTTAAGGTATCTGGAAGAAGGGAAGACAGCAAATACTTGGTAAAGTCATGGATATAATTCTCTCTCTCACACATACACGCCAAAAAAAAGGGCATCATTGAAAATGCTGTGAAATCATTCATGTTAATTCTTGTCTGCTCACTTTCTTCAATTTAATTCTAGATTAATTTCATTGTCCATATACATTGTCTCTCCAAGATAGATGTCCTGATATATGAACTCTGTTTGTTGTTCTTCTAATTCTACATCATTCTAGACAAAATGTATTCTTTATCTACAAAAGAACATCCTTGATGAAAATTTGGGAAGAATTTTTTTCCCAAATGGTAATTTATAGTAGACCATATATTGACATATATGGTACAGAAAATGTTGCCTATTTAACACAATTATTTTGGTAAAGCAAAATATTGCTTCACAGTTGTCTTTCATCAAAGTATCTTCTGCTAATATATTTAAATTATAGAAGATTCAATTGAGGAATGGCTGAACAAGTTATGGTATATGATTGTGATGGAATATTACTGCGTAAAAGAAATTATGAGCTTGATGATTTTAGAAAAACATGGATAGACTTGCATTAAATAATGAAGAGTAAAATGAGCAGAACCAAGAGAATGTTTTCTACAGTAACAGCAATATTTGTTAAGAAAAGCTTTGAGTAAATAAGTCTTTTTGACTCTTATCGATACCTAAATTACCTACAAAGGATATATGAAGGAAGACACTATCAGCATCCAAAGAAAGAAGTGATAAATAAATGTATAGAATGATTTTTACATATGCATATACATATATAAACATGTTTGTGGCTAACGGTAGCCATTTCTAGGGTGAAGTGAGGGGAAAAGGGAAAAAATAAATTTATGTGATAACTTTACTATATATTTAAAAGAAATAGCCAATTGTAAGTAACAGATTGTGCATAACACATAACACATGTGCAATCATTTTTCTTATTATATACTATCTTATGGAAATGCATGCCTTATTCCATGAATTAAAAATAAAATATTTTTAAAAGATGCCATGAGGATGCAAGATCATAAATAACTTTGTTTGATGATGCTCTGATTTCAATAATGAGGCATAAAGATAATTTATTGCCAAAAATGTTTGCCACCATCTTGGAGACATCACGGCAAAACAGGTATGTAGAGTTAGGCCAGGAATCAGAAAGATTTGAGTTTAAAATTTTGAAACTTATTTGCTCTATAACTTCATTTAACCTTTCTGACCCTGTTTTCTCATCTATAAGATGGGAATGATAATACCATCTTCATAGAATAGTTTTGAGTTTCAAGATTCCATATATTGCTTTCCAAACTTTGAAGAGACACATAAATACCTATTATCTTTATTATGGAAGACATCCAGAGCAGACTACAAAGGGAAGAGGAATTCTCTATAGATGGTGAGTTGTTCCTATTTTTAGGTGACATTGTGTTAATTGCATCCAATGCCAGTACACTGCAGAACCTCATAAATGAGATCTATAGATGGCGGAGTAGAAACAGTGCGTCCAAGCCATTCTGCCCCCAGATTTCCTCCAAACTATGTAAAAGGGGACTCTGAACAACTTCTGGAGCCCCAGCACCCACAGAACAAAACAGAGAAGCTAACCTCCCGCTGAGGAAAGCACAGCAGTCCTGCAAGAAGGACCAGCACAGTGGTCTGGGAGCCAGCAGCACGCAGTGCGCAGGGAGCCGAGCCGAGCCGAGCCGGGCCGAGGTCCACGTGAGCCGAGGTTTTAGCCCCATGGCGGCAGGGACAGCAGCCAGCTGGAGAGACCCCAGAACACCAGCAGCTGTGGCGATTCCAGAATTATCAACATAGACATGCCTAGGACAAAGTGAGAGGTTAGTGCCCTATGGACTTTGGGAACTATATTTGGGGAACGTGTCGGCTTCCTCCCCTGGGGGCTAGAAGCCACTGAGGACACATGCCATTTTGTAGTTTTCAGAGGCAGCTCCAACTCCTGGACTGCAAACTGTAGGGAGATCTTGCTTTAACCTCCCTGAATCTGGATTGTGATCTGGGGTGGAGGTCATGGGTGGGCTTCCAGCTTCCAGAAACGGAAGCTGTCCCCCACGCTTCGGGACGAAAATTTCCCCCCTGCCATAGTGTGGCAACAAGCCCAAAAGTCAAGTAATTAAATGGCAACATGCCAAGGAAAAGGAAACAAATTAAACAGAAAAATGAAATCCTAGACTCCTATTGTGGGGGCATAGAGCAGGAAAAGGACTGTGAGGTCAGAGGTCCTGCTCCAAAAGCCCCAGGGGAAAACATGAGCAGGTTGCTGGCCATAGAGGACCTTAAGAAGGACTTTAAAAATCAAATAAGAGAAGTGGAGGAAAAATTGGAAAGAGAAATGAGAAGGATGTAGGAAAAGTATGAAATGAGGGTCAACAGCCTGACTGAGGAAAACAACACCTTAAAAAATAGACTAACTCAAATGGCAAAGGAGGCCCAAAAGAGCAATGAGGAGAAGAATGCCATAAAAAGTCGAATTTGCCAGATGGAAAAAGAATCTCAAGCTCACTGAGGAGATTCATTCCTTCGGAGTTAGACTGGAGCAAATGGAAGCTACTGACTTTATGAGAAATCAAGATGCTGTTAAGCAGATCCAAACAAATGAAAGATTAGAAGGCAATGTGAAATATCTCATGGGAAAAACCACTGACCTGGAAAATAGATCCAAGAGAGACAATTTAAAAAATTATTGGACTACCTGAAAGCCATGATCAAAGAAAGAACCTAGAAATCACCCTTCAAGAAATTCTCAAGGAAAATTGCCCTGATGTTTTAGATCCAGAGGGCAAATAGAGGTTGAAAGAATCCACTGATTACCTCCTGAAAAAGATCCCAAAAAGAAAACTCCCAGGAATATTATAGCCAGGTTCCAGAATCCCCAGATCAAGGAGAAAATACTACAAGCAGCCAGGAAGAAACAATTTCAATATTGTGGAAACACAATCAGAATAGCACAGGACCTGGCAGCTTCTACACTGAGGGACTGAAGGGCATGGAATAAGATATTCCAGAGGGCAAAAGAACTGGGAATGAACCCAAGGCTCACCTACCCAGCAAAACTGAGTATTTTGTTTCAGGGGAAAATATGGTCATTCAGTGGAATAGAGGACTTTCAAGCATTCTTGAGGAATTGAATTGAATAGAAAATTTGACATCCAGACACAAGAAGCAAGAGATGCCTGAGAAGGTAACCAGGGAAAAGAAACTAAAAGGAACTTATCAAAGTTGAATTATTTGCATTCCTATATGGAAAAACAATAACTGTGACTGATGAAATCTTTCTCACTATGAAAATAATGGAAGAAGGGTGTGTGGTCATATGAATACATATGTGAATGTGTGTGTATATGGTTACAGTTATATATGGATAGAGGGCATAGGTTGAATTTGTTGGGAAGGAGGATACTCAAGGGATGAAATTATGAGGTGAGAGAGGAAAGTGGCAAGAGGAGATGGGGAGAGACAGGGTAGGGTAAACTATCTCATGTAGAAGAAGCCAAGGGGAAGTGGTTGCAAGGGAGGGGGAGAATAGGAAGCAAAAAAAAGGCAAAACCACATTCTCATTGAATTTGGTTCAGGGAGAGAATGACATACATACTAAATGGGATATCTCAACCTGCAGCAGAATAGGGGGAAGGGGGATGAGAGGAGGGATGATGGATGGGAGGGCATCCTTGGGGGAGGGGAGGTTGGAAGTACCCACTATAGAAGAGGGACAGGATCATGTAGGGAATGGACCAGGTGGGGGGTGGGATGAGTGGGAGGGAATTATAAGCAGCCTTGTACAACATATCTACTATGGTAATGTTGTGCATAGCTAGACATGTACAACATATACGGAATTATTTATCTTCCCAGAGGGAATGAGTGACAAGGGAGGAAGGAAATGGATCTGAAATTCAAGGTCTTAAGATTAAATGTTTCAAATATATATAAATACTATTATTAATATTCTTTTGCTTGCAATTGGGAGATAAGATGTGCAGGCATTGGGACACAGAGTTTCACCTCGCTCTAATGGAAAAGTCAAAGGGGATATGGGAGAAGGTACTGGAGAGAGCATATTGGAGGAAGTGATATCTTGTGGGACTGCTATTCTTTGAAGGTGGTTAGGGGAAAAACGGGGGGGAATGATTGTAACTCACAATCTGGCAGAAATGAATGATGTAAAACAGAAGTTAATAAAGCATTGGTTTAAAAAAATAAATAAATGAGATCTATAATCACTCAAAAGAGTTTGGTGTAATTATCCACAGAGGAAAAGCAAAGTAAATGAAGAACACCTATTATCTAGACTATGATATAGAGCTGGATGGACAACACATAGAGTTCATCTATAAAGATGGTTCAGGGAGAGAATGACATACATACTAAATCTTGGACAAACAATGCAGATGGAGAATGAAATTAATATAGAATTGCATAGAAGTGAGCACACATGATTATATGTGCATGATTGCATAGCATTTTCAATGATGCAAAACATATTCCTGCAGCTAAAACCTATCTCTACCATTCACATTCTGCTGGTGCTATATGAGTACAAATTGCTACTGAAGGATCAAAATTGGGGTACACTCAAAGGACAATGGAAACTTACAGAGCACATAATTATGCTGTGCCATATCACCACTAATGAATTTCATGTGAAAAAGGCACAAGAAATATAATTGAGGAAATGATCTAAAGGTGATCCACTTTTATAGCAAAAGCAAGGAGTAACAGATACATTCTTATCTGCCTGTTGTCTTTCTCTGACATCTACATAATATTGAGATGTGAAGAGAGGGAGGCCCTTTGCACAGTAGACAGACCCTCTGTAGGGAATTTATAAGAGGACATTGAAAACAAAAACTACCTATGAAGAAAATGCTTAGGTGGGTAACAATCTGTGCTGAGGGAGGGAATATTCGCAAGGATACTCCCTCCCAGATGCTAGGGACTCCACCTAGAATTGCTTTATAATTCATTTACATATTTTTTCAACCAATTTTATGCATGGCACTGTTTTCCCCAAGTAGAATGCTAGTTCTTTGAAGTTGTTGCTTTTTTGTCTCTGTATTCCCAATGCCTAGTATACAGAAAGTGTTTAATAAATGCTTGTTATTGGACAGATTTTTTTAAAGGTCCATTCAAGTACTATAAAATATATATATATATATATATATATATTGAGAAAGACATTTGCAAAAATCAAAGTTTTCCAGATGAGCAAAAATTTTGAAAAAACAAAAAAAAATTTGCAGATGGCTAGAAAATTTGTGGTGATATCAGCAACTGTGAAACACTGCTCTAGTAGACTCCAACTAATGTAATTAATTAATTAATTAATTAATGCTTAGGATGGGGACCATAAAGGGAAACCAAAGTATCTACCAAGTTAATCCTGAA
The DNA here is from genome assembly GCA_011680675.1 of Gymnobelideus leadbeateri. Classification (NCBI taxonomy): domain Eukaryota; kingdom Metazoa; phylum Chordata; class Mammalia; order Diprotodontia; family Petauridae; genus Gymnobelideus; species Gymnobelideus leadbeateri. Next base: position 363,726 of record WOXC01010507.1, read on the forward strand.
GTCAAACCTAAATTGAGTTTTCAGATACTTGATTTAGTCCCAAATCACGTTCTAACTTGTACCCCAGGGCTAACCAGTCAGTTGAATCAAATGGTATTATGCTTACAGAAACTCAGAGCAGGCAAAGAAATGTAATCAACCATTCAATGTCTTAACTGAAAAATTATATTCTCATTTCTGTTCTAGCTGTTGAGAGAGACACAGAAGCAAGATATAAACCAGGTCTTAATTGCTAGTAGCTTCCTAGTAGGCTATTTGGGGGAGAGAGGACCAATGTGAAACAACAGTAAATGACAGAATATACCTATTACTATGATTACTATTATTAATAATAATAACCAGAATTTATATAGCATTTTAAAGTTTAGAAAAGTGCTGTACATAAAATATATCATTTGATCTCACAACAACCATGTGAGGTAGTTGCTAATATTATTACTATTTTATAGATGAAGAAAGTAAAACTGAGAGAGGTTAAGTGACTTGCCTATGGTCACACAGTCCAAACTCAAGTGTTCCTGAATCCAAGTCAAACACTATCCCACTGCAACATCACTGAGTTAAAATAAGAGAACATTAAATTTCACTGTTTTTCATCTTTCTTTTTTTTTCTTTTTGAGGGGGTGAGGGCAGGGCAATTGGGGTTAAGTGACTTGCCTGAGGTCACATGGCTAGTGTTAAGTGTCTGAGGCCAGATTTGAACTCAGGTCCTCCTGACTCCAGGGCTGGTGCTCTATTCACCACATCACCTAGCTGCCCCTCATCTTTCATTTTCAAAGAGTACCAATGATATCACAGGGTAACATCTTGACTTATGTGTTATTGGATTTGAGTGAGGCAAAATTGTACAAAATTGTGAGTCCCATTCTTTTTTCCAGAGTCATTGAAGTACAGTGGCAGGACAAAAGTCAAGCGATGGTCTGGGATGCAGTGGATACCCTTGGTAGAGCTGATCTTCACATGCTTGAGTGGTTTTTCCCATGCGATATTTCACATTGCCTTCTATTCTTTCAATTGCTTAGATCTGTTTAACAGCATCTTGATTTCTCATAAAGTCACTAGCTTCCACTTGCTCCAGTCTATTTCTGAAGGAATGAATCTTCTCTGTGAGCTTTTGAGATTCTTTTTCCATCTGGCAAAGTTGGCTTGTTAAGGCATTCTTCTCCTCATTGCCTTTTTGAGCCTCTTTTGCCACTTGAGTTAGTCTATTTTTTAAGATGTTATTTTCCTCACTCAGGCTGTTGACTCTCATTTCATACTTTTCCTGCATCCTTCTCATTTCGCTTCCCAATTTTTCCTCCACTTCTCTTATTTGGTTTTTAAAATACTCTCTTAAGGTCCTCTATGGCCTGTAACCAGCTGGTATTTTCATTTGGGGCTTTTGGTGCAGGAGTTCTGACCTCACAGTCCTCCTGTTCCATGCTTTGATCCTCTTTGCCCCCAAAATAGGAGTCTAATGTTGAATTTTCTGTTTATTTTCTTTCCTTTGCCTAGGCATGTTGCCAATTAATTACTTGACTTTTGGGCTTGTTGCCACAGTAGGACTCTGCCACTAGACAGGGGAGCTTCTGTCCCAAACTTTGAGGTCTTCTCACCTGCCGGACGTATTAGTTGGGTGCCCTCTGTGAAGCCTACACACACTCTGGCAGGCTGGACACATACCCCAAGACCTCCACCCCAGACTGCAATCCATATCCAGGGAGGTTAAAGCAAGAGCGATTAACCCCAGACTGATCACTGGATCCCCCTGCAGTTCACAGGCCAGGAGCTGAAGCTGCAAAATGGCATCTGTGCCTAGTCTCCTCAGCCACTTCTAGCCCCCAGGGGAAGAAGCTGATAGGCTCCCAAATACTGGTCCCAAAGGCCATAGGGTGCTAACCTCTCACTTTTTGTTGGAAAATCTGGAAAAGCCACAGCTGGTGGTGTGCTTGGGTTCCTCCAGCCAGCTGCTGGACCAGCTGCCCTGGAGCTAAAACCTCTGACTCACGAGATCCTGGGCTCGGCTCCCAGAGCACTGAGCTGTTGGCTCCCAGAGTGCTGCACTGGCTGCTCCCTGCTGGGCAGCCCAGCTGTCCTCAGTGGGAGTTTAGCTTCTCTGTGTCGTTCTGTGGGTACTGGAGCTCCAGAGGTTGTTCATAGTCCCCCTTTTACATAATTTTGAAGTGTGGGCTGGAACGCTGTGGAAGTGCTGTTTCTACTCCACTGTTTCTACTCTACTCTACATCTTGGCTCTGCCCCCCTTATTCACATAATTTTAATTGCTAAATTGAACTAACTCCAAAGAATCTTCTCTATATGTTCTGTAGAATGTATTCCAACCAGATGGTTTATGCCTTCATATGCTCCCTACCACCCCCAATACAGAGTTCTTTTACTTTCATGTTCTTGCTCAAACTGTTCCTCTACCTAGAATGTACTTGCTACCCTTCATGCTTGTTAAATTCTTTACTTATTCCTTACTCCCAATGTAAATGCCATTTCTTCCTTGAAGTCTTCCCTCATTCTTCCAATTAGAAAGTACCTTCACTATCAGTCCTCATTAGGACTTTGTTTTGCAACTCTCTAAAGCACGGACCATGCAATAGTTTATATGGCAGTGGTATTTGTGTCTTATCTACTTCCCAAACAAAAAACTCCTTTGAGAGCAGGATCATGGCACCTATATTTTGTATATTCTTCCTTGTGCTTATTGAATGAATGTTACATAATCACCAATTTGTCATTCTGATTTGTCAAAGAAAATTGCCCTTGAGGGAACTGATAAAGATCAAGTTTTTGATGACAAGCTTAGAGATTCCCAAGAATCCTCTAATTCAGCTGAAAAGCCACCCAATTTCTCTCTCATATTCCATTCCTCCCATTCTGTATCTCAACTACAATAACCATTATCTACTAAGTGACATATTTAAGGAAAAGGAACATTGGTGCAGAAATTGTATTCACCAGGAAAATCATTGAGTCATAAAGAGAAAAACAGGTGGTTTTGATTCTTGGCATAGGGCTAGACCCACCCACATCAAATACTATATATTTAGCACCCATTGTATGTAGAATTATAAATAGAATTTATTTAGCACCTATTTTATACAGATACACAGGCTGAAATTAGGCCCATAGGGGAGCAGAGAAGGATGGAGAATTAACCTCCTGGAATAATAGAATGAAGAGTTTAGGATAGCAATGAGAGGTTAGGTTAGACAATTATTTGACTGATTAAACTATTGTCCCCTTGTTTTGGTACAAACTGCCCATACTGGGGAATAAATGATGAACTCCCTTGTTTCTATCCCTCTACCCTCCTCAACTACAGTAAAAAATATAATTCCAAACCCCTAAATTGTCAATAACCCAAACAAATTTAAATGTTTTCAGACCATTCGTGTTCTCTTTTCCTTCAGAATATGTGATCATTCCTTCTTGAAAAAAAATTATCTCAAGTTCACTGAAGCAAGAGGCACTTGATAGAGTGAGGTGAACAGAGGACTTCCTCATGGGCATGCTTGCTTATATCATTTACCTGTTATTAAACAGAATAATTACCAGCTGCTGCCTCTGCAGAGGATCAAAGTCTCCCAGAAGCCAGAACATTAAGTATTCATTCACTTTGACACTCTCTTAATCCAGACCCACAATATCAGGAGCTTCAGCTTTGTTATCAGATTCTATTTTGCAAGTTTTGAATGCCCTAATCCTCCCTCAAATCTTCTTATTGAAAACAAAAGCAAAACATTTGCTGCCATAAAATCAGTGGTCTATGTATTTTTTATTCCTAGAACCATAAAATGTAAAATCTCAAAAAGACCTTAAAGAATATCTAGACATAGAATCCATTTTGATTAACAAGTATTTATTAAGGACCTACTATGTGCAAGGTACCATGATAGACATTAGAGAGACAAAGACAAAAAAAAAATGTCCCTGACCTCAAGGAACTTACAATCTACTAGAATCAGAAAATTCCAGAGTTGGAAGGGTTCTTTGAGTCTAGCTAGGTCAAATCCTTTCTTTTATGAAGAAGAAAATGAAAGCCAAGGAAAAGGAACTTAAAACTTGGGGAAATAAAATGATTCTGGGACTATTTTCTCTTATCTTGAATTATGAAAATGGCATGAAAATACTGGAGGATTCTAAAGCTCACCTTAGCCTTATTTCAGAAACTAGAAAAAAGAATCAAGTGCTACAAAGACAGGAGCCATAAAGAATGCTAAGAAGTTGGTTGGAGGAGGATTGAATGCTACCCAATCCACCCTTGCTCTTCTCTATCCACTCCCCCATACCAACAGGGAACAAAGGGCCAAATCAGGATGTGGAGCAAATTAAGGAATACTGGGGCACAAGGAGGTCGAGCAATTTGCCCGTCAAAAAGTCTATCATAAGCAGGATTGGAACCTAGGCTTTCAGATTCCAAAATTAGTCCTTATCCACTTTTTCATGCAAATTTTTATGTTAATTTCTGTTAAGCACAAATTGAGCTAAATTTGGATGATTTGTTGTTTTGGCTTGGTTTTAATGACTGTCAGAGGGGTCCCCATAAGCAAAATGGTAGGTCCTTTGGGATTTGTGCACATCTTTGAAACTAATGCCTGCTCATTCAAGGATCTCTATTTCAATATCTTCCTCCTTTTAATGAAATCTATAATCTCAAACACTGCACACTAGCCAATAGTGAGCCAGTTTTAATATGCTAGGTTTGTTACACATAATTTTCCTACTCTTCTTGATGTGATCATGTGTGCAAGCTACAAACCAAGAGAGTGAGAAAATACTTAGTGTGTCCAGGCTCCTTGTGCCAGGAGAACTAACCTAACAGTTAGTTAGTTGTTACCTAACCTAGCCCACACAATAATTACACAAAACAGTAAGAACATATTGAGATGTGATCTCAAGTGGCAGCTAATGGACAGAAGAGAAAGTAATTGTTTCAGGAAATGACCTGCACACTCATTCTTTGTCTTTGGTTATGAAGACTGGGTCTTCAGAGAGACAATATTATCCCTTTGACTAGATAAAATTAAACATGCTTGAGGGTATGATTGATTAATCACCAATCCAGAAAAACAAATCCAGGATTCTGCCCCAACTGCATTTAGTCTGGCAAACCATAATGTTCTAATGCAGATGACCATAGGAGTTTTTATGAAAGGGAATTAAACCTTGTACCTAAGATGGGGGGGGGGGTGATTTTACTCCTGAGCTAATTAATATTGAAAAGAAGTTTCTCTCTCCCATTGCCCCTCCACACTAGCTATGGCAATCTGTCTCTATCTCCAACATGTAGCCTACTTATTTTTCTTTTAAGCTGGACTTGGGAATTTGTTAGTGTGAGTGTCCCAATGTGGAAGTTTGTTCTACCAAAGCAACCTGGAAATGCACCTGTAATTTACTTACCTGGGACATTGACTGAGAGGTTAGGTAAGTTGTCAATGGTCATGCTGGAATTATATGTCACAGGGAGGTCTAAAATCTGGGTCTTGCAGAGTCTAAGGTTAGCCTTCTTGTCATGGTTTGTCACATGCTGACGTTCATTTCAAACTTGAACAATCACAAATTAAACCAAATTTGAAAGGATTAGATTTGTTGTTGTTGTTGTTGTTCTTTTAAATTTAGTAAAACTAGTACCAATATCTTATACCAAATACCAAGATGAGGTCCAAATTGGTACATTTACTTACACCATAAGTAAATTAGGAGAGCAAGGAATAGTTTACCTGTCAGATCTATGGAGAAGGGAAGAATTTTTGACCAAACAAGAGATAGAAATGAGATGTAAAGTGGATATAAAATGGATAATTGTTATATTAAATTAAAAAGGTTTTACACAAACAATACCAATACAACTAAAATTAAAAAGAAAGCAGAAACCTGGGAAACAATTTTTTAACAAGTATCTCTGATAAGGACCTAAATTTCTCAAAATTATAAAGAACTGGGTCAAATATATAAGAATACAAGTCATTCCCCAATGGATAAATGATCAAAGCATATCAAAAGGTAGTTTTCAAATGAAGAAATCAAAGCCATCTATAGTGATATGAAAAAATGCTCTAAATCACTTTTGATTAGAGAAATGCAAATTAAGACAACTCTAAGGAACCACTTCACATATATTAGAGTGGCTAAAATGAAAGAAAAAGAAAATAAAAATGTTGGAGGGAATGTGGGGAAATTGGGATTCTAATGCAGTAGTGGGGTTGTAAACCAATCTAGCCATTCTGGAGAGCAATTTGGAACTCTGTCCAAAGGACAACCAAGTGTTTTGATCCAGCAATACCACTACTGGGTCTGTGTCCCAAAGAGATTTCTTTAAAGGGGGAAATATTTGTAGCAACTCTTTTTATGCTGGAAAAGAATTAGAAATCGAGGGGATGCCCATCAACTGGAGAATAGCTGAACAAGTTGTGGTATATGAATTTAATGGGATACTATTGCTCTATAAGAAATGATAATTAGGGTCTTGGATGTCTGAACAAGCTCTAAGTGCTCCACAGCACCCCTTTATCTGCTTTAATGGTCATGGGAAGAAATTATTCTTATCCGCCTATTCCCAACAGGGGAAGTCTTCATGTTCTTGGGGTAGACATACCCTTAACTCACTGATGAGTTTGAGGCCTCTCAGTTACCTTCAACTTGGTTTGGCCTATCTGCCAAGACAGTTTACCAGGGTATGGCCACTGAGCCTGTTACAGTTTTTGGAGTCATAGGTGAGAATTAGGTAAGATGTAGACACCAAAGGTAAATGAACAGTCCTGCTGCTGTTACTACTACTACTACTGCTGCTGCTGCTGCTGCTACTACTTCTGCTCCTCCTCCCTGAACCCCCCCATAATGAAATAACATGGGCCATAAAAAACAATGAATATGATAAAGAGAGAAGTACTTTCAAAACTTTCAAAAACTAATTCAGAGTAAATTAAGCAGAGTAATGAAAGCAATGTACCCAAAGACTACAACATAAATGAGGATAAACAAAAAAAATCATAAAAATAGAAGTCAAAAGTCAATATTGCAAAGTTACAAAGAACAAGCATGAACCTAAAGAAGATATAATAGAAGAAGCTGTTGCCTCACTCTTTGCAAAGGTGAGAGATCCTCAGTTATGGAACTTTGCATATATTTTCTGACTTAGTTGATATATTGATCAATTTTTCCAGTTGTTTTTCTTCTGTATCTTTTTCCTTTAAAAAAACTATTTTTTTGCTATGTGGGATGGATTTCTGGGAAGGCAAAAGCAAAGGGACACAGTGGGGAAGGCAGGGAGATTTACAAAGCAAATACAAAAAATATCAATAAAAATGTTTATTTATTTAAAAATTTCTTCCTTTCAACTTTAATTCATTACTCCTAGTTCTTACCTCTGGAACCAAGTGTAGCACCAATGCAATATTTACAGTGGCCATAATCATGATAAAGATTGTGACTATAAGCATCACATGATATTTGATTGCAAAATATACCAGATTCTCCAGATAGAGGAAAGAACTGAAAGATTTATTTAGACACCAAAAAAATGAATCCCGGGGGGCGGAGCCAAGATGGCGGAGTAGAAACAGCTCATCCAAGCCTCTCTGCCCCCAGATTCTCCACAAACTATGTAAAAAAGCACTCTGAAAATCTTCTGGAGCCCCAGCACCCACAGAACGACACAGAGAAGCTAACCTCCCGCTGAGGACAGCCCAGCACCCTGCAGGAAGGACCAGCGCAGTGGTCTGGGAACCGGCAGCCCGCAGAGCGCAGGAGCGGAGCCGAGCCCAGGTCCACGTGAGCCGAGGTTTTAGCCCCAGGGCGGCAGGGCCAGCAGCCGGCTGGAGGAACCCCAGAACACCAGGAACTGTGGAGACGCCATAATTATCAACATAGACTTGCCTAGGACAAAGTAAGAGGTTAGTGTCCTATGGACTTTGGGACCTGTATTTGGGGAATGCGTCAGCTCCCTCCCCTGGGGGCTAGAAGCTGCTGAGGAGACACACCACTGTGTAGTTTTCAGAGGCATTTCCGGCTCCCAGCCTACAAATCGTGGGGAGATCCAGCGATCAGTCTTGGGGGGTAATCGCTCTTGCTTTAACCTCCCTGGATCTGGATTGTGATCTAGGGTGGAAGTTGTGGGTGGGTTTATAGCTTGCCAGAAAAGGAAGTTGCCCCCCACACGTTCGGGACGAAAATTCCTCTATCTGGCCTTAAAGCCATAGTGTGGCAACAAGCCCAAAAGTCAAGCAATTAAGTGGCAACATGCCAAGGCAAAGGAAACAGAAAAATGCAACCCTAGACTCCTATTTTGGGGGCATAGAGCGGGAAAAGGACTGTGAGGTCAGAAGTCCTGCTCCAAAAGCCCCAGGGGAAAACATGAGCGGGTTGCAGGCCATAGAGGACCTTAAGAAGGACTTTAAAAATCAAATAAGAGAAGTGGAGGAAAAATTAGAAAGAGAAATGAGAAGGATGCAGGAAAAGTATGAAATGAGGGTCAACAGCCTGACTGAGGAAAACAACACCTTAAAAAATAGACTAACTCAAATGGCAAAGGAGGCCCAAAAGGGCAATGAGGAGAAGAATGCCTTAAAAAGTCGAATTTGCCAGATGGAAAAAGAATCTCAAAAGTTCACTGAGGAGATTCATTCCTTCAGAGTTAGACTGGAGCAAATGGAAGCTAATGACTTTATGAGAAACCAAGATGCTGTTAAGCAGATCCAAACAAATGAAAGATTAGAAGGCAATGTGAAATATCTCATGGGAAAAACCACTGACCTGGAAAATAGATCCAGGAGAGACAATTTAAAAATTATTGGACTACCTGAAAGCCATGATCAAGAAAGAACCTAGAAATCACCCTTCAAGAAATTCTCAAGGAAAACTGCCCTGATGTTTTAGATCCAGAGGGCAAAATAGAGGTTGAAAGAATCCACAGATCACCTCCTCAAAAAGATCCCAAAAAGAAAACTCCCAGGAATATTATAGCCAGGTTCCAGAATCCCCAGATCAAGGAGAAAATACTACAAGCAGCCAGGAAGAAACAATTTCAATATTGTGGAAACACAATCAGAATAGCCCAGGACCTGGCAGCTTCTACACTGAGGGATAGAAGGGCATGGAATATGATATTCCAGAGGGCAAAAGAACTGGGAATGAACCCAAGGGTCACCTACAGCAAAACTGAGTATTTTGTTTCAGGGGAAAATATGGTCATTCAGTGGAATAGAGGACTTTCAAGCATTCTTGAGGAAAAAACCAGAATTGAATAGAAAATTTGACATCAGACACAAGAAGCAAGAGATGCCTGAGAAGGTAATCAGGGAAAAGAAATCAAAAGGAACTTATCAAAGTTGAACTATTTACATTCCTATATGGAAAAGCAATAACTGTGACTGATGATATCTTTCTCACTATGAAAATAATGGAAGAAGGGGTGTGGTCATATGAATACATATGTGAATGTGTGTGTATATGGTTACAGTTATATATGGATAGAGGGCATAGGTTGATTTTGTTGGGAAGGGAGAGTACTCAAAGGATGAAATTATGAGGTGAGAGAGGAAAGTGGCAAGAGGAGATGGGGAGAGACATGGTAGGGTAAACTATCTCATGTAGGGAAGTGGGTGCAAAGGAGGGGGAGAATAAGGAAGGCTAAAAAGGCAAAACCACATTCACATTGAATTTGGTTCAGGGAGAAAATGACATACATACTAAATGGGATATCTCAACCTGCAGCAGGATAGGGGGAAGGAGGATGAGAGGAGGGATGATGGATGGGAGGGCATCCTTGGGGGGAGGGGAGGTTGGAAGTACCCACTATAGAAGAGGGACAGGATCATGTAGGGAATGGACCAGGTGGGGAGTGGGATGAGTGGGAGGGAATTATAAGCAGCCTTGTACAATATATCTACTATGATAATGTTTTGCATAGCTAGACATGTACAACATATACTGAATTACTTATATCCCAAGAAGGAATGGGTGACAAGGGAGGAAGGAAATGGATATGAAATTCAAGGTCGTAACATTAAATGTTTCAAATATATATATAAATACTATTATTAATACTCTTTTGCCTATAATTGGGAGATAAGATGTGCAGGCATTGGGACACAAAAATTCATCTTCCTCTAATGGAAAAGTCGATGGGGGTATGGGAGAAGGTATGGGAGAGAGCAGATTGGAGGAAGTGATATCTTGTGGGACTGCTATTCTGGGAGGTTGGGTAGGGGAATAATGGGGGGAAAATGATTGTAACTCAAAATCTGGTGGAAATGAATGATGTAAAACAGAAGTTAATAAAGTATTTGTTTAAAAAAAAAATGAATCCCAAAACCAGTAAGCCGGTTCCATCATAGTACCAAAGATATTCAGAAGCCATAACACTGAGAGCCACAGCATCCTTCAGCCTTCCCACAAACCAACACAAAATTAATATTTACTCATAAACCTCTCTATCTCTTAATGAGCATGCTCTCCCACCAGAGGCTAGCTAGCTCTGAATCATCTACCTGTCGCCTCTGCTGCTCTTCAGCAAACTCCTCCCACCACAGGCACCATGTGATTACATTCAGCCTATTAGGGGGCAGAGTTTATCTTCATAGCAAGGAAGCTTCCTATGGGCTCTGCTCCACCCTTTAGCAAATTCCCTCCATCACAGGCTCCATGTGATTGCATTCAGCCTATTAGGGGGCAGAGTTTACTTTCAAAGCAGGGGAGGTCTTCAGACTCACCCCTAGGTCTATTAAGGGGCAGGAAAGATCTTCAAATTCCCATTCCCATTACAGCAAAGAAAATTAAAATGAAGCTCACTAGTCTTTAGTTTATAGCTCCATTCTTTTGCTTTTTTTGAAAATCAAGACATTTGTCCTTTTCTGACTCTATGGAACCTCCTTCAATTCAATTTCACATGTAATTCCTGACCACATGACTGCATGAAGCCAGCAAACTATCCAGCCCTCATATATCAAAATCAAGTGATCTAGGAAATAAGGCAAGGAGAGATAATTTAAGAATCATTGGAATCCTTGAAAACCATTTTAAGAAAAAAGAAGGAGGTGGAAGAGGTGAAAGACTAGGAAGAGGAGGAGGAGGAGATAAAGCCAAGATACTATATTTCGAGAATTCATATATGCAAACTGCCTAAAAGGCAAAGTAAAGATAGAAAGAATCCACAGATTATCTTCTGAAAGGAACTTTGAAAGGAAAAATCCTAGGAATGCCAAGCAAACACCTAGAATTCCAGCAAGAAAGAAAGAATATTGAAAGCATCCAGAAAGAAACAAATTAAGTACCAAGGAACTATAGTCAAAATCACATATATCCTGGTAGATTCTATGAAAAATGAGAAAGCTAAGAATGCAAAACTACAAAAAAAGAAAAGACCTACAACCAAGAATAACTTACTCAACAAAGCAGAATGTAATCCTGAGGGGGGGGGGGAATTGATTTTTAATGAAATGGAATATTTTAAAGCATTTCTTTTTTTTTTTAAACAAATGCTTTATTGACTTCTGGTTTACATCATTCATTTCCACCAGATATTGAATTATACTTTTTCCCCATTTTTCCCTACCACCACCCCAGAATAGCAGTCCCACTAGATATCCCCTCATCCAATCTGCTCTCTCCCATATCTTCTCCCATACTCCCTTCGCCTTTGCCATTAGGGCAAGGTGAATCTCTGAGCCCCAATGCCTGAACATCTTATCTCCCAATTACATGCAAAATAGTATTAATAATAGTATTTGTATACATTTGAAACATTTAATTTTAAGACTTCAAATTTAAGATCCATTCCCTTCCTCCCTTGTCACCCACTCCCTCTGGGAAGATAAGCAATTCAGTATGTGTTGTACATGTATACCTAAGCAAAACATAACCACAGTATTGTAAAAGACTGTTTATATTTCCCTCCCCCACATCCTACCCCCCACCTGGTCCATTCCCTACTTTGATCCTGTCCCTCTTCAATAGGGAATACTTCCAACCTCCCCTCCCCCTAGAATGCCCTCCCCTCCATCATCCCCCCTCTCATCCCCCTTCCCCTGACTCTCCTGCAGGGTGAGATATCCCATTTAGCATGTATGTGATTCTCTCCCAGAGCCAAATTCAGTGAGAATAAGGTTTTGCCTTTTTGCCTTCCTGCTCTTCCCCTCCCCTGCAACTACTTCCCCTTGCCTCTTCTACATGAGATAGTTTACCCTACCCTGTATCTCCCCATCTACTCTTGTCACTTTCCTCTCTCACCTCTTAACTTCACCCCTGAAGTATCATCCCTTCCCACCAAATTCAACCTGTGCCCTCTATCCATGTATACCTGTAAACATATATACACACATTCACATATGTATTCATACATCTATATACCCCTCTTCAATTATTTTCATAACAAGAAAGGTTTCATCAGACACAGTTATTGTTTTTCCATGTAGGAATGTAAATAGTTCAACTTTGATAAGTTCCTTTTGATTTCTTTTCCCTGATTACCTTCTCAAGCATCTCTTGCTTCTTGTGTCTGAATGTCAAATTTTCTATTCAACTCTGGTTTTTCCTCAAGAATGCTTGAAAGTCCTCTATTCCACTGAATGACCATATTTTCCCCTGAAACAAGATACTCAGTTTTGCTGAGTAGGTGACCCTTGGCTTCAATCCCAGCTCTTTTGCCCTCTGGAATATCATATTCTTTGCCCTTCAATCCCTCATTGTAGAAGCTGCCAGGTCCTGGGCTATTCTGATTGTGTTTCCACAATATTGGAATTGTTTCTTCCTGGCTGCTTGTAGTATATTCTCCTTGATCTGGGAATTCTGGAACCTGGCTAAAGTATTCCTAGGAGTTTTCTTTTTGAGATCCTTTTCAGGAGGCGATCAGTGGATTCCTTCAACCTCTATTTCCCCCTCTGGGTCTAAAACATCGGGGCAATTTTCCTTGAGAATTTCTTGAAGGATGATTTCTAGGTTCTTTCTTTGATCATGACTTTCAGGTAGTCCAATAATTTTTAAATTATCTCTCCTGGATCTATTTTCCAGGTCAGTGGTTTTTCCCATGAGATATTTCATATTTCCTTCTATTCTTTCATTTGTTTAGATCTGTTTAACAGCATCTTGATTTCTCATAAAGTCACTAGCTTCCATTTGCTCCAGTCTAACTCTGAAGGAATGAATCTCCTCAGTGAGATTTTGAGATTCTTTTTCCATCTGGCAAATTCAGTTTTTTAAGGCATTCTTTTCCTCATTGCCTTTCTGAGCCTCTTTTGCCATTTGAGTTCGTCTGTTTTTTAAGGTGTTATTTTCCTCAGTCAGGCTGTTGACTGTCATTTCATACTTTTCTTCCATCTTTCTCATTTCTCTTCCCAATTTTCCCCCACTTCTCTTATCTGCTTCTTAAGGTGCTCTATGGCCTGTAGCCAGCTTGTATTTTCATTTGGGGCTTTTGGTGAAGGACTTCTGACCTCACAGTCCTCCTCCATGCTTTGATCCTCTTTGCCCCTAAAATAGGTGTCCAATGTTGAATTTTTCTGTTTATTTTATTTCCTTTCCCTAGGCATATTGCCACTTAATTACTTGATTTTGGGGCTTGTTGCCATAGTAGGACTCTGCCACCAGACAGGAGAGCTTCCGCCCAAACGTGGGGTCTTCACAACTTCCGCAGGTTGGGTGGCCTCTGTAAAGCCTCCACCCTCTCTGGCAAATTGGATACCCACCCCAGGTCTCCCCCCAAGACCACAATCCAGATCCAAGCAGATTAAAGCAAGAGCGATTAACCCCCAGACTGATTGCTGGACCTCTCTACAGTTCACAGACCAGGAGCTGGAGCTGCCACTGATGCTGCAAAATTGTATCTGTGCCACATTTCCTTAGCAGCTTTTTGCCCCCAAGGGAGGAAGCCGATGCATTCCCCAAATACTGGTCCCAAAGTCCATAAGGCACTAACCTCTCACTTTGTCCTAGGCATATCTGTGCTGATAATTCTGGAATCGCCACAGCTGCTGGTGTTCTGGGGTCCCTCCAGCCGGCTGCTGGCCCGGCCAGCCTGGGGCTAAAACTGTGGCTCATGCGGACCTGAGCTCGGCTCTCTGTGCTCTGGAGAGTTGTGCTGTCTGTTCCCAGCGAGTTGTGCTTCCTACTCTCAGAGCACTGCGCTGGCTGCTCCCTGCAGGGCTGCTGGGCTGTCCTCAGCAGGAGGTTAGCTTCTCTGTGTCATTCTGTGGGTGCTGGGGGTCCAGAAGTTGTTCAGATTCCCCTTTTACGTTGTTTGGAAGTGGTGTGGGGCAGAGCACCTTGAAAGTGCTGTTTCTACTCCACCATCTTGGCTCCGCCCCCTAAACCATTTCTTTTGAAAAGCCCAGAGCAGAGTAGGAACTTTGAAATAAGCATGATTTCAAAAAACTTAGAAAGGTAAATTTATTTAAACAAGTAGGGACAAAAGCTATATGTTAACATAATAATATTGTTTTGATGGGTGGAGAAAGAAACCCTTCAGAACTGTAATGTCTTTAAAGGGTTTTGAGGAAGTTAAATAAGAAAATACATAGGTTCTGAGTATCAATTAGTACTATTTTTTGTCTTTATTAATTCATTTGTTTGCTATTAGTTTACAAGATTCAATTCCATAATTCCTTGAGTCTCAAATTTTCTTTCCCTCCCTCCACTCCCCACACTCTCCCCCATGACAGCATACAATCCAGTGTAGGATCTGCAAATACTTCCACATTAGACATTAGTCAGGTTACAAAGGCAGATTGTACTAGATGGAATGAAAAATGATAAAGAATTGTACTAGATGTAATGAAAAAGGATAAAGAAGAAATAAAACCAAATAATAAAAAGAAAAAGATCAAGTAGTTTGCTTCAACCAGGATTCAAACTGTGTTCTTTCTAGTTCTTTCCCTGGATGTAGACATCTCTCTCCATCATGAATCTTTTGGGATTGAGTTATATCACTGCTTGGCTGAGAAGAGTCCAGTCTATCATAGTTGGTCATCACACATATGTTGTGTCTATGATTGTGTACAAGTTTCTCCTGGTTCTATTCTTCTCTCTCAGCATCCGTTTGTATAAGCCTCTCTAGGTAAATATGAAATCCATCTGCTCCTCATTTCTTAAAGCACAATAGTATTCCATTACATGCATATACCACAACTTGTTCAGCCATTCCCCAATTGACGGGCAGCCCCTTAACTTCCAATTCTTTGCAACCACAAAAAGAGCTGCTATAAATATTATTGTACATATGGGTCTTCCTCCCACTTCTAGGATTTCTTTGGGATATAACCCTAGAGGAGGTATTGCTGGGTCAAAGGGTATGAAATTATTTATAGCCAATTGGGCATAATTCCAGATTGCTCTCCAGAATAGTTGGATCAGTTCACAACTCCACCAGCAATGCATTAGTGTTCTAATTTGCCCACACCCTCTCCAACATTTGTCATTTTCCTGTTTTGTCATCTTAGCCAATCTGACTGGTGAGATGTGGTACCTCAGAGTTGTTTTGATTTGCTTTTTCTCTAATCAATAGTGATTTAGAGCATTTCTTCATATAATTATAGGTATCTAATTTCTTTCTCTGAAAAGTGCCTGTTCATATCCTTTGACCATTTATCAATTGGGGAATGACTTGTATTCTTATAGATTTGACTCAATTCTCTATGTATTTTAGAAATGAGTCCTTGTAATGGAAATGCAAATTTAAAGATCTTCCCTACCCCTAGCTTAAGTGCACCTGGAGCCTGTGGTGGGAGGCTTGTTTTTCAGGAAAGCCCACACCTTGAGACTTTGTGATTGGGCAGTGGGTCCAGAAGGTTGTTACATTCTCTGAGCCAGGAGAAGGCTATATAAATCCTGAGGAGAGGCTTTGCTTTGGGGCTCCCTTTGAGAAGTGTTGTGTGATTTGACCAGATCAGACTCTGGGAAGCCATTGTTGAGAGCCCCCCAGCTTTGAAAACCCAGATGTTGATGCTTCCCTCTCTGGTAACTGTGATTTTGTATTGATATAATGGTTGGACAGTTTGGAAGCCTGTCTGTTTGATCTGTAAGTTCTGTAACTCTGAAGTTTGGGGTGCTGACCTTTTTCCCCTGAACTAGGTAATATATGTTTGTTTGATTAAAGTAAGCTTGTTAACCCATTCTGAGTTGCTTTCCTTTTGAAAAGCAGATCTAAGAACCTGTGTTGGCAGCCACCCTGGGGATGTTGGGGTGCTTGCTGCTACAGTCCTTTATCAGAGACATAGGTTGTAAAAATTCTTTCCCAATTTCCCACCTCCCTCTTAATCTTGGTTACATTGGCTTTATTTCTACAGCAGCTCTTCAATTTAATGTAATCAAAATTATGCATTTTGCATCTTATAATGTTCTCTAATTCTTGTTTGGTCCTAAAGTTTTCCCCTCTCCACAAATCTTACAGGTAAACTATTCCTTGCTTTCCCAGATTGCTTACAGTATCATCCTTTATGCCTATATCATTCACCCATTTAGACTTAATTTGGTATATGGTGTTAGATAATGGTCTATGCCCAGTTTCTCCCATACTCTATCCCAGTTTTCCTAGCAGTTTTTGTCAAATAGTGTGCTCTTATCCCAAAAACTGGGGTCTTTGGCTTTATCAAACAAAATAAACTATACTCACTGATTGCTGAATCTCATGTGCCCAATCTATTCTGTTGATCCACTACTCTATTCCTCAACCAGTAACAAGTACTTTTGATAACTGCTGCTTTATAATGCAGATTAAAATCTGGTATAGCTAGTCCACCTTCCCTAGCATTTATTTTCATTAATTCCCTTGATATTCTGGACCATTGGTTCTTCCAAATAAATTTTGTTACTATTTTTTCTAGCTCTATAAAGTAGTTTTTTGGTAAATTGATTGGTATGGCACTAAATATATAATTTAGTTTGGGTAAAATTTTCTTTTTTATTATATTAGCTCGACCCAGCCACAAGCAATTGATATTTTTCCAATTAGTTAGATCTGACTTTATTTGTGTGAGAAGTGTTTTGTATTTGTGAACATATAGGTCCTGGGTTTGTTTTGGCAGGTAGATTCCCAAATATTTTATAATGTCTACAGTAACTTTAAATGGGATTTCTCTTTCTATCTCTTGCTGTTGAATTTCATTAGAGATATACAGGAATGCCAAGGATTTATGTGGGTTTATTTTATATCCTGCAACTTTGCCAAATTTATTTATTGTCTCATGTATTTTTTTTACTTGATTCTCTAGGATTCTCTAAGTATATCAGCATATAATCTGCAAAGAATGATAGCTTGATCTCCTCTTTGCCTAATTTAATTCCTTTGATTTCTTTTTCTTCTCTAAATGCTGCTGCTAAAATTTCTAGTAATAGATTGAATAAAAGGGGTGATAGTAGACACCCTTGTTTCACTCCTGATCTTATTGGAAATGCTTCTAGTATATCCCCATTGCATATAATACTTGCTGATGGTTTGAAATAGATGCTTTTTACTATTTTAAGAAAGGCTCCATTTATTTCTATACTTTCTAGTGTTTTTAATAGGAATGGATGTTGCATTTTCTGCAACTATTGAGATAATCATGTGGTTTCTGTTAGTTTTATTGTTGATATGATCAATTATACTGATAGTTTTCCTAATATTAAACTATCCTTGCATTCCTGAAATAAATCCTACCTGATCAAAATGTATTATTCTTGTGATAAGTTGCTATAGTCTTTTAGCTAATATTTTATTTAAAATATTATGCATCTATATATATGAGGGAAATTGGTCTATAACTTTCTTTTTCTGTTTTATTTCTTCCTGATTTAGGTATCAGTACCATATTTGTGTTATAAAAAGAATTAGGTAGGACTCCTTCTTCATTAATTTTCCCAAATACTTTGTAGAGTACTGGAGTCAATGGTTCTTTAAGTGTTTGATAGAATTTACTAGCAAATCCATCTGGCCCTGGAGATTTTTTCCAGGGAGTTCACTGATGGCTTGTTTGATTTCTTTTTCTGAGATGGGGTTATTTAAGTGATTTACTTCCTCTTCAGTTAATCTGGGCAACTTGTATTCTTGTAAATATTCCTCTATTTCACTAAGATTGTTAAATTTATGTGCATACAATTGGGAAAAATAATTCCTAATTATTGTTTTGATTTCCTCTTCATTGGAGGTAGATTCACCCTTTTCATTTTTGATACTCATAATTTGGTTTTCTTCTTTCTTTTTTTTTATCATATTGACTAAGGGTCTATCAATTTCATAGGTTTTTTCATAAAACTAGCTCTTAGTTTTATTTCTTAATTCAATAGTTGTGTTAATTTCAATTTTATTAATCTCTCCTTTGGTTTTCAATATTTCTAATTTAGTATTTATTTGGGGATTTTCAATTTGTTCTTTTTCTAGCTTTTTCAATTTCATACCCAATTCATTGACCTCCCTTTTTTCTAATTTATTCATATATGCACTCAGGGATATAAAATTTCCCCTAAGAACTGCCTTTAATGCATCCCACAAATTTTGGTATGTTGTCTCATTATTATCCTTCTCTTGAATGAAATTACTAATTATTTCTATAATTTCTTTTTTCATCCACTAATTCGTTGGGATTAAATTGTTTAATTTCCAATTAGTTTTTAGTGTATCTTTCCACAGCGTTTTATCGCATATAATTTTTATTGCATCATGATCTGAGAATGATGCATTTAATATTTCTGCCTTTCTGCATGGAATTGTGAGGTTTTTATGCCCTAGTACATGGTATATTTTTGAGTATGTACCATGCACTGCTGAGAAGAAAGTATATTCCTTTTTATCCCCATTCACTTTTATCAAGAGATCTATCATATCTAGCCTCTCTAAAATTCTATTCGCCTCTTTAATTTCTTTCTCATTTATTTTAAGGTTAGATTTATCAAGTTCAGAGAGGGGGAGATTAAGGTCCCCCACTAGTATAGTTTTGCTATCTATTTCTTCCTCTAATTCCTTTAGCTTCTCCCCTAGGAATTTGGATGCTATACACTTGGTGCATATATGTTAAGTAATGATATTGCTTGATTCTCGATGGTACCTTTTAGCAAGATAGCTTCCTTCCTTATCTCTTTTAATTAGATCTATTTTTGCTCTTGCTTTATCTGAGATAAGGATTGCTAACCCTGCTTTTTTTACTTTAGCTAAGGTATAATATATTCTACTCCAGCCTTTTACCTTTACCCTGTGGGGATCCCTTTGTTTCAAATGTGTTTCTTGTGGACAGCATATTGTAGGATTATGGTTTTGAATCCATTCTGCTATCTGCCTCTGTTTTATGGGAGAGTTCATCCCATTTACATTCACAGTAATGATGACTATCTATCTCTTCCCCTCCATCCTATTCCCTCCCCTGCTTATGTTTTTGTTTCTTCCTTCTCCCTTCCCCTCCTTAATGGTTTCCCTTTTGACCACCACCTCCCTCATTGTTCCCACCTGGTGACCCCCCCTTCTTTACCTACCTTCTCCCCTTACTACTATTTCCCTCCTCTCTAATCCACCCCCCTATTTATCTCTCCTTACCCTCCTACTGCCTATAGGACACAATAGATTTTTATTCTTATCAGAGTATGTTATTCCCCCTTTGACTCCAAACCAATGAGAGTAAATTTCATACAGTGCTCCTCTCCCTCCCTCCATTTCCTCTATTTAATTAATTTTTGTGTCTTTTCACATTAGAATCTTAAACTTAACTGATTATGTTGATCCCTCTTTGAACCAGAACCAGTGAGAATAATGTTCAAATGATGTTCCTCTCACTCTTTCTTTCCCCTGTACTATAGTGTGTTTTTATGCCTCGTCGAATGGCATAATTTACCTTTTTCTGTCTCATCCTTTCCTTTTATCCCATTACAGTCCCTTTGACCCCCTTAATAAGTTTTTTTTTTTATCTTCAGATTAGTTCATTCATACCCACACCCTCTATCTATGTATAACCCTTTTAAAGGTCATGATAATAATATAAATTTCAATATTGACAGTTATCAGCTTCTCATATAGGGATGTGAACATTTTGCTCTTGTTGCATCCCGAGTTATGTGCATGTGTGCATGACTGTGTGTGTGCATGTATGTATGTGTGAATATGTGTTTTCCTTGTTTACCTTCTTATGTCTTTCTTGGGTCTTGTAGATCAAATTTTCCATTGAGCTCTGGCTTTTTTATCAGGAAAGTCTGGAAGTCCCTTATTTCATTAAACTTGCCTGAAAGATTATGCTCAGTTTTGCCAGGTACTTAATCCTTGGTTGCAGTCCTAGCTATTTTGCCCTATGAACTATCAAATTCCAGTCCCTCCACTCTTTTAATGTAGAAGCTGCTAGGTATTGTGTGATCCTGACTGTAGTTCCAGGATATCTGAATTGTTTCTTTTTGGCTGCTTGCAGTATTTTTTTTCCTTAATTTTGTAATTATGAAATTTGGCTATTATATTTCTTGGAGTTTTCAATATGGGATCTCTTTCATGAGGAGTCTGGTGAATTCTTTCGATAACTATCTTCTGATTCCAGGACTTCAGGACAGTTTTATTTGACAATCTCTTAGAGGATGTTCTCCAGGCCACTTTTTTCATCATGGCTTTCTGGTGACTAATAATTTTAAGTTATCTCTCCTGGATCTGTTCTCTAGGTCGCTTGTTTTTCCAGTGAGATATTTTACATTTTCTTCCAATTTTTTCAATCTTCATGTTTTGTTTGATTGACTCTTGGTGCATCATACAGGTCTGAGTTTCAATTTGACTGTTTCTAATTTTTAGCAGATTATAGTCTTTGGTTAGTTTTTGAAGGTCCTTTTTTAGGGAGCTATTTTCTCCAATTACTTCACTCATTTTACTTTTTAAGGATTTGTTTTCTTCAGTGAAACTTTTTTTCCAGTTTGGTCACTGTAGATTCAAATTGGTCTTCTGCCTCCCTAATTTAGCCTTTAAAATCTTTCTTAAGCTCCTCCAAGAATGCTTTTTGGGCTTGAGACTAGTTCATATTTCCTTCTGTGGTCTCAAGTGTGAGTATAGAGTCCATGTTGTCCTCTGTATTTGGTTGTTTTTGATCTATATAATAAGTTCTGATTGATTTTCCTTCCTTCCCTTTCTCCTTCTCAGCTTCCTTCCTTTCCATTGTAATTTCCAATTTCCTCATTTCTCAGGCTGGGAGCCAAGGGCCTGGTTGTTGACTTTGTATGCTGTAGCCTCTGGGTGTCTAGTTTGAGGCCAAGGCAGGAGTCTCTGTGTTCCCCCTGAGGTATGCTGAGGCACACAGAGTAATCTGTGGAGGAGGGGTAGTCTGGCCATTTCAGATTTCTGCTTCTATACCCTGGTCTACAGCTTAGGCAGGCTTTTGCTGGTCAGGTGAGGTGGGGCTTGTTGGGACCCCTCTCCCTCTTCTCTTCAGACTCCTTGCTGCCTCAGTTAAACCCCTTCTCAATGACTCCCAAACCTGAGGCTATTTCCACTATCTCAGGATTTCACTCTGGGTGGGACATTTATCTCTGGGTTTTCTAGGTCAGGGAGGGAGAATCAGAGCAGCCAGAGTTTACTTTGTCATCCTGGGCCCTGGAAGGACAGGCAGGTGATTTCTAAACTTCCAGGCTGGGGGCTTATAGCCCCAGGAGAAGCTGCTGTCTCTGCTGGGGGCCCTGATCCCTCTCTTACCTGGCTCCAATGATTTCTCCCATCCCGTGGTGAGATGCTGGTGAGACGGCTGCAAATTGCCCTTGCTGTGGGTGAGTCTGCTGGCTGGGGCTCCTTTTCTCTCTGATGTAGTCCACCCTCTAGTCCAAGCTGCTGCAGCCCCCACATGCTCTGCTCTCCCCCTGTCCAGACCCATGTGGGCACTTTCCTGGGCTGGATTCTGCCACTCTCCATCTCCCAGTGGATTCTGTCACTCCAAAATCCATTCAGATTCACTTTTTAAGGTTTAGTGACTGGATTCACGGAGGACCTTAGAGAAGTTACTGCTTCCGTTCTGCCATCTTGGCCCCCAATTAGTCCTATTCTTAAAGAGAGAAAAGAGAAGAGTGGGTAAGAGAAATAAGCTAATATAAAAAGCAGGGGAAGAGAACAATGGGATGGAACTTGCTATTTCTCAAAACTGGACTGTGTGAAAAGAGTATTCAAATGTGGAAGAAGGGGTAGGAGAGAATGGGCATTAGATGGAGCCTGCTTATATGAAACAGATGAAAGTTAAATACATACATACAGAGAAACAAAGAGAGAGAGAGGGAGAGACAGAAAAAGAGAGACAGACACAGACACAGACATAGAGACAGAGAGAGTCTGATGTAGAAATATATCAGACTCAACAGGGGAAGAAGCAGAGATAGGAAGGTCAGCTTAAAGACAGAATAATACCAGGGAAGAAATACTGTAGTTGTAAGCAAAACAAACTTCATAAACCTGAAGGGAAAATTAAATATGTGTATATATGGAAGGGGGAAAACAAACAACTAGAATCTAAGGGGGTACCTTGGATTAGTCCTTTAATAATCAGGGAATAGATAAATTGTGGTACATGGATGGAATGGAAAGTTACTGTTCTATAAGAAATTATGCAAGAGACAATTTCAAGGAATCCTGTGCATAATGAATTGCCAGAGTGAAGTGAGAAGAACACAGAGAACAATTATGTAAGTTCAGAATTCTTAAAAAATTTAAAGATACATCAAAAAAATTACTGACACTGTCTCAGCGATCACATCTGCCAGTTCTTTCAATAACTTGGAATATTGTTTATCTGAGCCTAGTGATTTGACCTCAACAAAGGCATTTGGTGGCCTTTTACTGTACCCCTTCTTATTTTGGTTTTCAACTTCATTAAACATATCTGTCTGTTCTTTCTAATCCAAAAATTATCCATCGAGGCAGAGGAAAAAAATAACAGAAACAGATTAAAGGTAGTAGCTCTCCCTTTTCCCTGTTCCCCTTTATTCTTTTCCCAACCCTCCTTCTTTGAGCCCTATTCCCTTTACCTCAATATAGCTAAAAGTAATCTTTTTTAGTGTCTCTAGATTTTTGACGCTATTCTCTCCTGGTTCACCACATACCTGAACTGACAGCTCCTTCTCAGATTGCTTTGCTAGCTCAAGATGCCTCCTAATCATGGGTGGTGTCTAGGGTATTGTCCTGGGACCTCTTCTCTACTTCTCTCTTGGTAACCTCATAGCCTCCCCTCGGTTCAATTATTATCTCTATGTAGATAACTCCCAGCTCCATATATTTGGCCCCAGTCTCTCCCCAGGCTTTAGCTCTATATGACTGATTGCCTGTTGGGCATTTCAAACTATATAGTCCAAAGACATCTTAAACTCAATATGTCCAAAACTGAACTCATTATCTTTCTCCCTTAAGCCCTCACCTCTTACAGATTTTCCTATTTCTATCAAAGGAATTGCCACACTGCATCTTAGGTTCATCATTTTTGTATTAGTTTGAACTTCTCAGTCTTCCTTACCCCACATATAAATCTTTGCATTTCTATCTTTATCTCTTCACCTCTGACCCCTTCTTGCCACTCATATCTCTTCCACCTTAGTTGGGGACCTCATCACCTCTCACCTGAATTATTGCAGCAATGGCTTAATTGGTTTCCCTCTATCAAGTCTCCATCCCATCCTACTACTGATGCTAAATTTATTTTCCATAAGTAGATCTGACCATGTGACCCACCTATTTAACATCTCTAGGGGCTTCTGTAAGGGCCTGTAAGGCAAAATATAAACTCTTCCGTTTAGCTTTGGAAGGCCTACATAACCTCTCTCAGTCTATTGTTCCAATCTTACTGGAAATTTTTTCCACTCCTATATTCTGTGATCCAGATAAACTGGAGTTCTCTCTTCTCATATACTATATACTTCATGGCCCATCTCTATACCTTTGCAATGGCAGTCCTCAATGCCTGGAATGTACCTTCTCCTTACCTCATAGAGTCCTTTTCTTCATTCAAGGCTCAGTTTAAGCATCATATTCTGTATGGAGCCCTTCCTGATCCTCTCTCCATTCCCCAGCTGGTAGGGCCCTCCCTCCCAAACAATTTTATTTTTAACTACTTTGTACATAGTTGTATTTATTAACTCTAAGTTTATGATATATATATATATATATATATATATGTTTTTATATATTCTTATTGCCTCTCCCACTGGATTATAAGTTCATTGCAAGTAGGGATATTTTACTCTTTCTTCATATTTACATTTCTGGTACCCAGAACAGTCCTGGCACGCAGAATACTTGTTGATTGATCACCTATAGCTATCTTCAATAGATTCAGTACATTCTCAACTTTAACACATGTGATATTATTCCTTTAGACTTTAACAGATTTTTTAGTTATTGTTCACTACCTGCCCTTTTTTCCATCTTCTATATGTTTTTTTTCTTTAAATCAAAGTAGGTTGATTAGTTCTTTGTATATCTATTTTTATCTCCTTAGACAAGTTCTTCTTCTGAATTTCTTCCTCTTCAGAATTGTTCCTCCATTTGCTTTAAAAGTTTCATTCTTGAAATAATACTGCCAATTTGTACCTACGTGAATCACCCAAAGGGGGTAATAGGCATCAGGTTTGACAAAGCTCAGTTTGTTATTATATCCTGTATACATGCCTTGGAAATATAACAAACCTCTCTCTTGTTATTACATAGTCAACAAATAACTGCCTCATGACTCAACAGCAAAGGGTTATAACTACCACTATTTGTCTCTTCTTCATCAGGCCCTTACTGGATGGTCTCTCCACTGTCAGTACTTATTGATTCAGAGCATCATTCCTCAGAGGATAAGCAGCTCTCCCTCCTCACCTTTGCCTCTTAGAATACCTGGCTTCATTTAAAACTCAGCTCAAATATCATCTTCTGGGACTCTAAGTTGTTCTCAGTATTCCCGGGTCCTAGAATCATTCTTTTCCAGATTTCTTCCTTTTATCCTGTATATTTCTTGCCTATACATATTTATATATTGTCTCTCTCATTAGGCTGTGAGGTCCCTGATGGCAGGTACTGTTTTTGCCTTTCATTGTATCTTCAATATTTAGCAAAGTGTTTGGCAAATAGAAAATGTTTAGTAAATGTTTGTTGATTGATTGCTTCCTCCCCAGAGAGTCTACCTCAGGCACAGGGAACCTATGACCTCAAGGCCACATGTGGCCCTTTGAGTCCTCAAGTGCAGCCATTTGACTGAATCCAAACTTCATAGAAAAAAATCCCTTAAATAAAAGGATTTGTTCTATGAAACTTGGGCTTAGTCAAAAGACTGCACCCAAGGACCTAGAAGGCCTTTGTGGCTGCAAGACCGCAAGTTCCTGGCCCCTGGTCTACCTCCTTCTTCCTCAGTAAGAACATGATATCTGTTACCTAGCTCCAAATATTTAATAGACCTTCCCCTCCCACCCCCATCGTTAACATTCTTCCATAATCCAACCTCTGATTAGGTCAGGATTCCCTTCTGTCTTTTCAGTCTCTTTTCTGTCCCTGTTTCTACTTTGAAATGCTTTTATTTTTCATTTTTCTTTGAAAAGAAGACTCCATTCTCCTTCCTAACCTAGAGAGTGCAGCACTATCCTGGGAGACTTTTTTCTGCTCTCCCCTGAGAGAGACTAGCCTGTATTTTGAGCACAGATAACCATCATTTAGCCATAACTGAAAGACAGATATTGCATACTTCAGATTGATCACAACAAAATTCATCCTGCTTTTCATGTATTCTGAAAGCAAGTTCCTCAGCCTTTATTATAGTTCCTAGTCATTCTTGCAGTCAAACCCCTAGAAAAGAGCTGTGTCATCTGCTTGTCCAAGGTTTCAACTCCTCTTTACTTGATACCTGATAACTCTCAATTTCCTTTCTTTTCTCTGCTTTTTCCCTTTTCTTCCTTCTCTTTATAATCAGATTCTCCTTTTTAATCCTTCTCATTCTTCTGCTCAAATCTTTCACCCTCTCATTGATTTCCTTCAGTTCCATATCCAGCCCCTCCAGCAAGGGTCCTTCTTTGGATGAAGTCCTTTTCCTCCACCTAAAATCCATCCCTGTATTCTGTTCAAATAATCCCTCCCCAAATGGCCATCTCCAAATTTTCCCACAAGTCCACAGTCCTCCAAATTGCTTCTTCACAACCACTTCACATTCTAGGTCCCTACATCCTTTTCATTAGAGGGAGGTTGGTGGTGCAATAGAAAGAACATTGGACTTGGAGTCGGGAAGACCTGAATTCAAATTCAGTCTCTTACACCTACTAATTTTTATGACCCTGGGTAAGCTCTTAACTGCTATCTGCTTCAATTTCTTCATCTGTAAAACTGGGATTATAACAGCAAGGTTGTTGTAACAATCAAAAGAGATAATGTTTATAAAGCACTTTCCAAACCCTTCAAGCACCATATAAATTCTATTATTGGGGTTTTTTTGGTTTTTTTAAGCAATTGGGGTTAAGTAACTTGCTTAAGGTTACACGGCTAGTGATTATTTGTGTGTGGGTGCTCATTTTCTGAGGCTGGATTCCATCCCAGGTCATCCCAACTCCGAGGCCGGTGCTCTTACTCACTGAGCCACCTAGCCACCCCTATCTATTATTGTTACAATTTAGTATTGCTTTCATTATTGTTACAATTTAGTATTGCTTTCATTGGCTATGGCAAAATTTCCCTGAAGGGGCATGCTCAAAGCTCACCTCTTCCCAAGGAGGTTTCCCTCCCAACTAAATCTCACCACACTCTGATCATTCTCCTCTCAAACTCCACAAATTCTGCCTGTGTTGTACATTATTCTTCTGATAATTTGCCATTTGCTAACAGGATGGATGAGGCTCAAGGAACTTAGGCTGTTTAGTCTGGAAATGAAAAGACAGTGGGAATATAACAGCTATCTTCAAGTGTCTAAAAGACCGTTATAGAAGAAAAGGAATAGATTTGATCCCAGAATCAGAAATAATGGATAGAAATCATAGAGACAGATGTGGGCTTTAAATAAAAATATTAAAAACCAGCCCAATTGTCAATTGTCCTGAAGTAGGATGGCCTTCCACAAATATTAGTCTGTTTTCCCCTCAATTGATATCTCCAAGAAAATATTGCATGACCTCTTCTCAACAATATAATACAACAATCCATGCTCGGCAATGTGCTAGACTAGATGGCCAATGAGGTTCCATCCAATTCTGATATTCTGGGATAGTAGCACTTTATCAAAGAATATTATGCTTTGCAGAAAGTAGGTGCCAAATTCTCATTAACTATAAGGCTAGAGACCAGAGTAGCCTACATGGTATTCTTTAAACTTACAATTGAGCAGAAAACTCCTTTGGGCCAGGAATTGCATCTTAAATTTCTATGCAATGCTTTCAGCATATAGAACAGATGTTTGATAGGTATCTGTTAATTCACTTACTTGGGTGCAAAGGAAAGATTTGCTGGCCCCAAATTGTCCCCCATGACCATCAGAATTTATATGGAATATTCACAGATGACAGATCACTAGGATAAAATATAAGATCCTCAATCTAGTAGCTGTAATAGAAAAAGCACTAAATTTGGAGTCAGAGGACCTGGGTTCAGATCCTGGATTCTGACTTACTACTCGTTTGACTTTGGCCAAGTCATTTATCTGTTCTGTGCCTCAGTTTTCCCCGTCTCTAAAATGAGGAGATGGTATTAGAAACCTTAAGATCACATTTAACTCAAAATCTGTGACCACAATCTGGTTTCCTATCACCTTTTTCGGTTTTAGTTTGCATCACTCTCCTGCCTCTGGACCTTTGCACAAGCTGTGTCCCCCATATCCAGAAAGTATTCTAACCTCACTGTCACCTCTTTGAATAATAATAGTAAAATATCCAGCACTTATATGCCACCTTGAGGTTTATAAAGCATTTATAAATATCTCATTTTATCCTTACAACAGCCCTATGAAGTAGATGCTATTTTTACAGATGAGAAAAATTAAGTATACACAGGTTCAAGTGACTTGCCCAGAGTTACAAAAGTAGAAAATGTCTAAGGCCAGATTTTAACACAGGTTCTTCTGATTCCCGATCCAGCATTCAATCCACTGCACCACCTAGCTGTCTTTCAAAGCACAGCTCAGATGCCAACTATCATATAAGACATTTTCTCATCTAGAGAGGCAGATTTTGCCAGGAGCCCACCCTCAGCCCCACAGTTACTGTCTTCTATGTGATGAAATTATTTTCATTATTTGGTATTTAATTGTTTCTATATTACCACCCCACCCACACAGTAGAATGGAAGCAGAGACTGATCTTCATTTTTTGTCTTTGAGAGTAACACACCATAGGTTGTTAATAAATTTTATTAAATTGAAATTTGCAGACAGACAGGTTTTTTTTTTTGCTTTTTTTGGAGGGCAATTGGGGTTAAGTGATTTGTCCAAGGTCACACAGCTAGTTTTTGTGTTAAGTGTCTGAGGCCAGATTTGAACTCAGGTCCTCCTGACTCCAGGACTGGTGCTCTATTCCCTGCACCACCCAGCTGCCATGGGTAGACAGTTTGTTGAAACTGGGTTTGATGCTGAGGGTACTCAGTAGATATCTGTTGACTGATACTATATTTATGCAGGGCTTCTTAAACTTTTTCCTCTCGTGATCCCTACATAGTAGATCTATATCAATAAATAATTATGATTGGAGCATTCCAGAAGGCGGTGGCAAATATGTTAAGTGGACTAGAAGTCATATTTAGGTCTATTTTTGGTGGAAATCTTTCTAAAATGCATCCTACCAAAAATAGATTTTTAAATGTTGTGTTGGTTCTTGAAGCCTTGGACTTTTCAGAAAACTGCCCTCGAGTACAACTCTTTCCTTAAAAGCATCTGAGAGACAAGGCATTACTGTGCTTTCTTCCAGGCAGAAAGTAGACATTAATTTACCCCAGCAATTTGTGTCCTAATGAAATAAATGGCCCCACCACACCCACCTTGCACATCTCTTACTTTGAGGAGCAGGCTCATTTATTATGATCAAGGTAAAAGATAACAGTTTCAGGTAGAGAAAGAAAGAGTGAGAACAGATGTTGCTCTCAGAGGTTTAAAAAAAAGTGGTTTTCCTGCACATATTGCCAAAAATAAACAACGAAACAACTATTTAGAAAGTAGAATTTATATAGAAATGTTGTTTCTAAAAGATTTCTAAGCCACCACTGATATTTAGGCAAATAACCTTCATACAGCAAACATTTATAAATGCCTACTATCTGTAAGGCAAGGCGCTAAGAGCAGGGTGAAATGCAAAGATATGCTATAGTCAATTGCACTCACAGAGCATATACTTCAGATGAGGAGATTTAAAAAAGCAATAGATAATTATATTGCCAATTATAATGTGAAAATGCCTATATCCACACGTGAAATACTATAAGATAAAATTACATGTAATTGAAGAATTAGGGAAGACACTGGGAAAGATTTAGCATCTGAACTTGGCAACAATAAGCAGGATTCTAACAGGTAGAGAAGGGGGGAAAAGAGGAGTTTAAGTAACAGCGGTATGAAGGCAGGAAATGTTGGGTTCTTTGGGAATATACTGAGTTTGGTTTAAGTCAAGGGACTTGGTTCCACTCATGACACAAGTCAGCACAGGGAGACAGACGTCTGAATATACTGGAAAGTCTAACATGGAGGACAATGCACAGAGACATCCAGCCCAGGGACTGAAATGGGGCCCATGATAGGGAAATGGGGCAAGAAGAGTTTCTGCATCCAGTATGTAGGGGGCATGACACTGTGCAGAAAACAGAAATGGGTACAAACTGGCAACTCTGTCACTTAACATCCTGAACTAGGTCATGGATCTAATAAGGACTGAGAATGGGGCCTGCACTTAAGGAGTGGTGAGCCTGGTCAGGGAGTGGTTGTGGACAGACTTTATTCTGGGCAAAGAACAAGAAGAGATGTAGACAGCAATTGAGTGGCTCTAATGCTGAAACAGTGCTCCAGATCCAGTCCCAGCCTGGTCTGAAGCCTATAGCTAAATAACCAGGTCAGCAAGTTCAGACAAAAGGGAGAAACTGGAGGTCTATTTCTCTAAAATTTTAGAGTCTTCCAGGTATATAATAGTGACTAAGGCTAACAGTAGTCCACTGGCAAGCACTCCAAAATGGTACAATTCTGAAATAGTATTGCTCATACCCAAGCCCAGGTGAGAGGCTTTCAAAGCTCAGTCCATGAAAGTAACAATCACATTTCATTCTGGATCAGACAACTGAAAGCACCTAAGTTCCCAGTGTGAGCTGTCCCTGAAATCTACGAATAGATGAATAGCACATATGTCAATATGCTGAGAAAGCAGCAGCCTTATCCGAGATAACACAAAACAGGATCAATCATTTCCCAGACATTTCTTCCAGAAGTATGTAAATTCCTGATCCTAATGCAAAGTATAAAGTTATAAAGGAAGGCTGGAAAACAGAGGAGAAGAAGAAAAAATAGAATCCCACCATAAAGAGCTAATAAGATGGGGGTGGCTAGGTGGCACAGAGAGGAGAGCCCTGGCCCTGGAGTCAGAAGGACCTGAGTTCGGATCCAGCCTCAGACACTTAACAAACAAACAAAAAAAACCTAGCTGTGTGACCTTGGGCAAGTTACTTAACCCCAATTGCTCTCCAAAAAGCAAAAAAAAAAAAAAAAGCTAATAACATGACAGGGACCTACAAGACACAAATCCAAAAGAAGAGAATGATTTCAAAACATCTACAAACAAAGCCTCAAAGAAAATCATAGCTGGGACACAAGTACAACTAGAATTTCTAAAAGAAAGTAAAAAAAGAGTTATTAAAAGGATTTTATAAATAAAACAGGGAAAACTAGAAATGAAAAGAGTTATAAAGAAAATGGTAGGAAGATGAATTAACAGCCCTACTTAAAAAGTATAAAATCTTGCTTAAGCAACATCATCCTTACAAATTAGAATGGACCAAGCAGAAGTTAATGACTACACAAATCAACAAGAAATGTTCAAACAAATTCAAAATACTGACAAAAATTTTTTTAAAGCATAAGGTCTACCTTAACAAAAACAACTGACTTGGGAAAAAAGATAAAGGAGAGTCAACTTAAGAATACTTATACTGCCTGAAAGCCATAGTTGAGAGAGAGAGAGAGAGAGAGAGAGAGAGAGAGAGAGAGAGAGAGAGAGAAACTGAATATCATATTTCAATATATGATAAAAGAAAATTGCCCAAAAATGTTAGGACCAAAAAGTAAAGTCAAAATAGAATCTATCAGGCACTTCCTAAAAGAAAGCCCCAGAAGAAAAATGCCCAGAATATTATACCCAAAATCAAGAACTTTCAGTTCAAAGAAAAAATACTATAAGCTTCAAAGAAATAAATAATTCAAATGCCAAGAAGCTAGTCAAAATAATGCAAAATTAGTTGCCACCACTATAAAGGAAGAAAGTTTTAAATATGATATTCCAAAAGGCAAAAGATAGTCTTACTGCTACTACTACTACTACTACTACTACTACTACTACTATTACTATAAAAACAAACTTACACAGAAATTAAGCATTATTCTAGAAGTGAGAAATGAACCTTTTATGAAATAAAGGATTTTAAAGCATTCCTGATTAAAAAAAAAAGACCAGATCGAAGCAGAAACCTTGAAATATAAACACAGGAGTCATGAGAAATATAAAAAGGTAAATATGAGTAAGAAATCAGAAGAGATTAAATAACAATGAAATGTTTACATCCTAATAGGAACAAATTTCCCTTCAGAACATTAACAACATCAAAGGTCATAGTGGGAGTTAAATGAAACAGTCTGGGAGTGGTTTTGTTATGTTTTGATTATCATAAAAGAAGAAAAGAAAGGGAAGGGAATAGGAATATACTAGTGGAGAAAAGGGAGGAGGAAGTATGGGAGAAATTAGCTCACATAATTTGGATATACAAATAAAAGACTGTATCAACAAGGAGGTGGGGAAAGCAGTTAGAATTTCAACATCATTTTCATCTGCACTGGTCAAAGGAAGATAGAATACCCATACACAGAGAGGTGGGTATATAAATATATTTCATTCAGTAGGAAAACAGGAGAGCATATGGAACAAGGAAGGGGAAAACAAGAGGGAAAGTAGATTTAGGAAAGGGTAAGTCATAAGCAAAACAAACCAGCCATACAGGGGAGATAAGATGAATTATTTAAAAGTAAAGAAAAGAAATGGAAAGATGTGATTGCAGTCTAAGTGAGGAAAAGAGAAGAAAGGAAGGGGAGTGGAAGCAGATTGCATCAATTTACAGAAAAGAATAAATATTTATATAAAACCTACTATGTGCCAGAAACTATGCTAAGTACTTTAAAAAATATTATCTCATTTGATCCCCCACAACAACTTTTTGAGGTAAGTGCTATTATGATGTCCATTTTATAATGGAGTAAACTGAGATTGTGTTTTGCCTAGAGTCCCTAAGTGTCAGAGGGTGAATTTGAACTCAGGTGCTCCTGAATCCAGGCCCTGTGTTCTATTTAACGTGCCAAGAAGCTACCTATTGGTGCTAACCAAACTGCTAACTCACTATTCTCTCCTTTGTAAAGAGTAGGCAGGAAGCAAGGGAAGGAAAAAAAGCATAAGAAATTGGGATAGGAGGGAAGCACATTCCGGGAGAGGAGGCATCCCAGCAGGCCAGCAGTAAGTCCTACCTCAGCAAACCATTGAGAGATCCTGAGCTCCATTGTGGTGGAGCAGGCAAACACCAACACACACAAGCCTTGGCATAGCCAGGGGAACTGGCAAACTCCAGCTCTGAGAACTACCACATGCTTCAGTGTAGCCCAGGACAGACAGGCATCTTCCAGCAGCCAGACCTCCACATTCTTCAATGTAGCCTAGGGGAAACACAAAAATATCCCACCGGGAATTAGCACATGCCAGAGACCACCACCAGAACCCCAGCTCAACACCAGGTAAACTACCAGATCTCTAGACCCTCCAGGAGCACCAGTCACACATACCACTCCCCTACCACCAGATACAAGGGACCCTATGGCCTCAGTACAACATCAGGGCAGCACCAAGTAAACAGTCAGTGTCTATACCCCCTGGTACAAGAAGCCTGAGACAGTGCCTCTTCCATCCCAAGAACAAAGCTCAAATTTAAAAGAAAAGGAAAAGGTCAAAAATAAAAACAGATGACCAAAAAACAGACAAACAAAAAAGAATATGACCATAGAAAAAAAGTTGTTATGGTGACGGGGAAGTCCAAGACACAAACTCAAAAGACAATAACATATCAAAACATCTATGGGCAAAACTCCAAAAAAAAAATGGAAAGTGGTCTCAAGCCCAGAAAGAACTCATAGAAGAACTCACAAGAGCTTAAAAATTATGTAAGCTGGGGAGAAAATTGGGAAAAGAGAGCAAGGCAAGAGAATTATTAAAAAAGAATCAACAGTTCAGAAAACTGCTTAAAAAGTAGAAACGGCCAAATGGCAAAGAAAATACAAAAATCCACTAAAGAAAACTATTCCTTTTAAAGAGTATAATTGGCCAAATGGAAAAAAAGTGAAAAAAAAACTAATTGAGGAAAAGAATACCTTGAAAGTGAGAATTAGGCAAGTGGAAGCTAATAACTCTATGACACATCAAGAATCTATCAAATTCAAAAGAATCAAAAAATAGAAGAAAATGTAAAATTCCACATGAGAAAAACAAATGACCTGGAAAATAGATCTAGGAGAGACAATATTAGAATCATTGGACTACCTGAAATTCATAATCAGAAGGAGGGACTAGACAGCATTTTTCAAGTAACTATCAAATAAAACTCCCCTGATTTCCCAGAACCAGAGGACAAAATGGGCATTGAAAGAATACACCAATCACCTCAGAAAAGAGATCCCAAACTAAAAATTCCAAAGAAGTTTATAGCCAAATTTCAT
Organism: Gymnobelideus leadbeateri; assembly: GCA_011680675.1. Classification (NCBI taxonomy): domain Eukaryota; kingdom Metazoa; phylum Chordata; class Mammalia; order Diprotodontia; family Petauridae; genus Gymnobelideus; species Gymnobelideus leadbeateri. The sequence continues at coordinate 397,556 of WOXC01010507.1, forward strand.
AACTACCAAGTCAAGGAAAAAATACTACAGGTGACCAGAAAGAAACATTCAAGTGTCAGGGAGTCACAGTCAGGATTGCACAGGACTTGGAAACTGAAATATTAAAGGATCAGAGGTTATGGAACATGATATTCCAGAAGACAAAGAAGATATGACTACAATCAAGAATTACCCAGTGAAATTAAGCATAATATTTCAAGGGAAAAATAGTCATTCAATGAAATAGCTTCAGCTAAGGTAAAAAATCATAGGTAGTAATCCTAATGACAGATGAAGAAAACATAAAAATAAACCTAAATAAAAGAAACTACATCTTGCTAAAAGGTACCATAGACAATGAAGCAATATCAATATTAAACCTATATATACCAAGTGGTATAGCACCCTAATTCTTTTTTTTAATTAATTTATTAGTTTAGTTTCAGTTAACAAGTTTCAATTCCATAGTTCCTTGATTTTCAAATTTCCTTTACTTCCCTCCCCCCTCCCCACACGACAGCATATAGTCGAGTATATGATCTACAAATGCATTCATATTAGACATTATTCCAATTACAAAGGCGTATTGTGCTAGGTGGGATGAAAGATGGTAAGGAAGAAATAAAACCAAACAATGAAAAGGACAAGATCATTTAGTTTGCTTCCATCAGGATTCAGGTTCAGTTCTTTCTAGTTATATCTCTGGATGGGGAATTTCTCATTTTCTTGAGTCTTTTGGGATTAACTTATATCACTGCATTGCTGATAAGAGTCCAGTCTGTCATAGTTGGTCATTACAGATATGGTATGTCTGTGATTGTATACAGATTTCTTCTGATTCTACTCTTCTCGCTCAGCATCAGTTTGTATAAGTCTCTCCAGGTAATTATGAAATCCGTCACCTCTTCATTTCTTATAGCACAATAATATTCCATTGCATTCATATACCACAACTTGTTTAGCCATTCCCCAATTGGTGGGCACCCCTTCAGTTTCCAATTCTTTAGCACCCAAATTCTTAAAGGAGGAGTTAAATGAGTTACAAGAAGAAATAGACACCAAACCTATAACTAGTGGGGGACCTCAACTGTCCATTCTCAGAACTCAATAAATCCAACCAAAAAAGAAAGAAACTAAGGAAGTAAATAGAATGTTAGATGGAAAAAATAATAGAACCTACTTCACAAGGTTGTTGTTATGATCAAATGAGATGTTTGTAAAATGCTTAACACAATGCCTGGCACATAATAAATGTTTGTTTCTCCCTTTCCAAGAAAAAAAGAATATTAGAAAAGTTAGATATGGGGTCAGCTAGGTGGCACAGTGAGTAAAGTGTCGGCCCTGGAGTCAGAAGGACCTGAGTTCGGATCCAGCCTTAGACACTTAACACACACAGAAACAAAGGCCTAGCTGTGTGACCTTGGGCAAGTTACTTAATCCCAATTGCCCTCCAAAAAAAAAAAAGAAAAGAAAAGTTAGATATGCTAGACCTTTGGCATGATTTAGATGTAAAGGCTGACAGCATAAGCAGATTAGAAGAGCATGGAATAGTCTGCCTATTACATCCAAGGGGAGGGGAAGAATTCATGACTAAACAACAGATAGAGAGTACTACAAAATGTAAAATAGATCATTTTGATTATATTAAATTAAAAGACTTTTGTACAAACAAAACCAATGCAACCAAGATTAGAAGGAAAGCAGAAAGCTGGGAAACAATCTTTACAGCAAGAATCTCTGATAAAGATTTCATTTCTCAAATATATAGAGAACTGAATTAAATTCACAAGAATATAAGTAAGATAAGTGATCAAAGGATATGAACAGGTAGTTTTCCGATGAAGAGTCAAAACTCTCTGTACATATATGAAGAAGTGTTCCAAATAGCTTTTGATTAGAGAAATGCAAATTAAAACAACTCTGAGGTACTACTTCACACCTAATGTGACCAAAAAAAAAAGGAAAATGATAAATGTTGGGGAAGATTGGGAGAATTGAGACACTAGTGCACTATGGGTAGAGTTGTGAACTGATCCAACCATTCTGGAGAACAATTTAGAACTATGTTCAAAAGGCAACCAAACTGTGCATATCTTCTGATCCAGTAATACCACTACTAGGTCTGTATCCTAAAGAGATCATAAAAAAAGGAGAAAGGACTTACATGAGCAAAAATATTTATAGCAGACCTTTCATGGTAGCAAAATACTGGAAATTGAGGGGATATCTATCAGTTTGGGAATGGCTGAACACGTTCTGGTATAGTAATATAATAGAATACTACTGTGGAATAAGAAACTATGAATGGGCATATTTCAAAAAAGGCCAGAAATATTTGTATGAACTGATTGAACATGAAACGAGCAGAACCAGGAAAGCATTGTACACAGTATCAGCAACATTGTGTGATGATCAGTTATGAATGACTCAGCTCTTCTCAACAACACAATCATCTAAAACATGTACAAAAGACCCACCAAGGAAAACACTATACATATCCAAATAAAGAACTGATGGATTCTGAATGCAGATCAAAGCATACTTTCTTCATTTACTTTATTATTTCTCATTTTTTTCTTTTGATCTGTTTCTTTTTTCTAAGACTAATATGAAAATAGTTTTGCATGATAGCACATGTATAAACTGCATCAAATTGCCTACACAGAAAGAGCTAATATAAATATTTTTGCGCAAATAGGTTTTTTCCTCTTTTGTGGATCTCTAAGTATTACTGGGATCAAAGGGTATGCACAGATATATAGCCCTTCAGGCAGAGTTCCAGATTACTCTCCAAAATGAAGACTCCACCAACAGTGGTTGTACATGCTTTTTACAAGTTCTTTTTTTCCTTTTTCAAAGCTGCAGTGGGGGGAGGGCATGAATTCAGGAAGATCTAAGGTCAAATCTTCAGTTGTCAAATGAGGGTAATAACACCTACCTGCTAGGTAAAATCCCATCTTCTACAAAAAGCCTTTCCTGATCTCGTATCATTCTAGTGCCTTCTCTTTCTTTATTATTTCCTATTTGTCCTTTATTATAAATTGTATACATATTTGCTTTGTTTTCTCCTCCATTAGATTGTGAGTTTGTTGAGTGAAGGAGCTGTCATTTTGCCTCTTTTTGTATTCCCAGCTGTAGCACAGTACTTGGCACATAGTAGGTGCTTAAAAATATTTATTGACTGACTTCACAACTCTTTTTTGACAAAACTGGCCTAATATACATTTCCTTACTTTGACATGCCACCTTCAGCCCCTATATAGCCACATAAGCCATTTTCTCAATCTAAGGATATATACCTTCTTCATTCTCATTTCTCAGAATCTTTGTCTTTCCTTCAAGCCTCAACTCAGGTATTACTTTCTCCATGAAACTTCACCTCATTATCTCAGGAGACACTGGACAAACCTCACCTGCTTCACAGTATTAATGCAGTCTGCCTTGTCTACGAGCTCTAGTTTATAGTAAAAGCTACAAATGAACTGAGACATTTCCATTCTCAAAAAATTAAGCTACAGTTAACTCCTTGGGAAAGAATGGGGATTAGAGACTGAAATCATGACAAGTATCATCTTTCCTGTTTTATTTTGTTTTCCATTTCAGGATTAACCAGGACATGTCCTTTCCCTATGACCCAGCTAGCAAGATGCAGCTGCCCTCCCCAGCAACACCTGCTGCCCCGATCTTTGCACCCAGTGGAAAATTCTAGCAATGCTTGAATTCTGGAGATGCCTGGGCAGCCAACCCCTTCAAGAGGAAATGATACTCAAGTTGCTGCAAAGCTAAATTAGAGTGATGCAACAACCTTTAAGGATAGTCTATGCATAGCAATTGCAAAGACAAATTTATCATGAGGGACAAGTGGAAATAAGTCTTTGAAAAGGAAATTCTGTCTTCAAGGATGCTCAAAAAGTAACAATTCTCAGAATGCTCATTTACATCAGAGGATGCCAGAGAAGAAGCAACATTAAAATAAGAAGGAAAAAAGGCTGATCAAAATTATCAGGGCTCTTCAATCTGGAGAGACAAATGCAATAACCATAACAATAATAATTATGACCATGATCATCTATACTTACATTTGCAAAGAGCTTTAAATTTTTCAAAGCACTTCACATATATTACCCAATCTGGCCTCATTCAATACCTATGCATATTCTTCAAGGTCTGGCTCAAATGCTACATCTTCCATAAAGCTTTCTTTGATTTCACTAGACAGAGCAATTCTACCTGGGTTTCTTTTTAAACTACTTTTGTGAGTGAAGGGAAAGGAAAGAGTATTTATATGTCACCTACTATGTGCCAGGACTGTTGTGCTAAGAACTTCTTACAAATATATCATTTAATCCTTATAATAACCCTGCAAGATAGGAATACATTATTATCCCCATTTTACAGTTTAGGAAACTGAGGCAAAGCATAGGATTACACAGTTGGGCAAGGTCTAAAGTCAAAATCGAACTCAGGTCTTCCTAACTCTGGGCCCAGTACATTAATCACTGTACCATCAGCTGCTTCTGCTGAGGCCAGTTTTGAAATACAAATTAACATGTTCTTTTATGTTATAGTGATTTAAGTACATATTTTATCTCCCCTTACTAGATTGTAAAATTTTGGAGACCAAGAATAGATTCTTCTTTGTATCCCCTAGTACTTAGTTCAGGGTTTTTAAGTTTAAGCACTTAAGTTTAGGCACTTAATAAGTAATCAGTCAGTGTATGACAAGAGCACATACAATTATCCATAGTCTATAAATCAGGAAACTGAGGCCTAGAGAAAAGTGATTTGTTCAGGGTAACAATGGGAGCTAACAGAAGAATCAGGGCAAGAACTTAGATCTTTGTAACTCCCAGAGCAAGGAGCTTTTTACTATAACCTAAAAATTCCCTTCATTCTATTCAGAAAATCTATATATATTATAGATATCTTTAATTTCTTTCTCTGAAAACTTCCTGTTCATATCCTTTGACCATTTATCAATTGGGGAATGACTTGTATTCTTATAGATTTGACTCAGTCCTCTGTATATTTTAGAAATGAGTCCTTTATCACTGACATATGTTGTATAAATTTTTCCCAATTTTCCACTTCCCTCCTAATACTGGTTACATTCACTTTGTACAGAAGCTTTTCAATTTCATGTAATCAAAATTATCCATTCTGCATTTTATAATGCTCTCTAATTCTTGTTTGGTCATAAGGTCTTCCCCTCTCCACAAATCTGAAAGGTAAACTATTCCTTGCTTTCCCAGATTGCTTACATTATCAGCCTTTATACCTATATCATGCACCCATTTAGACTTGATTTTGGTATGTGGTGTTAGATAATGGTCTATGCCCAGTTTCTGCCATAATATAGTCCAGTTTTCCCAGCAGTTTTTGTCAAATAATGAGTTCTTATCCCAAAAGCTGGGGTCTTTGGGTTTATCAAACCATAAATTACTATAGTAATTGACTGCTGAGTCTCATGTACCCAATCTATTCCACTGATCTACTGCTCTATTCCTTACCCAGTACCAAGTAATTTTGAGGACTGCTGCTTTATAGTACAGATTAAAATCTGGTATAGCTTGTCCACCATCTCTAGCATTTCTTTTCATTAATGGGAATTAATATCAAGGGATTGATATTCTGGACCATTTATTCTTCCAAATGAATTTTGTTACTATTTTTTCTAGCTCTATAAAGTAGTTTTTTTGGTAAATTGATTGGTATGGCACTAAATATATAATTTAATTTAGGTAAAATTGTCATTTTTATTATATTAGCTCAACCCAGCCATGAGGAATTGATATTTTTCCAATTAGTTAGATCTGACTTTATTTGTGTGAGAAGTGTTTTATAGTTGTGATCATATAGGTCTTGGGCTTGTTTTGGCAGGTAGATCCCCAAATATTTTATAATGTCTACAGTAACTTTAAATGGGATTTCTACTTCTATCTCTTGCTGTTGAATTTCATTAGAGATATACAGGAATGCCAAGGATTTATGTGGGTTTATTTTATATCCTGCAACTTTGCCAAATTTATTTATTATCTCAAGTAGTTTTTTACTTCATTCTCTAGGATTCTCTAAGTATATCATCATACCATCTGCAAAGAGTGATAGTTTGGTCTCTTCTTTGCCTAATTTGATTCCTTTGATTTCTTTTTCTTCTCTAATTGCTACTGCGAACATTTCTAGTACCAGATTGAATAAGAGGGAGATAGTGAACATCCTTGTTTCACCCCTCATCTTATTGGAAATGCTTCTAGCTTCTCCACATTATATGTAATATTTGCTCATGGCTTTAAATAGATGATACCTATTATTTTAAGGAAGGCTCCATTTATTCCTATTCTTTCTAGTGTTTTTAATAGGAATAGATGCTGTATTTTGTCAAAAGCCTTTTCTTCATCTATTGAGATAATCATGTGGTTTCTGCTAGTTTTATTGTTGATATGATCAATTATACTGATAGTTTTCCTAATATTAAGCCATCCCTGCACTCCTGGAATAAATCCTACCTGATCAAAGTGTATTATTCTTGTGATAAGTTTCTTTAGTCTCTTTGCTAATATTTTATTTAAAATTTGCATCTATTTTAATGAGGGAAATTGGTCTATAATTTTCTTTCTCTGTTTTATCTCTTCCTGATTTAGGTATCAGTACCATATTTGTGTCATAAAAAGAATTTGGTAGGACTCCTTCACTAATTTTCCCAAATAGTTTGTAGAGTATTGGATCAATTGTTCTTTAAATTGAATCAATTGTTCTTTAAATGTTTGATAGAATTCACTAGTAAATCCATCTGGCCCTGGAGATTTTTTTCCTAGGGAGTTCACTGATGACTTGTTTGATTTCTTTTTCTGAGATGGTGTTATTTAAGTAATTTACTTCCTCTTCAGTTAATCTGGGCAACTTATATTTTTATAAATATTCCTCCATTTCACTAAGATTGTCAAATTTATGTGCATACAACTGGGCAAAATAATTCCTAATTATTGTTTTAATTTCCTCTTATTTGGTGGTAGATTCACACTTTTCATTTTTAGTACTCACAATTTGGTTTTCTTCTTTCTTTTTTTATCATATTGACTAAGGGTTTATCAATTTTATTGTTTTTTCATGAAACCAGCCCTTAGTTTTATTTATTAATTCAATAATTTTCTTAATTTCAATTTTGTTAATCTATCCTTTGGTTTTCAGTATTTCTAATTTAGTACTAAATAAAATTTTCAAAGAAGCAATGAAGAAACCCTTTGAGTTTGAGTCCATTTTGAATCTGAGGCAAATCAGGTCCTATACAATTAAGTACTTATAGCCTCTTCAACCATGCAAGGCCAGTCAAGGGTCACAACATGCATTAGCACAGATGAGCTGAAGAAATACATTCAAATACCATTCCCCTCTCTGTTCCTGCCACACCCACTCCATATCTGAGTAATTATAGAATGACACTATGCCAACAAACCAAAATTACCATTATTCAACCATGAGGGAAATGAGATTGTTGGGAGACAGAGGAGGCAAGGAGACCATCCTCATTCTTTGGTTCTCAGCCCCAGCAACCCTGAGGCTTTGATTTTGTCTCAGTATTACCAGTTACTGACAGGGATAAGGCTCAGTTATCATCAAATAAATCTACTAAGGAAATGAATTTTATTGTAGTCTCACTGTAGCTGAAGCTATGGGGGGACAGGGGGAAATGAGGACAGAGGGAGAGGAGAAAAAGGAGCAGGTAAAGTCAGTCAAAAAAAAACGAAAAAATGTTTCATAGATCTTTTTTTCATGTTTCATGAGTTCTGACTTGGATTAATTGGGCTTTTTTACTTAGAATAAGTTCTAACTCGAGCTTTGGCTTCAATCTCAGTGTCAATGCTATTGCTCCCCATACTCTGTACATATACACACATTTACCATATACACATGTGTATGTATGTACACACACATATATATAGCCCACAAGCCTTGTTTGTATCAAACCTTTTGTGTGTAATATACCACATGTATATATAAACATATATGTATATATATATCATATTTATATGTGTATATATATGTATGGACATACACATATACACTGTGGGCTATGTGTATGTATATGTGTGTTGTATATGTGTGCATATGTGTACGTGTGTGTGTATCCATGTATATCTGTGTGTGTCCATGCCTGGTGTGTGTGTGTATATACATACATATACCCTAAAATAGTTTGTATTGTATATGTTGTCTATATGTTAATGGATAGATATTAGACGCAGAATACTTGTCACAGTTTATATATCTATGTGTGTATATATATATATATCCATACATATGTAATTTGTATTGTAGATATGCATACATATCTAGATAGGAAGAAAGAAACAAAGAAAGAAACAAAGAAACGAAGAAAGGAAGGAAGGAAGGAAGGAAGGAAGGAAGGAAGGAAGGAAGGAAGGAAGGAAGGAAGGAAGGAAGGAAGGAAGGAAGGAAAAAGAAAGATAATTAAAATCAGTTTTGTGTCAGAGTCAACTCAAACCACCTTATGAAATCTGATTGTTAAATTTTCATCATGAACATTTACACCTCAGAAATCAGCAAATGTTACAAACCAGGGCTTGATTTATAGTACTGTTAATTCTCTAGACAAGATAGTAATCCTGGTGAGCCCTTTGGATTTTACAAGGTGGTACAGTGCATAAAGCACTGGGCTAGTAATCAGGCAGACTTATCTTCATGAGTTCAGCTCTGGCCCCAGACACTAGCTCTGTGACCCTGGACAAGTCACTAAACCATATTTGCCTCAGTTTCCTCATCTGTAAATGAGTTGGAGGAGACAACAGCAAAGCACTCCAATGTCTTTGCCAACAAAACCCCAAGGAAAATCACAAAGAGTCGGAATGACTCAACTGAAAAGACTCAACATGAAAATAAGAGAGAAAATATTAAAAATGCAAATTAAACAAGTTTGTTGGGCAATTTTTTTTGGAGAGATAGTTGTTAAATATTTACCAGCACATTGCTACATATAGATGTATATGTATACAGACTCAGGGGAGCAGCAGTATGGACTCTGGGACTAAAGCCAAGAATAGGTTGAAGTATTAGTCTAAGTCAGCCTTTGGTTCTTTGCAAAAAAAAAAAAAAAACTTCTCCCCTCATTTTGTTTCTGTCATTAATAAATTTCACCCTTGCCTTGGCCCTGCTTCAACCCTACACATGCCAGTTGCTTAGACCCCAAAGAAAACCTTGGTCCAAAAGGTACTCTGCTCTTCCTAAACATCAATATTTATTTCATCTCTAATAGAGAGTGAGAACTATGCAAGGGATCATGGAGGATGGAAGAAAAATATAAGACCCTGCCCTCAAGGAACTTAGAATCTAGCCAGAAAAGAAAATTAGCAAAACAGAGACAAGATGCAATCAAATGTTGCAGTAGGCATCACCAAAGGCAAAAAGGGTTGATACAAACAAGGCCTGTAGGCTATTAGTGTGATCTCATTTTATCAAGAGGAGAAGGGAGTTTAATAATAAATAGTAGAAAAGATTCTTCTATAAAATATTGGAGATCATCAAGAATAGAATGGGCTACCTTGTGAATTAGTGAGCTTCCTATCATTGGAAGCATTCAAGCAGAAGATGACTAATTATATTTTCTCATTTGTGCATCTGCCATAGTGTCCCTCAAGTAAAACATCAGTTTCTTGAGGAAAAAGATTGTTTGTTTCCTTTTTATATTTGTATACCCTGGCCATATCCCAGTGCTTTGCATGCAGTTGGTGTTTAATAAATGTTTGCTGAATTGAATCCTTGGGGATTTATATATCAGATAAGGAGTTGTATGGAATGGTTCTTCAGAGCCCCTTCCAGCTCTGAGAGTAAATGGAAATACACACACACACACACACACGCACGCACACACACACACACACACACACACCACTACACCACAGCATACCTCCTTTCTTCTTTCCACATTTTTAAACAATGGAACCCTCTGTTTTATCTCCTCATTGTAGATGACCCATGACTTGGGAAAGGGCAGTTCCTAAGCCCTCAGTTAAGAAAATATTTGTGTTAGAAACATTATAACCGAGAGGGAGCCAGCGAGCCACTTAGGGCAGGTCCCTGGTCTGCAGAAGCCACTGTTTGTTTTGTGTTGGGTTATTGGTCCCTTGGAACTTTGCTTTGTAACAGGAAAGTCCCAGCAAGCACTGTCTAATTGTGGGAACCACTGGGAAAGGCTCCACCCACACTCACTGAGAGCCAGAAAGCTAAGAAAGCATCAGAAGGGCCTACCTCACTGGGAATTCCTTTCTTGCCAAGTTAGCTCCCTGCTGTAGGAGACTTCATACAATACAGCAGAGTTATGACCTGCTGGTCAACATTACCCTCTCTGTCTTTCCCTTACTGCCATTGCCCCGTATACCTGACAGGTATACACTCCGAGAGAGTCACAACAAACAGGTCTGGGGTCCTGAGCATAATCCATCAAATAAATGGAGTTGGAAAATACTGAAACTCTTGAATGATAACACTTGGAGAAGGGTAGCAGGAGTGGGAATAAGCATTTGTATAGTGCCTTTTCTATGCCAGTGCCAGACACCATGCTAAGAATTTTACAAATATTATTTTATTTTTTCCTCACAACAACCATGCAACCTAAGTGTTAATTATACAGTGATCCCAATTTATACTTGAGGAAACAGAGACAAAAAGATTAAGTGACTTGCCCAAGGTCACACAGCCAGTAAGAGTCCTGAGACTGAATTTGAACTCAGATCTTCCTGACTCTGATGTTCTATCTACTGCAAAATCCAGCTGCCTCTAAGTACATTAGAGTTAACCTAATCCAATTCCTTCATTTTACAGGTGGGGAAACTAAGGACAAAAGAGGGGAAATGTGTCACCCCAAGTCATACCACAAGTTGATGAAAGAAATAGGACTCCCCTTGAGCCTTCTGACCAGTCAGGCTTCATCCTTTTATATTTTGCTTTTCTGGTTGCATGAGAAAAAAAATACAAAATGAAAATAGCTATCTAAAGTATCCTGAAAAATGAGATGGGAATAAAGTTGACAGTAAGAAGACCCCAGCCAAAGAGGATAGTACCTTCATAACCTCCAAGTTACAATAATCAAATAAGTTCATGATCTTTTCCCCATGACACATACTTGTGCCCCATTCATAGACTCATAGAATTCAAATCTGTAAGAGACCTTTAAAGGCTCCCCTGCTTCTCTGACCATTAATACCTGTGGGACCTTGGTGAAGTCATCTGGCCTCCCTAAGTCTGTTTCTCTTTAAGATGTGGAGGTTGGACCAGGTGGCTTCTGAGAATCCTTCCAGTCTCAATTCTTAGCAAGTTTTTCCTGAAATCAAGTCAAAAGTATGAGCCTTCTGGAGCCAAACAGACCCAATCTAAACCCTTCTCCACATGGCAATCCTTCCAACACTAAGATACAGCTATCTGGTATCCCCCGTGTCTTCTCTTTTCCAGATGAAATAAGCCCAATATCATGCATGATTAACCATCTGGTTTAACCCCCTCCTTTTACAGAAAAAGAAACTGAGACTCATAGAAGTTGTGACTTCTTCAAAATTATATAGCTAGGAAATAGGAGAGCTGAGAATATAAAGAAAGAGCAAAGACTGGTCTCTCTCTTGGATATTCCAGTCTCTGAAAGCCCAGGGAATGGAGACAGTGCAGATAAAGTCAGAAATTGCCAATAGGAGAAATAATTACTCACCAGGAAGACCAGTGGAGGAAAGTAGACGTGCATAGGTTCCACATTCCAAACAATACCAACATGCTTTAATAAAGGATGCTAATAAGCATAGACTGCTTTGAAAACAGGATTAGATTATCTGTATAACATCCCTGTGGGTGCAGTAGCATTATTAACCTAACACATCACAAAGAAATATCAGCTGCATGAGAAATGAGGTTCCCCAGAGAAGGCTATGTGCTAGGTCTCTGCCTTACTCTGGCCACCAACCTCAATTTCCTCTTCTAGAAAACAGGAATGAGGAAACTGTCCCACAAAAATTGGGATCGAAAGGGGATAGCATTTTATCTAGTAAAAAGCTTTTCCAGTACCTTAAACCCTGATGATTATTACTTGAGTAGTTTGCAGGCCTAGAATCAGAATTTGGAACTTGACACTCATAGAACAGTAGACACAGGGGTTGTCAGACTGCTTTGGTGAGAAGCAAGAGAGAGGGAGCTGGGAAGTTTCTCATCTATCCAATTGAATTGATTCATGTCTTAGAGTTATATAATAGACAAGGGTCTATAAATATATGTAATTCATGTAATGAATAGAAAATTGACCTCAGAGTTAGGAAAACTAAATCCCATCCCAGATAACAGCAGTGTGATCCTGGGCCAGGGGTGGAGAACCTGTGATGTCAAGGCCACATATGGCCTTCTAGGTTCTCAAGTGTGGCTCTTTGACTGAATCCAAACTTTACATAACAAATCTCCTTAACAAAAGTATTTGTTCTGTACCAAAAATTCCCCACTTCCGTATGGGAAATCCAATTAACCTCTCTTAGTTCTAGGCAATTCCCTAAGACTCTAAGTGCCACAAAAGGTGCCATTGTGTATTATATAAAGATATTTTCCTCACCTGGGAGTTCCATATGCTAGTGAAATCACAGAACCAGTCTCTGTCTTAATCCCTAATAGCAATTTCATAAAGTTTTTGTGAGGAAATTACTTTGAAAATCTTAAATTCCTTTAAGGAATATGGGTTATTATCTTTATATTTAGTCCATGAGATCCCAGAGGAAACATATGTAAGTATACTCAAAGGAAGTTCCTAATTAGGGGGTTAAATTCTCAAAGCAAGAAGAAAATGATAAGGAGCACACAGAGTAAAATGATATTTGAAAGCAGAGTATTCATACATATTGCCTACATAAAATCTTCCCAGTCAAGAATCTCCTGACTCATTCTCAATCTCCTCCTCATTGTTTCCAAGGAAACAAAATAGCATTTGATGCTCTCCCCAAAAAGTACAACCCAGAAGTGATGCAGGCAGACAACAGGCATCTCTAGTCATCTTTAGTGAGGAAGAGCCTTAACCTCTACTTGCTACCCAAATGCACCCGCTTTTTGTTTAGACTTAATCCTTTCAATCAGTCAGTACCATGTGTGTGCCTGCCATGGCCAAGGAATTCAATACTCCCACACTATGTGCCTAGCATGATGCTATATGCTGGAGATAAAAAGAAAGAAAAAAGACAGCCCCTGCTCTCAAAGACCTTACAGCCTAATCGATGAGAGAAGTTGCACACAGACTACACACAGATGAGATATGAACAGGATACAGGAGAGAAAATATCAACAGAGGGAAGGTAATAACATTAAGGTTCTTACATAAGATGCATCACTAGCTGAGACTTGAAGGAAGTAAGAATACCTAAAAAGGGGAGATGAGGAGTTTCACAAATGGGGAATAGCAAGTGAAAATGCCCAAAGTTGGGGAATGGACTGTCTAGTATAGCAAGAAGGCCAGTGTTACCAGATAGTAGAATAAGGAGAGGGAAGTAAGGTGTAAGAAGACTGAAAAGATAGGAGGGGGCAAGGTTATGTGAGGCTTTGAACATCAAATGTAGAATTTCATATTTGATCCTGGAAGTGACAGGAAGGTACTTGAATTCATGGAATGGAGGGGGGGGTGGAATATCAGACATCATCTGACTTGTACTTTAGGAAGATCAATTTAATAGCTGAGTGGAGTATGCACTGGAATAGGAAGAGATCTGAGGCAAGGAGACCAAATAACAGGCTGTTGCAAAAGTAATTTAGGCACAAGGTGATGATGACCCATACCAGGGTTGTGGCAGTATGAGAGGCAAGAAGGGAAGAGGGGTATATAAAAGATGTTAGGAAGGTTAAACTCAAAAGGCCTTGATACCAGGTAGGATATTGGAAGCAAGAGTAAGGAGTTGAGGATGAACCCTAGATTTTGAGCCTCAATGACTAGGGAGATAGTAATATTCTCAACAGGAAGGAGGAAGTTAGGAAAAGAGGAGGGCCTGCCATGGCCAAGGAATTCAATACTCCCACAATGATATGCATCCATTTGTACCTGTAGAAGATACAATCAACCCTCAGAAATACCATCTTGTTTACTAAGCAACATGGGGGTCTTTGCTCCTCTCTAGACTCCATGAATCTTGACTCATGTCTGTTGCATTTCACAAGTTCCAGATATGCTTTTTCATTACCTATGTCTTGGGATATCCTTCATTACAGAGGAGCAAACTCAACTATAGATTCACCTCTGTACATTCAAAATGCCTCCCCAGATGTTATAGTTAGAGATATGTGCTGGGAGCGGGGAGAAGACACCAGGTTCAGTTTTGTGATTCCTTTGAAGACAAGTCTCTGTTGCAATTCAGACCAAGAAACTATGGATGAGAAGGAGGTAATGGAAAGACAAATTGAGAGTTACTTTGCCTATTAAGATTGTAACCTGTAAAATGAAGAGAGGAACAGCTGTCCAAATGGTTCTTCGAGAAAAAATAAGAGAATCCCATCCCCTGGGACCAATTCCTTCCAAATACAGGTGAAAAGGAGGTAACTGCCTGCAAACAGCAAAAGTCAAAGCACATAGAGAATGAATAACATCCCTAGAAAACACATAGATTCATAGGGTCATTCAATTCATAGGATTATAAAAGGGCTCTTAGAAATTCTTCAAACCGGGGTTCTTAGAGATCTATTAACTTGTTTTTCACATATTTGATAACCATTTTTCAAGGAAATTGGTTTCTTTTACAGTTCTCCGTATTTCATTTTATGCATTTATAAACACTAAGAAGGGGTCCATAGGCTTCACTAGACTACCAAAAGGGTCCAAGACCAGAAAGGGTTAAGAAACCCTACTTTAATCCTTTGACAGAGGAGAAAACTGAGTAATATAAGAATATACAAGGAGTAACCAGCAACACTGGTATTTGAACACCAATCTCTAAATTCAATGAGTGCTCTATTATCCTCTAACATAGGCTGGTACTGTCTGTCCAGAGGATACAAAGCCATTTACAGACACTTCACTTGTTCTTAACCTGAACAAGGCAAGAAGTAGTGCATTTACTGGCATTTCCAAAATAATTACCAACTTCCTGACTCTTTTCCTAAACCTTGGAAACTCAACCCTACCTTGGGGGTGAGGGGGTTAGGAGTAGGGAGTAGGGGTTGGGAGTGGTAGGCATGGTAGCTTTTTCATAGGGTAGAGTTAAGAGCCACAGACCTTTTCTCCAGTGAAAAGAGGAAAGAGAAAAACCCAAACAGAGAAGGCCATATTTATTTATTTATTTACTACTTACTTACTTACTTATTTATTTGAAAATTTTAAATCATTTTATTATTATTTTTTAAATTAACAAATGCTTGAGGGGGTGGAGCCAAGATGTCAGAGTAGAAACAGCTCATCCAAGCCACTCTGCCCCTAGATTTACTCCAAACTATGTAAAAGGGGACACTGAACAGCTTCTGAGACCCAGCACCCACAGAAGGACACAGAGAAGCTAACCTCCAGCTGAGGACAGCCCAGCAGCTCTGCAGGAAGGACCAGCGCAGGGGTCTGGGAGCCAGCAGCACTTAGCGCACAGATCATGGCCAGCCGAGCACAGGTCCTGTCCCTGTGAGTGGGGGTTTTAGCCCCAGGGCAGCATGGCCAGCAACTGGCTGGAGGGACCCCAGAACACCAGCATTTGTGGCAATTCCAGAATTATCAACATAGACAAAGTGAGAGGTTAGTGCCCTATGGACTTTGGGACCAGTATTTGGGGAACACGTTGGCTTCCTCCCCTGGGGGCTAGAAGCCTCAGAGGAGACAATCCATTTTGTAGTTTTCAGAAGCAGCTCCAGCTCCTGGCCTGCAAACTGTAGGGAGATCCAGTGATCAGTCTTGGGCGGGGGGGCGGGGGGTAATCGCTCTTGCTTTAACCTCCCTGGATCTGGATTGTGATCTGGGGTGGAGGTTGTGGGTGGGTTGCCAGCTTGCCAGAAATGGAAGTTGGCCCCCCAACATGTTCGGGACGAAAATTCCCCTATCTGGTGGCAAAGACATATTGTGGCAACAAGCCAAAAAGTCAAGTAATTAAGTGGGAGCATGCCAAGGCAAAGGTAACAAATTAAACAGAAAATGCAACCCTAGACTCCTACTTTGGGGGCAAGGAGGGTAGAAGCATGGAGCGGGACGAGGACTGTGAGGTCAGAAGTCCTGCTCCAAATGCCCCAGGGGAAAACATGAGCGGGTTGCAGGCCATAGAGGACCTTAAGAAGAACTTTAAAAATCAAATAAGAAAAGTGGAGGAAAAATTAGAAAGAGAAATGAGAAGGATGCAGGAAAAGTATGAAATGAGGGTCAACAGCCTGACTGAGGAAAACAACACCTTAAAAAATAGACTGACTCAAATGGCAAAGGAGGCCCAAAAGGGCAATGAGGAGAAGAATGCCTTAAAAAGTCGAATTTGCCAGATGGAAAAAGAATCTCAAAAGCTCACTGAGGAGATTCATTCCTTCAGAGTTAGACTGGAGCAAATGGAAGCTAATGACTTTATGAGAAATCAAGATGCTATTAAGCAGACCCAAACAAATGAAAGATTAGAAGGCAATGTGAAATATCTCATGGGAAAAACCACTGACCTGGAAAATAGATCCAGGAGAGACAATTTAAAAATTATTGGACTACCTGAAAGCCATGATCAAAGAAAGAACCTAAAAATCACCCTTCAAGAAATTCTCAAGGAAAATTGCCCTGATGTTTTAGATCCAGAGGGCAAAACAGAGGTTGAAAGAATCCACAGATCACCTCCTGAAAAAGATCCCCAAAAGAAAACTCCCAGGAATATTATAGCCAGGTTCCAGAATCCCCAGATCAAGGAGAAAAATACTCCAAGCAGCCAGGAAAAAACAATGTCAATATTGTGGAAACACAATCAGAATAGCACAGGACCTGGCAGCTTCTACACTGAAGGAACAAAGGGCATGGAATATGATATTCTAGAGGGCAGAAGAGCTGGGAATGAATCCAAGGATCACCTACCCAGCAAAACTGAGTATTTTGTTTCAGGGGAAAATATGGTCATTCAATGGAAAGCACTTTTGAGGAAAAAGCCAGAATTGAACAGAAAATTTGACATCCAGACACAAGAAGCAAGAGATGCCTGCGAAGGTAATCAGGGAAAAGAAATCAAAAGGAACTTATCAAAGTTGAACTATTTACATTCCTACATGGAAAAACAATAACTATGACTGAGGAAATCTTTCTCACTATGAAAATAATGGAAGAAGGGTGTATGGTCATGTGAATACATGTGTGAATGTGTGTGTATATGGTTACAGTTATATATGGATAGAGGGCATAGGTTGAATTTGTTAGGAAGGGAGGATACTCAAGGGGTGACGTGAGGTGAGGGAGGAAAGTGGCAGGAGGAGATGGGGAGAGACAGGGTAGGGTAAACTATCTCATGTAGAGGAAGCAGGGGGAAGTGGTTGCAGGGGAGGGGAAAAATAGGAAGGCAAAAAGGAGAAACCACATTCTCATTGAATTTGGTTCAGGGAGAGAATGACATACATACTAGGTGGGACATCTCAACCTACAGTAGAATGGGGGGAAGGGGGAGGAGAGGAGGGATGATGAGCGGGAGGGCATCCTTGGGGGGAGGGGAGGTTGGAAGTACCCACTATGGAAGAGGGACAGGATCAAGTGGGGAATGGACCAGGTAGGGGGGTGGGATGAGGGGGAGGGAATTATAAGCAGCCTTGCACAATATATCTACTATGATAATGTTTTGCATAGCTAGACATGTACAACATATACTGAATTACTTATCTCCCCAGAAGGAATGGGTGACAAGGGAAGAAGGAAATGGACCTGAAATTCAAGGTCTAAAGATTAAATGTTTCAAATATCTAAAAAATGCAATAAAACTTTATTTAAAAATACAAAAAACATTCTTAGTTGGAGGACTATAAAAAGGAAATAGGGGTGGACAGGATTTGACCCATAGGCTGCAGTTTGCAGACACCTGTTATAGTTCAAATGGTAGAAATTATGTTTCATCTTCCTTCTTTTGTGGTCTTGATTGTTTGATGCCTTGGTCAAAGATTGGAGGTTTTTCTGGATTGTTTCTACTCACATTATTGTTGTATTCATGGCACAAATTATTCTACTAGCTCTGCTAATTTTACTGTGCATCAGTTTATACAAATCTCTCTAACATATTTCTGATTTCTTATGGAAGCTAGGTGGTGAAATGATTAGAGTACTGGGCCCCAGAGTCAGGAAGACCTGAGTTCAAATTTCATTATTCAATTTCAATTTCATTACTTATTAACTGTGTAACCCTGGGCAAGCCATTAACCACTATTTGCCTTAGTTTCCTCAATTGTAAAATAGGCATAACAACAGTACCTATATCTCAGCATTCTTGTGGGAATCATATGAGATAATATTTGTAAAGTATTTTAACACAGTTCTTGCAATGTAGTGAATGCTGTATAAATGTTTGTTCCCTTTACACTTTCCCTTATGGCACCATAAAATTCTTGTACATGTATATAACACAACTTGTTCAGCCATTCCCCAGTTGATGATTATCTCTTTTGTTTCAAGTTCTTTGCTACAATTAAAAGTATGCCTATAAAAAAATTAACAAATGCTTCATTAACTTCTGGTTTAGATCATTCATTTCTGCCAAATTTTGAGTTACAGTTTTTTCCCCATTTTTCCCCTACACACCATCCCAGAATAGCAGTCCCACAAGATATCCCCTCATCCAATCTGCTCTCTCCCATATCTTCTCCCATATGCCCTTCGACTTTTCCATTAGAGCAAGGTGAATCTCTGTGCCCCAATGCCTGCACATCTTATCTCCCAAATACATGCAAAATAGTATTAATAATAGTATTTATATATATTTGAAACATTTACTTTTAAGACCTCGAATTTCAGATCCATTCCCTTCCTCCCTTGACCCCCATTCCCTCTGGGAAAATAAGTAATTCAGTATGTGTTGTACATGTATAGCTATGCAAAACATTACCATAGTAGATATATTGTAAAAGGCTGCTTATAATTCCCTCCCACCCATCCCACCCCACACCTGGTCTATTCCCTACTTTGATCCTATCCCTCTTCGAAAGTGGGTACTTCCAACCTCCCCTCCCCCCAGAATGCCCTCCCCTCCATCATCCCCTCTCTCATCCCCCTTCCCCCTACTCTCCAGCAGGGTGAGATATCCCATTTAGTATGTATGTCATTCTCTCCCTGAGCCAGATTCAATGAGAATATGGTTTTGCCTTTTTGCCTTCCTGTTCTTCCCCTCCCCTGCAACCACTTCCCCTTGCTTCTTCTACATGAGATAGTTTACCCTACCCTGTCTCTCCCCATCTCCTCTTGCCACTTTCCTCTCCCACCTCATAATTTCACCCCTTGAGTATCCTCCCTTCCCAACAAATTCAACCTATGCCCTCTATCCATATATAACTGTAACCATATACACACACATTCACATATGTATTCATATGACCACACCCCCTTCTTCCATTATTTTCATAGTGAGAAAGATATCATCAGTCACAGATATTGCTTTTCCATATAGGAATGTAAATAGTTCAACTTTGATAAGTTCTTTTTGATTTCTTTTCTCTGATTACCTTCTCAGGCATCTCTTACTTCTTGTGTCTGGATGTCAAATTTTCTATTCAACTCTGGTTTTTTCCTCAAGAATGCTTGAAAGTCCTCTATTCCACTGAATACCCATATTTTCCCCTGAGACAAAATATTCAGTTTTGCTGGGTAGGTGACCCTTGGCTTCAGTCCCAGCTCTTTTGCCCTCTGGAATATTATATTCCATGCTCTTTGATTCCTCAGTGTAGAAGCTGCCAGGTCCTGGGCTATTCTGATTGTGTTTCCACAATACTGAAATTGTTTCTTTCTGGTTGCTTGGAGCATTCTCTCCTTGATCTGGGGATTCTGGAACCTGGCGATAATATTCCTGGGAGTTTTCTTTTGGGGATCTTTTTCAGGAGATGATCTGTGGATTCTTTCAACCTCTGTTTTGCCCTCTGGGTCTAAAACATCAGGGCAATTTTCCTTGAGGATTTCTTGAAGAGTGATTTCTAGGTTCTTTCTTTGATCATGGTTTTCTGGTAGTCCAATAATTTTTAAATTATCTCTTGTGGATCTATTTTCCAGGTCAGTGGTTTTCTCATGAGATATTTCACATTGCCTTCTATTCTTTCATTTGTTTGGATCTGTTTAACAGCATCTTGATTTCTCATAAAGTCACTAGCTTCCATTTGCTCCAGTCTAACTCTGAAGGAATGAATCTCCTCAGTGAGCTTTTGAGATTCTTTTACCATCTGGCAAATTCAGCTTTTTAAGGCATTCTTCTCCTCATTGCCCCTTTGGGCCTCCTTTACCTGTCTATTTTTAAGGTGTTATCTTCCTCAGTCAGGCTGTTGACCCTCATTTCATACTTTTCCTGCATCCTTCTCATTTCTGTTCCCAATTTTTCCTCCACTTCTCTTATTTGATTTTTAAAGTCCTTCTTAAGGTCTTCTATGGCCTGTAACCCACTCATATTTTCCTTTGGGGCTTTTGGTTCAGGATTTCTGACCTCACAGTCCTCTTTCTGTTCCATGCTTCGATCCTCTTTGCCCCCAAAATAGGAGTCTAATGTTGCATTTTTCTGTTTATTTTGTTTCCTTTGCCTTGGCATGTTGCCACTTAATTACTTGACTTTGGGGCTTGTTGCCACAGTAGGACTCTGCCCCCAGACAGGGGAGCTTCTGTCCCAAACCTGGGGTCTTCACAACTTCCAATTCTGGAAAGCTGGATACCCACCCCACGACTTCCACCCTAGACCACAGTCCAGATCCAGGGAGGTTAAAGCAAGATCAATTACCCCCCAAGACTGATCTCCCTACTGGATCTCCCTACAGTTCGCTGGCCAGGAGCTAAAGCTGCAGCTGAAACTGCAAAAACGGCATGTCTCCTCAGTGGCTTCTAGCCCCTAGGGGAGGAAGCTGACCCGTTCCCCAAATACTGGTCCCAATGTCCATAGGGCACTAATCTCTTACTTTGTCCTAGGCATGTCTATGTTGATGATTCTGGAATCACCACAGCTGCTGGTGTTCAGGGGTCCCTCCAGCTGGCTGCTGTCCCACCACCCTGGGGCTAAAACCTCACGGGGACCTGGGCTCGGCTCCAGGTGTGCTGGGCTGTCGGCTCCCAGAGCATTGTGCTGGCCCTTCCTGCAGGGCTGCTGGGCTACCCTCAGCAGGAGGTTAGCTTCTCTGTGTCGTTCTGTGGGTGCTGGGGCTCCAGAAGTTGTTCAGAGTCCCCTTTTACATGGTTTGGAGGTAATCTGGGGGGAGAGTGCCTTGGACATGTTGTTTCTAGTCAGCCATCTTGGCTCTGCCCCCAGAAGGCCATATTTAAGCAAGGGAATATTTGTCCCTCAGAATTTCCTCAAGGAGAACTTTATTTCATTGCTGGGAGAGTAAGGAGAGAGTGGCACATCTCATCTAATTAAACAGCACTTAAGAAAACTCATCTGAATATGATTTCCCTTAATTAAAAAAAATTAATTAAATAGTCTCTCCTATGAGGCATCAATGTTGCACAAAACTGAAGAGCCAGGGATCTAGGATACTAGTATGTAATTCTAGGGACCCTGTAGATTCAAAGTAGACCTAAAGAGGAGATCTCAGGAAGTGAAATAAGAGAGGGTCCCCAAAGTAAAACACAAGTTCAGAGGTCAAAGGAAGGATCTGCTTTCCGGTTCATGGTCATCACAAAGGGACCAAAAGTCTTCAGAAGTTAATTCACTAATTAACATGGATTGTTTTGATGTAGGGATTGGAACAAAGTCCAAGTATCTTCTAAGAGAACACCCTCTCAAAGCAGATGAAATATGAAAGTCAAAACCAAGGAGAAATCAAAAGGGTTGCATTCTTAGATTCAGTAAGGCTGAGCTTAAACATCTCATTAAAGAAAAAAAGGCATCTCCATGTTCAATTTATATTTGAGTGGACAAATCCAGGTTTCTGAGAGAGGTGCCATTTTTTTAAGTGCTTGCTCCACTAAGGAGAAAAAAAAAACTGAGTTAAAATAAATGTTCTGTCGGCAGAGTGATTGATGCAGAAAGGGAGACAGCAAGGCTGAGAATGCTCTGCTGCATCCCCACTCTCAGAAGGAAAACAAGGGGAATTAATGTTTGGCAAAGAGAGAAAAGCAAATTTGCTGGAGAGGAAGGAAGGGTCGGCCAGGTCTGGTTCGCCGAATCTCAAATGAAACGAAGTGAGAGCGAATAGACCACTACCAAAAATATAAAAACCACAGTATCTCCTTTGCCTTACTCCCTCTGCCCCTCCTCCCCAAAAAGGTTCCTCCATTTCCAGGCAAGCAAACTAAAAAATGAAAATCCAAAATACCTTCCCAGGAAATACCCTCCAGCAGTAGCTAAAACAAAATATCTATTTTAATGGGGTAGTGAATACTCTGGCTCAACTTTCTGTTTGAGAATGCATAGATTTAACTCTTCTCTTCGGTCTTAGTCAGCTGCTCCCATCTAAAATTCCTGAGTAAGCCACCTCTGGGATAGCCCACAAACCTATTCCTTCCTCTCTCTCTCTCTTCCCACTTGCCATGGCACTAATTAAGGCTTTCATTACCATCTCACATCTTTCTACCTCCAACATCCTCCATTTCCAATCTAGCAGTCTTAAAATCACCAGAATAATCTTTTTCTAATGCAAAGTTCTTGTCATGCCACTTCCTTTGCTCAAAAGTCTTTCTCTGCTGTTCAGAATTTAAGGACTTCCTTTTTCCTATAAAGTTCAAACTACCCTTCCAGACTTACTTTTATTCCTATCAATGCATTTCACTTTTTAGTCCAAATATACTATTCTCTGCCTCTCCCAAACATGCCTGCCAATTTTCTGACCTCTTGTCTTATATCTGGAATGTTTTCTGTCCACCATCTTGCCTACCTGTCCTTCAAAAGTTCAATTTAATGAAGGCTTCCCAGATCCCCCAAAGGTAATGATGTTCTCTTCTCAGACTTCATATAGCCCACGTTTTATAATCCTCTAGTATTCTTATCCTGTCATATTGTGAATTATTCCCATAGTATAATACTTGGGTCTTATCCCTCTACTAGACTGTTAAGTTTTATGAGTACGGGAATTATATCTCATCTAACCTGGTATCTCCCACTATAGATAGTCCAATGGTCTGCACAAAGAAGTAAGTCAAAGAATGTTTGTTCAATGAAGTAGTACCACTATAATTTTCCTAAAATACATCTGATATCACCCTCCTACTCTTTAATTTACTGTGACTCTCTATTACCTCTGGGATAAAATCTAAAATGCTACTATTTGGAATTTAAAACTCTTCACAACCAGTCCCCTTCCTATCTGTCTAGACTTTTTACATGTTACTCCCCTACATGCACTCTAAATTTAAAGCCACACTGGTCTATTTACTGTTTCCCCCCAAATGATGTTCCATTTCCTACCTCTATATCTCTCTACTGGCTGTCTCCCATGTCTGGAATATATTCCCTCTTCACCTCCACATGTAGGAATACCTGGTGTCATTCAAAACTCATCAAAATGCATCATTCTGCACAAAATCTTTTTTCTTATCTTCCCAGTTGTTCATACACTCCTCCCAAAACTACCTTATATTCATTTCGTATATATTTTACATATACTAATATAGCCCAGTATGAAAACACCTCTAACTGTCCTCAGCCTTTCTCCCTGGTCTGGGACCAGGATAACTCACTTTACTTATACCCACTTTGATAGGTCAAGGTAGTTCCCCAGAGGGGTAGCCACATGACTACTACATTAGCTTTTAAAGTACTGGGACTAATCCTTGTGAGTAGCTATTTCCACCAGGACTACAGCTCATTAGCCCCCACCAATTTATTTCCTATTTTAAAAAATCAGCCACTAATTATCTTAAACAAAATATTTGCTGAAAGTGCAAAGCAAACAAATAATATTTAATAACATTCCACTCATCGACCTCAAATGTACACTCCATTCAATGCACCCATGGACCAATGCATAGTGTCTGTGGGAATGTTGAAAACATACCTAAAATTCCAGGATAGGAAAGGACACATACAGGGAACACACATGCCCATGATAACTCATAGTTGTCCATTTTGGTGTCTTCTTCCTGTCTGAGGAATTGACCATAAAAGTTATTTCATAAGCATATCTTTTGTATTGAAAAAATGTTTCCACTACCAAGCTAAGCTGATCTGGGCTGTGTTTGATTAACTTCACTAGGTACAGCATTTCAGCTGGACCAGTCAGGAAACTGAGCTAATTTTCTGAATCTGTGATTCCCTGAATCTCTGCACCTGAGTAATTTCTATGTGCAGCTGGACTTACTTTCCAGCAGCAATCACAGCATTCATCAATTTGAGTTTCAGGTTGAGCTTATACCTTCAGTTGAAGTTATGCTAAAGCAGGCAAAATGTTTTCTTTTCCAAGATACTTCTTCTTCCCCACCTCTCAGCAACAATGGATAACAATGCAGAAAAGTATCTTTTCTTCTCCTATTCTCAGCAGCAAATCATACTAGAAAACAGAGAATATTCTCTTTCTACTCATTTTTTTCTCAGAAGTGGGTAGCAGAAGAGAACAATCCAGTCTCATTTTGGACACCCAATCTGCCTAGAAACTTGTAATGGTCAGGGATGGGGCAGAATGGGAAGAGGGAGAGAGACAGAGATAGAGACTGAGAGAGACAGACAGACAGAGAGAGAGGGAGAGGGAGGCAGAGATAGGAAAAGGGAGAGAGAGATTGTTATTGTCTCTCTTTGACACAGTATATGTATGTATATTTACCTTTCTTGATTCTGTAGTTGGGTCATCTCTATCACTGATCCCACCTTAGCTTAAAATTAGTAACAAAATTCTCATCTTCTTTCTATAATCAGGCAAATCTTATTTATCTCATAATCATAGAATAATTCTGGCATCCATATATCCTTAGTTAAAAGTTCTCAAATTTTTATATGGAAATCACTGAAGAATACATACTGTGTTCTCTATTTACTTCACTATTCTACAACCTGTCATATGCAAATAAGCAACTGCTGTCTTAGAACATTGAGTCATACTTAATTCAGGAAGTGCATCTCTTAACACTCTAAAGATCCTCTGTCCCCAGACAAGTGAACTATCAAGGCAAATTGAACAAATGTTTTTCTCAGAATCAGATTTATGTCCCAGATAACTAAACTATTTTTTAAATTTTTTTATTTAAACAAATGCTTTATTAACTTCTGTTTTACATCATTCATTTCCGCCAGATTTTGAGTTACAATCATTTTCCCCCCTTGTTTTTCCCCTACCCACCCTCCCAGAATAGTAATCCCGCAAGCTATCACTTCCTCCAATCTGCTCTCTCCCATATCTTCTCCCATACCCCCTTCGACTTTTCCATTAGAGCAAGGTGAATCTTTGTGTCCCAATGCCTGCACATCTTATCTCCCAATTACAAGCAAAGGAGTATTAATAATAGTATTTATATATATTTGAAACATTTAATCTTAAGACCTTGAATTTCAGATCCATTTCCTTCCTCCCTTGTCACCCATTCCCTCTGGGGAGATAAGTAATTCAGTATAGGTTGTACATGTTTAGCTATGCAAAACATTATCATAGTAGATATATTGTACAAGGATGTTTATAATTCCCTCCCACTCATCCCACCCCACACCTGGTCCATTCCCTACATGATCCTGTCCCTCTTCTAGAGTGGGTACTTCCAACCTCCCCTCCCCCCAAGGATGCCCTCCCATCCATCATCCCTACTCTCATCCCACTTCCCCCTATTCTGCTGCAGGTTGAGATATCCCATTTAGTATGTATGTCATTCTCTCCCTGAACCAAATTCGATGAGCATGTGGTTTTGCCTTTTTGCCTTCCTATTCTTCCCCTCCCTTGCAACCACTTCCCCTTGCTTCATCTACATGAGATAGTTTACCCTACCCTGTCTCTCCCCATCTCCTCTTGCCACTTTCCTCTCTCACCTCATAATTTCACCCCTTGGGTATCCTCCCTTCCCAACAAATTCAACCTATGTCCTCTATCCATATGTAACTGTAAACATATACACACACATTCACATATGTATTCATATGACCACATACCCTTCTTCCATTATTTTCATAGTGAGAAAGATTTCATCAGTCACAGTTATTGTTTTTCCATGTAGGAATGTAAATAGTTCAACTTTGATAAGTTCCTTTTGATTTCTTTTCCCTGATTACCTTCTCAAGCATCTCTTGCTTCTTGTGTCTGGAGGGCAAATTTTCTATTCAGTTCTGGTTTTTTCCTCAAGAATGCTAAACTATTAAGGGTTACTCTTTTATACTTGCATGTACACATGTTGTTTCTCTCATTAAAATATAAATTCCTCTACTGCAGGTACTGTTACACTTTTTTTCTTAGTATATCCAATCCTTAGAACGGTGCCTGGACTATGGAAGGTGTTTAGTATGTGTTTGTTCATTAATTGATTTATTTTGAATGAGTAAGTACATGAGCAAAATAAAAACTTCCAACTTTCCTGTGCTCCTCTGTGTTCTCTAAACAAAGGTTACTGAAAACCCTACTCATTTCCTCTGGAAATCCTACTTTGTCATACTGAGGCCACTGAAAGACTCTAGTCTAGAAAGTGAAATTCTTTCCCCCATTGCTCCTTCCATCTCTTCTTAATCAGGGGCAAATTCTATGGGCCAGCTTCAACCTTTCTGAAAACATGACCTTTTGGCCAGAACCTATTTGTTATTTACTTGTCTGACAGAAATGAAGGTTTGTGCAGAATAATTTAGAGGACTAAATTACAGAATATTGAAAAGGTCAAATTTTTATAAGGGGGCTTCATTTCCTCCAAGTTATTTGGATAATGGCATTCTATGTTAGACAAGAAAAGGATGTATTTAAGTAGTCTATGAAATGTCTATGCTAGAGACTGAGCTGACAGAAAACAAAACAAAAACAGAGTGATAAACCATTCTTATTTTATTTATTAAAACCCATAATCTACTTTTTGTCTTTACAATAGGGAACTTCTAGTTTTTCTAAGCCACAGACCATTCATATGGACAAAATGCTGCCCTCTCTCCCCCTCTTCCAACAAAAACAACAAAATTCACCTACTCATCCTTTCCAAGTCAGGAAAAATTAGTCACTCAGTTAATAAATATTTATTAAGCACCTACTATGTACCAGACACTGTGCTAATCCCTGAAGATACAAAGAAAGGTAAAAGATAGTCCTTCCTCTTGAAGAAGGTATCTAATGGGGGATACAGCATGCAACTATGTAAAAACAAGCTAGATACAAGATAAAGTGGAAATAATCAATAGAGGGGGGCACTAAAATTAAGATGGATTAGAAAAGGTCTCCTATAGAAGAGGGTTTATTAATGGGGACTTAAAGGAAACCAGGAAGCCAGAAGATGGCTATGAGAAAGGGAGCATACTACTAAAGAGGGAGAGTTGGTGAAAATGCCTAAAGTCAGGAGAAGGCCAGTGTGACTGGATTGAAGAGGACATGGTAGGATTATGAAGAGCTTTGAATGTCAAACAACAGATTTTGCATTTAGTCCTGGAAGTAATAGGGAGCCACTGGAGTTTATTGAGTTTGAGGATGACATGATCATACTCATGCTTAAGGGAGATCACTCTGAAAGTTGATTAGAGGAATGAACAAAAAACTGTGTCAAGCAAACTATTGTTAAAGTCTAGGCATAAGAGGATGAAGAACTGAACCAGGGTAGCAGCAGAGGGAGGAAGAGGACATATATGATGGATGTTAAGAAAATAAAATCAATAGAATCAAGATGAACCAGAAAGTATGTTACTTTTAATGACCCAAGTGAGCTAACCTCTTATGTTTTTTATTCAATGCAATTAGAAACTTCTTTCAGGCCAGAAAAAAACACATAGATATGGTTTTATTCTAGATACAAATGCTTTATGGGACCACTAGGGCCAAACCCTACCCTCATTTCATTGTTCAAAAAAAATTCTGGCACAGAAAAAGGCTTAAGTCATCATTAGGATTCCAACTCATTACAAATGAAATGGTTCATTCTCATTTCCCATTATATCATAAACTAGTTACATTTATGGTAGTGGGACAGAACTTCACCTTGACTTCTGCCTCAGTTGCTAGGACTGTTCAACTGCTAAGCTGAAAGTCAAGAGGTAAAAGATGTGTTGTCAACCACAACCTATCCAGATGCTTAAGTGTATAGCATGCACAGCTGTACCTTCCATCACTACCACCTCCCAGGAACACTCTCTATTTTTCAGAGCAAATAAACTAAGCATAGAAATACCAGGTCTACAGGATGGTGTTAATGCAATTCAATAAATATTTCTAAGAGCCTACTAGGCATACAGCACTGTGGTAGGCATTAGGAATACAAAGGCACAAATTAAAACAACCCCTGCTTTCAAGGAGCTTATATGTTACTGGAAGGAAACAACATAATTGCAAATAAATGTACAACAAGGAAAATTGAAGAGAAGGCAAATATTCACCACTAAGGCAAGGTTGTGAGGAGTGGGAGGACCTTACAGCCATCAGACCTGAGTTAAGCTCTGAAGAAAGTTATAGATTCTGTGAGGTAGAGTTGAGGAAGGGAATCATTCCAGGCATGAGTAACGGCCTATGTAAATGCACAAGAGCAGGAGATGTAATTTCCCCTTCAGAGAATAGCTATTAGTGCAATTCACAAAAGAAGCAAGATGAAACAAGATAGGAAGAATTGTTGGGAAAGAGATTGGGTAGGGTCTTAAATACTAAGCAATAGAGTTAGTGTATAGGCAATAAGTGGTCCCTAAACAGAGATAGAATGATTAGGGTTATGTTCTGAGATGATTATTTTGTTTTGTTTTTTGGAGGGCAATTGGGATTAAGTAACTTGCCCAAGGTCACACGGCTAGGTTTTTTTGTTTGTGTGTGCGTTAAGTGTCTGAGGTCAGATCCAAACTCAGGTCCTTCTGACTCCAGGGCCGACGCTCTACCCACTGTGCCACCTAGCCGCCCAGGATGATTATTTTTAGCAACTGTTTAGATGGAGAATTATTTGTTCAGATATAGCTGCCTATCATTCCCTGAAGACCTCAACTGCTGAGCACATCCCAGAGCCCAAGAAAGAAGCCAAGCCCAATGCCTGAGCCAACATCCTAAACAATGACTCAACCCAAGCAGTCACCACACTTTCCTCCCCAGACTCAAGGTGTTGCTTTGGCCCTGGAACTCAGGAATAAAACTTAGACTCATGATTTATTAGTGGGCCCATCACTGTTCACTGCACTGAAGAATAAACAAACAGAAAGATGGCAGAATAATAAATCAAAGACACAAGGTGCAGCAGTAGATCAAGGTAGGAAACAAGCTACATTTAAAGAGGGAAAAAATGATTTCAATTTAGTCTAGAAGTCAGAGGATCTTCAACACAACCATAAAGGAGCAGTCCACCCAATAACCATAACTGGGACAAGGAACAGGGCATAAACTTGAACTATCAGAGAGTCGTGGGTACCTGCATAACTGCAAACACCATTGAAGTGTGGTACCATCAGCAATAAGGACTTGCTAAGAACCCATCAGCTTCTGGACTCCCAATGCAAGGAATCAGAACATCTCAAAGACATAGTCTTGCCTTTGGAAGCTTGTGAATTATCATGAGTTAGCTGCCATATTTTGTAACAACATCTACATCCAGCCACCTCCAGTTTTGATTAAACTGGGGCTTCTGAGGAGCAAATCAAAAAAAATTTTAAACCAAGTTTCAAAAATTGAAATCACCAAACCCAGAAGGGCTTCATAGTTGTGAGATAGAAGATCTCAAACCAAGCTTTTTGGTTTTGGTTTTTTTAGGTGAATATTAAATCTATTTTTAAATTCAAGTATTTATTTTTAGTTTTCAACAATCACTTCCATAAGTTTTAAATTTTCTCCCCATGAACACTTGCAATCTAACACCACATCTAAGGCTATATCCCAAAGACATCATAAAAATGGGGAAAAGACCCATATGTACAAAAATATTTATAGCAAGTCTTTTTGTGGTGGCCAAGAACTGGAAATCAAGGGGATTCCCATCAACTGGGGAATGGCTAAACAAGTTGTGGTATATGAATGTAAGGGAATACTATTGTTCTATAAGACATGATGAACAGGCAGACTTCAGAGAAACCGGGAAAGACTTATATGAACTGATGCTGAGTGAGGAGAGCAAAACCAGGAGAATGTGGTACACAGTAACAGCCACAGAGCATGCAAGGACTGATTTTGATAGACTTAACCCTCCTCAGCAATGCAAGGACCTAAAACAATTCCAAAGAATACACAATGGAGAGTGCCAGTCACATCCAGAGAAAGAACTATGGAATGAGAATGCAGAGTGAAGCAGACTATTTTCTTTTTGGTTTTGTTTCATTTTTTTTGTCTTTCTCATGGTTTTTCCCATTTGTTATAATTCTTCTGTTCAACATGACTAATGTGAAAATGTGTGATAGGAATGTATGTGTAGATCCCATATCAGATTTCACACTAAGTTTTAAGAATTGTCTTATATAGGTTGCCTAAGAAAAGGCTGATCTTTTTGTGACTGATGAATGAATCACTGGACTTCTGTAAGTTGCTTTGACCTTAAGTGTGGCTTCTGCCCAAGCAGACCCTGACACATGTGGTAATCCATCAGTTAAGAGGATAGTATAATAATTTCTAGGTTGACTGTTGTAAGGACCAATCAACCAAGGAGAACCTCTTTGACAAGACTTCATTCTGGAAAATCTGAGATTTGTATGAATTGATATAAACTGAAGTGAGCAAAACTAGGAAATCATTGTACAAAGTAAGAATATCATGATGATCAACTGTGAAAGATTTAGCTATCCTGATCAATATAATGATACATGAAAGTTCCAAAGGACTCATGTTGAAAAATGCTATTCACCTCCAGAAAGAGAGAAGTGATGAACTCTGAGTGCAGATTGAAGTATATCATTTTTATCTTTCTTGGATTTTTTGCAACATGGCTACTATGGAAATATGTTTTGCATAGCTTCATATTTATAATGGGTACCATATTGCTTGCCTTCTTAGTGGGTGAGGAAAGACTAGAAGGAGTGAGAACACTTCAAACTCAATTTTTTTTAAAGTTAAGGATAAAATATATATAATTTTTTAAAAAAGAAAATGGCTCCTTCTGGGTTCAAATTTTAATTTAAGCCATTTTATGACCTCATGTAAGTAACATAAGCCTTCCCTGACTCGCCTAGATGTTAAAGATCTCAAATTTCTCAAAGCACGTTCCCTCCACTTTCCTTTTTTACTTTTTTCACCCTCAATTATAGCAATTATGTGTGTTTGTGCCCCTCCTCCTTCTCAGATTATATGCTCCTTGAGGGAAAGATCTGTGCCCCATCCATCTTTGAATCCCTAGCATAATACTTGCAAAAACAGCACCTTTTACGTATTAGTCATATGCTATAATGGGAAGAACACAAGAATTAGGGTGAGAATGTCTAGGCTCAAATATTGACTTTGCTACTAACCAAGTGTGTAATCTGGTGAAACTTTTAGCTGCTGAAGAGTGTGAGATGGCAATACAATAGGGAAAATGCACAATATTATAGAAGTGCATTAGGAAATGTCACAACACAGAACTGTGGGGAGCATTTGTTGGATGGATGGACAAACAGATGGATGAAGAGGAGAAAGGGCTGAGGTCAAATGGAGGAGAGATCATTGCCAGCTATGGGAATCAAGTGGCATCTGATACATTTATGGATGAAAGGAATCCTTGGGAGAAATGAAAGTAGAGCTAGCTGAGATCTCTTCCAAAGAGGAGGCTTTCCTAATGCGCAGTGCTGCCATTATTGTTTCACAGATGCATACATACAATCAGTTCTCAAAACCCATGTGAGTAAAGTGAATAGAGCATCAACCCTGGAGTCAGGAGAGCCTGAGTTCAAATCTGACCTCAGACACTTGGCACACTTTTTAGCTATGTGACCTTGGGCAAATCACTTAACCCCAATTGCCTTGCCTTTCCCCCTCCAAAAAAAAAAAAACCCACATGTGCACATATAAGAAAGGGGAATATATGGAAATTCTATGCCCTCTCTTCATTCCTACATTCACAGTTCCTACATTCACAGTTCAAGAAAGGTAATATTTGGTCCAGAAGATATGCATCTATTCTAAGGGAATATGAATAAAAGGGAAATATGGGACTGTCACCACTTGGGATGACTTTCATTATAGCAGCAGCCTCATCAACACACAAACTTTCAGAATGCTCTGCAGGGTTTTATTTATTCCCCACCCAGCCACTCCAAGAAGACCAGCTTCTAATGGGAATATTTACTGTTGAATTTGCTGAAAACTTGGGAAAACATAAAAATTGTTTTGAAAAGACTGTGACAAAGTAGCTTACCAACAAAGGTAAGAGGTAGGAACAAATTTGTCATTAAAACCCTCCCCAGGGCCTTTAAGGGAATGACTACTGACCTAAGTGGTCAAAAGTTCTGAAAGATAAATCAACCTTTACAGAATGATTACAAAAGGATTCTTTACTGTTCCAAATTTAAATTCAAGGCATTATAAAGTTTCATCCACTCCCAGTCATGTATTTCTAGCATGGGTTGTCTTAGATGTCACTGCAATACCATGTGGTAGAGAACAAACTTAAAGCAAAAACCTGGCTAATTTGGGGGTGTAGGAGCTATATATATATATATGAACCTTACAAATTAAGTCTTGGAAACATAAGGACTCCCATACCATAGTCTTTCCTACAGAGAGATTTGCCTCTCACCCAAGGCTTATCAAAGCATTTGTGGAGCCCCTTTTCCTTTCCTGAAGCAACTAGCTGGCATAGTATCATGCTGGACTCAAGAAGCCCTGAGTTTGAATCCTGCCTCAGATACTTACTAACTATATAACCCTGGGTATATCAGTTAATCCCCGAGCTTCAGTTAAATGAAGATAGTAATGGTACTTAACTCCCAGAGTTGTTGTGAGGAACAAATAAAATAGCATATGTAAAGTGCTTTGCAAAGCTTAAAGCTCTGTTAGTTATATCTTGTTATTATATCTTGTTAGTTATATCTTGTTATTATATCTTGAGCATACTAATGTTGAACCAGCAGTATTCTATCATTTTCCTTTCCCAGTTCAGTCAGTGAGAGATGCAATAATGGACTAGAGAGGGACTGATAGCATTAGCTGAGACAGATTTTTTTTAATGTAACCTCCACACATTTTTAGATACAGTCAACATGGGAAATTCTTTTACTTGAATACGTATATGTATGTGCATATGTGTGTATGTGTATGTATACATATATTTGTTACATTGCTTTCTTTTCCTTTTTTCCAACTGGGAAGCAAGAGGGCAAGGAGAGACAGTGATAAGGCAGCAAAAAAAAAGGGAAACAAAAGAAGAGGGTCATTGATCCATGTTTTAAAAAAAATTTGAGAGAACACAACATAAGAAAGGCCGGAAAGAAGGTCAGAGAAACAGGATAGCTTAAAAGCTATGAGTTTAACTTACTATAAAAAAAAACTTTAAAAGGAAAACAAGCTGTACATAAACTGTTTTGAAAATGTGGTCGGGAATATTTGGAGGTCCTTGAGACCATTATAGGAGGTCTGTGATGTCAAAACTATATTCATAATACTATTAAATACCACTACTACAAATACTACTAAAACTTTTTAAATTTATAATACATTAACATAAACAGATATAACCCACATAAACAAAAGCTCCTTGGGGTCCTCAATAATTGTTAAGAATATAAAGGGGTCCCTAAACCAAGAAGTTTGAGAACTACTGTTCTACATAACAGACAGAGTTTCATGTGAAATGCTTTCTCTACTTGACTATTAATATAGAAATGCACATTCAATTTGATGTTTCTTGAATTCGGAATAAAAAATTTTTATGAAAGAATGTAAGTTCCTTGAGAATTGTGTATTATTTCATTCTTTACATTTGCATCCTAGTGCCCCAAACAGTGACTGGCATATAGTTGGCACTTAATAAATGCTTGTTGGTTAATTGGTTGGCTTTGAAGGTTCAGCTGGAGGAATTCTGTGGGATGTCATGTACTAGTCCTCTACCTAACCACCTCGTAGATGGCAATCTATTATTATACTAAATGAGTAGTTAGTGTTACCCCCACCCCCACCCCACCATGTTAACAGAGTAGATTTAGTACGGGGCAAGACATATAATGGAAACTCAATGAATAAATGAATTCTCATGGGAATTAACAATGCCTAGTTGCAAAATAGTTCTTCAGATGAAAAAGTAATAGAAAGAAGGGAGAGATGTGCTTCTCTCTGCCTCAGTTACACAGATAGTACCAATGCTTAAATCTTTGTTCACTCAATTAATTCTGCTCCCCATTTATGAATGAATGCAAGCTTCAGACCTTCTTGGCCCTTTTTTCTTACTTTCTTCTTCCTTTTCTTCCTCTTCCTCCCCTTCCTTCTTCTTGGGTAGGGATTTGTAGTGAAAGAGGGGATCCTCAGAAACCCAGGTTCAGACTGAGTTCATGAGCTTTGAAAAAAGGAAATAATAGAATAAATATCTTCAGAGAGGTGTCATCTGAAGATTTGCATTACCCTCTCTACCTTTCACCTGACCTCTAGGCTTAAGGGGGAACAAAAGAGGTAGATATCTTAACTCTTGAGCTCCTAACCACTGCATCTTGCTTCTTCCCAGTAGCAGGTCAAACTTGCACTGAGATGCACCCCTACTTTCTGGGAGACAGCCACAGTACTCCTTGGCAATACCAATAACAGCTTGATCACAGAATGGCTCTTGTTCCCAATGGAAAGCCTTCGGTGCTGTTCTCAGAGATAATTAGAAAGTGAGTTGAGACAGTCCTCGTTGACTGCCACTGAATCAGGGAAGACATTACAAATGTGGTTTTCCTTCCATTTCCTACGTCCACCTCTGCCTTTTGAAAAACTACCCTCCTTTCTAGGCCTAGATCAAATGTTATCTCCTATATGAAACTGTTCCTGATCTTCCTTAGCTCTCTTTAACTGCTATAGCATCTTGTATACCTAGTAGTAAGCATTTAATAAATATTTTTTTTTACTGACTAGTAAGCTCTTAATAGCAAAGTCCATTTCTCACTCATTTTTGTATCTCATATGAGACCTACTATAAAATCTCAGACATAGTAAGCACTTAGTATATATTGCTGTGAATATTGACTGGGAAACTTCCCAATCTATTGAGCCTCTTAATCCACTTAATAAAATGACAAAGCTTTCAGACTTTGAGTAACCTCTTTGTTGAATGTAAGGGAAAGATAGCAGAGATAATGAGACATAAGGGTACACCTAACCCCCTCCCCACTTCTGACTTTGAATGGTTGCTTTTGTTAATTTTAAGATAGGTCCCTCTTAGATTTTTAGTAGGTAGAATTTCAGCTTGTAAGAACATCAAATTCTGAATGACTCATTTGCAAATACACAAGGAAACTTGACTGAGGATAAGCAAAGATAATTTCTCTGTCCTGGTACCCCTTTCCTCTAATCCAGAGATGGTCCTTGGGTGTGACCTCTTCACTGAACCCAAGTTTTACAGAACAAATTCTTTTATGAAAGGGATTTGTTCTGTGAAATTGGGATTCAGTCACAGCGCTGCACTTGAGGACCTAGAGGGCCACATGTGGCCTTGAGGTCACAGATTCCCCACTCCTGCAGTCTAGCCATTTACTCACATGGGCAAATGGAAAGGACCGGAAGCTTCAAAATGGAGGAGTTGATGCTTCAAAGAATTAAGCTATGAAGAAAGTTAAGATGGTTATATTTTACTTTCTAACAAAGAAAAGTAAAGGAGTAAGAGGGCATTTTTCTCTCTCCCCCACCACACACTGGCTATGCTCTCTTACAGAAGAAGCATAAGGCATCATCCAGGCACACAGTAGAGTCAAGTAGGTGAAAGTAGTAGACAGTCTAGTACCTAAAGCTGAAATACTAATTGGAAAATGGCAGACCTTAGAGTTGAGACTCAAAGAGGCATAGAATTGGAGAAGTTCCTGATGATCATAGGTGTGGGTTTTGACTCTTTCTAAAATGTCTATCAGTGTCTTATACCAGAATTTCAACTGAGCCCAAAGCTGAAGACAGTGGTTGCCACAACCAAGTCCTGAAGCCATGAATCCTATCCTTTGGCAGGTAGTAAGTAGTGAGGAGGACAGCAGAAAAATCCATTCAGCAGAAATGTCATACTCCTTAAGAAGCAGTTTCAGGACATCATGATAAGATAGCACTGGCATCAGAGGCAGGTCTAAAATGTCATCTGAAAGTGGCATCCACTTACATTTCATGATTTTTCTTAATTGCTCCTGGCATACTGCAAATGGGTCACTAAAACTCTGAAAGCTCTGGACCTTTGTCAAATAAATTGGGAGGACTCAGTTGATGAGGGATTTCCTTAACAATCCCCTACTATAAAAATATTTTTTAAAATGATAAAAATTATATGAAGATAAGAAAAATTCTCAGGGCTGCTGGATGGTGCATTGAATAGAGCACTGTCCCTGGAGTCAGGAGGACCTGAGTTCAATCCAGCCTCAGGCACTTAACACTTACTAGCCATGTGATTGTGGGCAAGTCACTTAATCCCAACTGCCCTTCCTTCCCCCTCCAAAAAGAAAAAAAAAAAAAAGAAAAAGAAAAGAATTACATTCTCCTCGTATGGAAAATGTAGTGCTCTCTAACCTTCTAAGCTGTTCCTCATAGACATTCTCCTTTCCTAGTTTCAGACTATACCATTTATATTAGCCAATATTAGATACTATTCTTCTCATCTGCAACAGCCTCTATATTCACTGTACGCCAAACTCATTCCTACAACTAAGTGACATCAGTACCACTCCCTTCAAGATTAAGAATCCTGCTTCCAGCCCTCATGGGCTATCTAGTTTTTTCCCCATAGTGTGAAATCTCCTATTCCTGAAAATTAGAACGGTATAATAGAAATAACCCTGGATCAAATCCCAGCTCTGTTACTACCCATGTGACTTTAGGCAAGCTGCCTGAGTTCTCTAAGCATTGGCTTCCTCCTGTACAAAATAAGAGGGCTGGACTAGATAATCTCTAGTATGGCTTTCCATTCTAAATCCTTTGATCCAACAACTGGGCCATTTGTCTCACCAAAGCTAGACTGGGAAATGACAGATTCTCTGAGGAGAGGTTGTCTTCTCTCTAGCCTAAGTCACCATGTCATAACAGCAAAGCAACAGTTAGAACTAACCAAGTATTTGGAGTACAAATCCCTCTCCCCCCATTTACCACATAATGTAGCATTCTCAAGCCTCCCCAAAGATATATCTTTGGTACTGCAGAGAGGTAGTGCAATGGATAAAGCATTGGGCATGTATTCAGGAAGGCCTGAGATCATATCCAACTTCAGACACTTACTAGATGTATGGTCCTAGACAAGTCATTTTACCTTTCTCTGTCTCAGTTTCATCGATTATAAAAAAGAGATTCTAATAGCACCTAATTCCCAGTGTTGTTACTAGAACTGAATGAAATGATATTTGTAAAAACATTTAGCACAATGGCTGGCACATAATAAGCACTTAATAAATACTTATTCTCTTCCTCCTTCACTTCCCCTGCACTATCCTGCCCAACGTAAGCCCTATGGATTCCTTTTTTAAATTGGCACATTCTTAGAGAAGAAGGAATAAGAGAGCTATAAAATGGCAATATTTGTTGTCAGGTGTGGAGCTAGGGATAAGGAAATGAAGAAATATAAATGAAGCGACTTTTGAAGAAATGGAAACAGGATTTCATTCTCTCTCTCTCTCTCTCTCTCTCTCTCTCTCTCTCTCTCTCACACACACACACACACACACACACACACACACACACACACACACACATAAACTTAAAGTGGAATGAATCATTTTTGATAATATCAGGTACACAAAGACAGACAAGATAATAACACAAAGCAAATGGAATTTTTAAGACACTCTGTATTGCCTCCTTTATCAAAACCCACCACATACTAGATTTACGTGAATAAGCTATATATATTTAAGGAGAAATGTAATTGTCTATATATATTTAAGCTATATATATTTATATATATATTTAAGGAGAAATATATATATATTTCTATATAAATATATATATTTAAGGAGAAATATATATATATATATATAATATATATATATTTAAGGAGAAATGTAATTGTCTTTGAAGGGCTGTTGTATAGAAGATGGTGTTCAGTCTTCTGTGGACAGAACCAGACTGGACTGGTTTAAGGTCACCTTGAAAAATTTAGACTAGACTTCAGGAAGACTTTTCTGACCATGAAGGGAAACTGAGGATGCTTGAGGAGGATGATACTTCAGAATGTGATAAAGTTTTATTCCTCTTTCACAGGGTGGTGTGGTGGGTAGGATAGATGTGTTTCCTCTCTTCTGCAGGCCTCCATGGTTCACCGTAGGCCCTATGTTGTCCAATGCAACTGCCTCAGGAGATGAGGAAAAGAGCCCTCATACCACCACCCACCATGTCAGCCCTATGGGGCAAAGCCCCAGGGGTTTCATGCTAGTTGTGGCTCTGAGTATCAGGAAACCTGATTTTTCTTCCCAGCTTTTCCACTAACTTGCCATGTCATCTTAACTATATCACCTCATCTTTCTGGCTTTGGATTTCAATTTCATCATATATAAAATAAGGGTGAATGACTAGATTTTTTTCTCTAAAATCCCTTCCATATAGAGGGTGGACTAGCAGGTCAAAAAGGGCAGATGACTTTGGGCCCCATGTAATGTTAATGGGATATAAGACCTTCCCCACCCATTAATAGTCCTCACATGGAGCCCATTAAGGGAAGCTTGCTTAGGGGAAGCTTGCTTATAGGAAGGCTCTCACACATATTGCTAACTTCTAATTAGGCACTGAGTCAGGAGGGTTATGATACCTTTTGGCTCTGAGAAATGTATATACACTCTGAGTTGGTATTTTGCTTTGGGGACTCACTTATGAGAAGGATCATTTGATCTACTGGTCAAGATTCTGAGTGGCTGTATGTTCAGAGCTCCCCGACTGCTCAGATGTAAAGGCTTTCTCCATCCAGGGATGTATGTAAAGTGTGTAGTTGATTCAGGCTGTCAGAGCCCTGTCTGTTAGTCTTTTACTTCTCTGCTTATATTTTCTCTGGGTTTTCTTGGTTTATATTTTCTCTGAAGTTCAGGGTGCTGACTTTTCTCCTGAACTAGTGAATGTATTTTTTTTTTAAAGCAATTGGGGTTAAGTAACTTGCTCAAGGTTACAGGGCTAGTCATTAGTTATGCGTGGGTGCTCATTTTCGAGGCCGGATCTGATCTCGGGTCATCCCAACTCCGAGGCCGGCACTCTTACTCACTGCGCCACCTAGCCGCCCCTTTAGGGCAATTGGGGTTAAGTAACTTGCCCAAGGTTACACGGCTAGGTTTTTGTTTGTGTGGATTAAGTGTCGGAGGCCGGCTCCGAACTCAGGTCCTTCTGATTCCAGGGC
Organism: Gymnobelideus leadbeateri; assembly: GCA_011680675.1. Classification (NCBI taxonomy): domain Eukaryota; kingdom Metazoa; phylum Chordata; class Mammalia; order Diprotodontia; family Petauridae; genus Gymnobelideus; species Gymnobelideus leadbeateri. Next base: position 437,139 of record WOXC01010507.1, read on the forward strand.
CAGCGCTCTATTCACTGCGCCACCTAGCCGCCCCTAGTGAATGTATTTTCAAAAAAAGATTACTGACCCCTTAAAGAGCTATCTTTCCTAATAAAGCAGATCTAAGAACCTCTGCTAGCAGTCATCCTGGGTATGCCAGTGTGGTTGCTGCTCCACCCAATCTGGTCTTAAGCTGCCACTATTTCTGGATCTAATTGTCATCCATTCAGGGAAATGCCTAGATAAGCCATTCTATAAACCAATGGTTTTGATAAAGTATTCACTTAAGACTTTAAGTGCTAACTTTGCTAACCATAGGCCTAATAACAATGGATTTTTTAAAAATTTCACACCATTAACCACAACACTTAGAAAGTTCTGTCTCAAGGATATAGAAGGAATATTGTTAACCAAGTTAGCTGCAATAGAAGACATTTGCTTTTCTGAGCAGACACAATAAGAGTAATTCTTTTCTAATTTATAAAACTTTCCATTTCTGGAGACTTACCACATAAACACACTAAGTAGCACTGCTGCTTCTTCTGGAAGATAATGGGACATAAGACATCTCTCTTCTGGTAGAGGTACAAGAATGTAATAGAGTATGTATTGTCAAGTCTCATTTCTTAGTTATTTATGTTTACCCATGTACTTAATACACATGAAACTTCATTCAGGGAATATGTAAGGGAAGCACTTTAAAATGATCTATAAAAAGTTGAGGATAAAAGGAAAGTTATCAAAGTAACTCTTCATACCTCAATCCCCAAAGATAAGATGACCACTATTTGAATTACTTTAAATTAGAAGTCCCCATTGGCATATAGATTTCTTCATATTAAGTTCTATTGATCTATGCATCCAAGGTGCTATTAGCAAAAGTGAATAAATAGAAAATCTAGAAATTGAGCCATTATCTATTAAATTAATTCTCTCCTTATCTTGAGTTATAGCTTAGACTTTAATGTACCTCTTATCCACAGCAGACCCTTTATTATTGTTGTTAACTGCAGAAAATTGTTTCTGCCTCTCTGCTCGCCTAAATAGCCTCTCCATCAGACACCAAGAAAAATCTAACATAATTCCATCATGTCTGTCAATCTGAAAGGCTCCTAGGATTCAAAGCCCATAAAGCAAGTTGGAGATTAATGGCTTCATTTCATACTAGAGTTCATAGAACTCATAATATATTGGAGCTAGAAAAAAACAGGTATAATTTAATCCATTCTCCTACCTGTACAGTTAAGGAAACTGAGGCCCAGAGAAAAGTAACTTGCTCATGATCACATAGCCAATGGCAGAGCTAGGACTAGATAATACCCAAGTATTCTAACACCAAATCCATTGACATTCCTTTTTTGCCACTGTCTTACTTCAGAAAAATGAGACTATAGATATTTCTAAGACTGTCATATCAGATACATCCCTAGGTTATGGCAAATGGGAGTGATTCTCTCAGGCCCTGCTCTTTGGGAAGCCAGGTTGGAATGGCTCATCATTCCCCCCCAAATAATCCTCCCATCTTCTAAACTTCCCTATTACTGTCATGGATACCGTTATCTGCCAAGTCATCGAGGTTCACAACTTTGGGTTCACCTTCAACTCCTTATTCATACTTGTGCCACATATACACTCTGTAGGCAAGTCTTATCATGTCTACTTTTACAACATCTTCTATGTCCAGTTCTCTCCAACCCCACAGCCACCACACCAGTGCACGCCCTCATCACCTGATGCCTGGCTATGGAAATAGCCTTTTGGTTGGTATACCTGACTCAAGTACACTCTATGCCCCACCCCCTGCCCCAGCCAATCCAGTCTACCCTCCACTCAATTGTCAAAGTTTTTCCTAAAAGGCAGGTTTGACCATGTCACCACCTTAATCAATAAATCCAAATGATCTCTTTTTACTTCTCAGATAAAATATAAAGTCTTCCATTTGGCCTTTAAAATACATCTTATATTTCCACTCTGTTTATATTTTACTTGTTATTCCTCCTACTTCATATTATATCTCCCAATTTTGTGCCTTTGCACTGGCTGTGTCCCATACCTGGAATGTTCTCCTTCCTTAGTTCTGCCTCCTGGTTCCTTTCAATATTCAGCTCCAATCTTACCTTCTGTAGGAACTATTACCTGGTCCCGCTCAATGCCTTCCCTCAGAGATTACCTTGCATTTTTTCTTGCAACCTTAAATTTAAGCCTCGATCATTTGTATAAGAATTTCCTAATTGATGATGAATATGCTGAATCAACGCTTTGCCTACAGGAAGGGCAGAGTTGATTGGAGAGTTTGGGAGAAGGGAGAACTTTCTTCAACCTTTTGCTTCAGGAGAAGATATGTGATTCCAGACCCTCTTCAGGGAGAAAAATAAGGAGAGAAATAAAAGACTTTAGGGAGCAACAGACACATAGAGTAACCAGCATGCCCTCCCTCTCTCCTATTTCCAACTTGCCAACTACTTACCTCAGAAGATTTCCCCTTGGGTGAGATCAGGAACTCTAAACACATTCTCTCCCTCTCTCTCTCCCTCTCCTCTTCTCTTCTCTCCTCAAAAAATAGTGGCAGCTAGGTCCACAGTGGATAGAGCCCTAGACCCCAGAGTAAGGCAGATCTAAGTTCAATTCTAATCTCTAATTTACTAGCTGTGTGACCCTGGCAAGTCACTTCACCTTTGTTTGCCTTCATTTCTTCAACTATAAATGGGGATAACAAAAGCACCTACCCCCCAGTGTTGTTGGAGGATCAAATGAGATAATTGTAAAATACTTAACATGCTTCTGGCACACAGTAAGCCCTAAATAACTGTTTGTTATTGTTGTGTTTGCTACTGCTGCTACTTTTATCTCACTCCCAGTAAGAAAGCTCATTTACTCTGTGGATTACCTGGTGTATTCTAATATTTATAACTTCTCTGATTTCTTTTCTTTATCTTCTTGGATAAGTACATTTATCCTATATTTACTATTTGTGATGGTCTTTTGTATAATTAGTATTTGGTGGGAAGAAACAAAGTCTTCAGATATTATAAACTTAGACTATTCCTTCTCCTTTAAGGAACAGAAACCAAGTAAGCAGCTTGACCCTAAAACTAATTTCCCCTGAAACTAACAATATTTTAAGAAGGCAGTTACATGTAATTCTGTCTAGTATACCCTCTCTGAGAAGAGCAGAGTAACCAGCCTTATGACCTCTTCTCTAAGTCCCCTCCAGGCTGGAATCAAAGTCCCCTTTAAGAGAGGAGAAAGAAAGATTCCAAAGATAAACACACACGTATATACATACATATGTATATGTATGTGTATGTATGTATGTATATGTATATATCGTATGTATACATATATGTGTACATATACACATATATACATGTGTGTATACACATATATGTGTATGTGTTCATGCAGTAAATTCACCCTTACTCTCTCCCTAACCCACTGATCACTAAAACAAACCAGATACAACTCTCCATTTTCTTTCATTCCCATTTCCAGATCCCCTGCAGGATGACTTTTGATAATTTTTTTTTCCCATTCAAGAAATATCTCTTCATTTTAACCCTGAACTCACTAGGCTACTGCCACTGAGGAAGGTATACTGGAGAGAGTTGGGAAGGGGGGCAGGTATGGGTTGCTTTAGGCTCTACAACCTTGAAGCTGTTCCAGGGAAGGGAACAGGATCAGAGGATCCTGAATCACAGATCTGAAGGATTAGTGAAATAAAGCCTGGAAGATCCCTGGGTCTGTGTAACAGACACAGCCATGACAAACAGGCATATGGGCCAGATTGTCCATTAGCACCTAAACCACAGTCCAGACAAAGCAAATGCACATTCTGAACTCACGGGCTCCTTGATCTAAATCTAAGCAGTTCAGAGAAACCCAATATCCAAGATTCTGGCTCTGAAACCCTAGGTTCTGGGAAGCATCAGTATATTACAGGGCAGCATGCTTTAAGGACAGGCTCTTCCCCTGGCTCCTCTATATGCTTAACATCCCCTTGACTGCTCCAAGGAACAAGGGTAGATTCTTGAAAAGTCCTTTTGTGTTACAATGTCCTGGTTTTATTAGAATCCTTGCTCAATATTGCAGGGATTTTAATGTGCTCCCAGAGGTCTATCTCAGGATATATCAGATAACACCCTCCCCTATCTGCTTTCCTCCTTATCTTCAGCTGGAATAGCCGTACTATTATATTTCAAGTCTCTGATTGGAGTCTTCGCCAACTTGGCTTCAACTCTACATTAAACCTTTCTTTTCTGGTAGATATTTAGACTTTCAATCCTAAACCTAATTCATTTCCACTCCTATCAAAAACCTCAAAAAAATTGCCTTTTGCCAAAATTGGTTGGTTCTGCTGATCCTGTGAATTCGCTTTCCCCAAGGAATTAAATGGCCTTGATGATATACTGTCTTAACTACTATTACATTCCCCTAGAGAGGGCTAGTAAACAGAACACTGGATTTGAACTCAAAAATCTTGGACTCTTGTCTAGTCTCTACCACTTTCTGAGTGATCTTGGGCAAGTCAGCTGTCCTCTATAGACCCCATGTCTTTATTTACAAATAAATGAGTTGGACTAGAAGACTTAAAAGGTTATAAATTCCATAGCTCTAAAATTCTATAATCTTAATCTTGTAGTTCTAGCTGGATCTAGCTCTAAATTTTTTTTTTTTTGCTTTTTAGAGGGTAGTTGGGGTTAAGTAACTTGCCCAACGTCACACAGCTAGGTTTTGTTTTTGTTTGTTTGTGTGTGCGTTAAGTGTCTGAGGCCGGATCCAAACTCAGGTCCTTCTGACTCCAGGGTGACGCTCTACTCACTGCGCCACCTAGCTGCCCCTAGCTCTAAAATTCTATAATCTTAAATCTCTACACCTCAGTTTTCCTTGCTTGCAAAATGAGAAGATTGGGCCCCCAATGCCCCTTCTAGCTCTAAATCTATGATCTTGACATCCCATAATCCTTTGCTCCTACTCCAATGGCTCATTGTGGTATATAGGCAGGCTTAATTCTTGAAGGCTATGCTCACAGAGCACAAGCTTCATCTGAATTTTCCTCTTCAGACTTTCCCCACCATGCTAAAGCATCCTCCTCACCCAGGAAATTCACTCTACCCCTGGCCTTCTCACACTGGAATTACACTCTGTCCTTGAGGCCTTTTCCTGGTCAACTCATCCCACAACTTCCATTTTCAGAAAAATATACAGGACAGCCACGCCTTTGGGTGCCACTCTTAACTCTGCAGACTTCCTCCACCATGTCTTTGTGCAAAGACCTTCTCTCCTCACTGCTAACTCCCTTGTTTTTCAGTTTCCTTTTATGTGTTCTCTTCCCCTATTAGAATGTAAGATCCTTGAAGGCAAGGACTTTCTCCTTCATAATTGTATTTGTAGGGGTGGCTAGGTAGTACAGTGAGTTGAGCACTGGCCCTGAAGTCAGGAGGACCTGAGTTCAAATCCAGCCTCAGACAGGTAACACTTATTAGTCTTGTGACCTTGAGCAAGTCATTTAACCCCAATTGCCCTCCAAAAAGCAAAAAAAAAAAAATTGTATTTGTATTACTACCACTTACCACAGTGTCCAGCACATATTAAGAACTATTTAATAAAGGCTTGCTGACTTATTAGTTTTGAAAGGCTTTGATTATAAGTTCAGCAGCAGACTGTTTATCTGTCACTTGAAGACCAGCCTAGCTCAGTTTGGAAAGGCTCACCACCAAATAGTTGGCTATCAAATTGGGGGAAAATGCATCCACACCAATGAAATTACATATCTTTTGAAGTGCTGCCATAATTTGCATAAGTGACTGGTAAATATTGAAACACAACAAAAGAAAGCCCAGTGAGATGACTCCAGAGTAAGGAAAAATGGCAGAAAATTCACTAAGCAGAAGCCAGCTTCTCAAAAGAGTGACAATGCATCTGAAGCCCAATGGATAGCACATGATAACGAGGGAGGTGGCTTTGAGTTTACTCGCTTTAATAGCATTTCAAATAGTTCCAAGAGGTATTGACAGAGTCTGACTACCTAATCTGCTAAAAGTAAGGACTTGTACAGCCAAAGAGAGCTAGACAAAGGCGGTGTTACACCTTTGTAACAATGGGGTATGTGAAGATCATATTAAACACAGGGATTGCCACAAACCAGGCACCATATGAATCACAAACCAAGGCAAACAGCCTCAGATTGGATAATGTTCTCTACCAGGCCACTGCAGGAAGGAAAAAAAAAACTACCCCAAACTGTACCTGTTTCAGTAAAAACTGAAAACTGCATTTTATTTTTATAGAAACAGCATAAGAGACCTATCTTTATGCAGCATTCATAGCCCAGATGTTGGGTTGGGTTGGCATTTTTTTTTATTTCAACTAGCAATGAATAATTTATCATTCTATTGTGTTAGAACCTGAAATAATAAGCCCGTCTGGTAAAGCAGCACTGAAGTCCACACATTGAGGACATACTCATAAATCCTTAAGCACCTTTTTAAAAAACTAGTTAGAAGAAATATGGAAAGAGACTTTAAAAAAAAAAAATTGTATAAATGGAAAACCTTAAGTAATTCTTTCCAGACAAGGGAAACAGCACTGCCTCCCAGAGGCCAAATCCCTAACTGGATTCCCTATCACCTGGCAGGGTAAGGGGCCATCCCCACAGCCAGATGGGCAAATACAAGGGATACCTGGGAGCTCTAAAGGATGTTCTAAGGGAATCAAACTAAGTTCTTCCCCAGAAAGTTTTAAAAGTATCAAAAAGACAAAGGTTTTTCCCTCCAGGCTACAGTAGAAATCCCTGATTGTTGCCTAGGGAATCTCATTCATTTAAGTTGTTTCATAAAATAGAATATTAAGGTTAAAACAGTCTCTAGGGATCATAAGTAAACAAGATCACAGAATTTCAGTTCGAGGGAAAATAAGAGGTTATCTGGTACAAATTATACCTAGGAAGAAATTCTCTACCCAATATCCCTAATATGTGATCATCTTCTAGCCTTTGCTTGAGGACCTCCAATAATGGGACTTTTGCTACTCCAGAGACAATCAAGTCTGCTCTTGATCAGCTAATTGTAATTTATCCACCTCATTTTATGGATAAGGAAACAGGTCTAAAGAGATGGTAGCCTAAAGTGGTATAGCTCAAGATTGAACTAAGGTATGCCTTTGCTCAGTTTATTCAGTCATAGAGTTTTGGCAATGACTCAGTGGCCTTTCCAAGATTGAAAAAACAGTTTGATTAGGTCAAATATACAAAGGGCAAATGTGTGCTGGAGGTGACACAATTGTGAAAGCATTAAGGAATTGATGTTCAAGGGATATGAGGTAGAAGATACCTAAAGCATGGGGTCAGGAAACCACAGACAACTATTGACCCATATGCTCATTTTTCTATCTTTGTAAAAAATTTATGAGCAGAACTACACAGCCCAAAATATGTCTAGTAGCTATCATTCAAGGTTTCACAAGTGACATTCCACAGGAGGTATTTTTGCAATCACACAACTGACTGAAATGTGTACAGAATACAAGACCCTCAGGTACTTTCTTGTTTGTTGACTATCCAAAGATTTTGACTCAATGGGGCAAAAGGCAGCCTTAAAGTCATTCTTTAAAGATGGTGTCTCCCATGCTTACAGCAAAATTGTGGTATGTTCCTTGAAAAATAAGATATAACTCAGGAGGCATGAAACTGGGAGACATGCCAGAGATGCTAACCTCTGTGATGGAAATGATACAGGGCAAAGACCAAGTTGAAGTGAAATTATCTAATATGGTGAGGTCCTCCAGATGCTTCTTTTTAAAGATGACCTTGTTCTGGTTGCATCAAACCCTGGAACATTATGTACAAGATCCATAACTACTAAAAATAACTTGGCCTATCCATCTACAGAGGAAAACCAAGTGGATGAAGAAAGGAATACAAATTGTCCAGATTACGATATGTGAATAATTTATAGAACTTCTCCATCAGTCTCTGTATTTGTGTCTCTTAGACACTGAAAACAGACAAGTTGAACCCAGAATTAAGCAGGAAAAAGAAGAAGAATTTGTACTGATTACACCTTTGAGAAATTTCAAAGTTTCCTTAATAACCAGAAATCTACCACTGAAATAAAGAATCCATGGTGTCCTTCTAGGATTGCAAGTTATGGAACTTTATAATCACTAAAGAATTCAAAATGGATAATGTTCACTGAGCAATGAAGTAGCATATGATGCATGTAAGCAGGCTGCTACATTTAATTTATAAAAATTTTTGAAGAATTAGATCAAGGGATGTCATCCATCAAAGAAATGTAGGATTAAAAAAAGAAGATGGACTAGTTATATGCAACAAATTGGCAATATATGTCTCATGTGCTCCACTAGTATCTTTGTGATGTTGGAAGAAAGAAAGTCCCTCTCCCCTGACATGTTGGTTGATGCCCCAGGATCATTTTGACTATTATAAAAACCCAAGTAAACTACAAAGGACTTATGAAGGAAGACACTATCTACATCTAGAGAAAGAACTGGTGCATATAAAGATGATGTGTGTGTGTATATATATATATATGTATATATATATATATATGTATTTATGTATAAATATAAGCATTTGTTTCTGATGGCAGACATCTCTAGGATAGGAGAGGGAAAAGTAAAAAAAAAAGAAATTTACATGATAAATTATTTACATATTTAAAAAGAATAGCAAGCTGTACATAATAGATTTGCAGTTTCATGTGCATTTTATTCTGTTATGGAAATGTTTATTTCATAAATTAAAAATAAAATTTTAGAAAAGAATTAAATGGCATAGTCAGACCTATCTATGCATTAGGAAGATTAGGTAGCTATGGGAAGGAGGGATTGGATAAGGAAGAGGGATTATTGATGTCGAAGGACAATAATCAACCATGAGGGGAGTCACATCACATTAAACCTCCAAGGTGGACCCAGAAAAGTGAAAGATAAGAGCAATTCCACAAAAATGAGTCAGAAAGCATAGGAGGGAGAATTAATAACTGTAGCTGCTGGCTCATCAATTGTGAATCCATTTCTCACTTACCTATGAGAAATTCTGAGGGAAGGCCATATTGTTTGCTTGTTAACTATAGTCTAGGACGAAAATGAGGTTGGGGGGCAGAGAAAGAAAAGGAGATCTTGGCAAACTGCTGTTAGAGAGAAAAATGTTTCTACAGGTTGTTTGCTGGTACTGAGCCCTAATAAAATGGTAGAGAAGAACTTTATAAGAATCCCTAAGAGGGAAAGAAAATTAAATTGCGTTTTTGAAATATACTGTCCTTTTATAAACCTATTTTTTTCATTCATCCCATGAAAACCCTGAGATCCCTTTTCAATCAACTAGGTGTTCTTTGCAGGATAGAATGGAGCAGAAATCTTTACTTAAAAAAAACATTTATATACCTCCTCAAATTTTATAAAACATTGCTCATTATGGGAGGCAGTGGAAATATTATTGGCTCTGTTTTACATATAAGGGAATTGAGGCTTGGAGAGGCGAAATGATTTCCCTAAGATTAGACAAGTAGCTATAGCAGCAAGCACCCTCACATACCCAGGGTGGCTGCCAACACAGGTTCTTAAATCTGCTTTTCTAAAGGAAAGCAACTCAAAAATGGGCTAACAATCTTGCTTTAATCAAACATATGTCATTTATCTAGTTCAGGGGAAAAAGTTCAGCACCCCAAACTTCAGAGAATACAGAGGTTACAAGTAGACAACAAATACAGAGAAACATATCAGCAGACAGGCCTTCAACTGTCTGACCATCACATCCATACCTAGTCAGTTACCAGAGAGGGAAGCATCAACATCTGGGTTTTCAAAGCCGGGGGCTCGGTGGCTGCCCAGAGTCTCCTCTGGTCAAATCACACAACACTTCTCAAAGTGAGCCCCAAAACAAAGCCTCACATCAGGGTTTATATAGCCTTCTCCTAGCTCAGAGAATATCATAATCTTCTTGACCCACTGCCCAATCACAGAGCACCAAGGTGTGGGCATTCCTGAAAACCAAGCCTCCCACCACAGTCTCCAGATGCACTTAAGCCTATCAAAGGCCTAGGGGCAGGGAAGATCTTAAATTCCCATTCCCCTAACGATAGCAGAGACAAGATTCAAACACAGATGCTTCTGGTCCAGAATCCTTGTATCATACCCATATGCCATAGTACAGGCATCAAGGTTGCTCCATTCCCTTGCCCTTGACCCCAGTGCTGACTGAGCAAAGTAGGATGTGCCCAGGGCTAACAAGATGTCACCTTTTACCAGTAGACCAATGGTTCCTAACTTGAGGTCCATGAAATTTTTAAAAAACGTTTTAATAGCTGTATTTCAATATGATTGGTTCCCTTTGCTAAGCATATGTATTTTATTTTGTGCAGTTAGAACAGTTATTATTCTAAAAAGAGGTAAATAGCTTCCACCAGAATGTCAAAGGGGTCTATTATACACACATACAAAAGTTAAGAAACCTTGAAGTAGATCAGTTAAACAAGTACTTATTCCATTCAAGACACTGGAGATACAAAGACAAAAACAAAGCTGTCCCTGCCCTCAAAGAGCTTGCTTGGGGTGGGAATAGGGGTTAGGTGGAAGGATCAAAACATACACAGGTAAATAAGGGATTTTGAGGAGGGAAATAACATTAACTACTGAGGGGAAAGTGGGAAGGTTTGAATGAGGAAATGTCATCTGACCTAGAACTTGAAGGAAGCCAAGGATTTTTTAAAAAGCAAAAGTGAAGAAGGAAAGTACTCCAGGGAGAGGGGACAGCCTGTGCAAAAGCATAATTATAGACAGCCAATAGAATGTTGGGTCCTAGGAACAATAAGGAATCTAGTTTGTCTGGAATGTAGAGTATGCGGGGAGGGGGGAGAATATTGTGAAATAAGTCTGGAGACATATATACCGTAGCTTGGAATCAGATTGTGATGATCCTTAAGTGCTGGACTGAGTTGATATTTTAGCCTAGAGACAATAGGAAACCTCTTAAGGCTTATGAGTAAGGGAATGGCACAGTCAGACATCTGTCTTAAGATTGTTTTGATAGTTTTATAATGGAAGTTATAGTGAAACTAAGAAAGAACATGGATATAATCATGTGTTCCTGTTATCACCACTTGGTATAATATATGTAAGGTACTATATAAATACTAATAATTAGTATATATTATAGTAATATTACTATAAGATATGTTAATGTATCAAAATAATGTCATAATATATTGTAATAATAATATTGTTGTGTCCAAGCATGCCAACTTGGAAGCATCATCAATTAATAGTAATAGCAATAACAGTAGTAATTAGCAGTTATATAGGGCTTTAAGTTTTGCAAAGTGCTTCTATCAATTTTATCTTATTTTATTCTCAAATTGCAACCACCCTAGGATGTAGGTGCTGTTATTATTATTCCCATTTCACTGAAAAGTAAACTGAGGTAAACAGCATTTAAGTGACTTACCCAGAGAATAAATGTCTGAGACAGGATTTGTATTCGGGTCTCCCTGATTCCAGGCCCCGTGCTTTATCCATGGAGTCATCTAGATGTATCCTTGGATGATTAGGATGAGGCTTTAACTTCCCAGAAAAGGCAGAGGACATGTGTAGATTTACGATACCTTAATCTCAAGGGATGTGATCACCTTTGAACCTTTTACAAATCCAGTCCTTGTAGGATTACACAGGCCTGTCCCTATTGTCCATCTACCACCACCCTCACTTGAAGAATGAATACATTTCTCTGAAGGTTATTTTTATACTTCCCCTCCACCCCCAAGACTGTGATCTGTGCAAATTCTCACTATCTTTTAATATCTAAATCAAATCCCAACTCCTCCATGAAGGTTTCCTTGACAAAAGTATTTGTGCAGGCGCAGTGAGTAGAGCGTCGGCCCTGGAGTCAGAAGGATCTGAGCTCAGATTTGACCTCAGACACTTAGTGCACACACAAACAAAAACCTAGCTGTGTGACCTTGGGCAAGTTACTTAACCCCAAATGCCCTCCAAAAAGCAAAAAAAAAAAAAAGTAGTTGTGCATCCTAGGAAAAGTTATCATGACTTTATCATAGTTATTAAATGGTAGGCTTTGGGGAGAATTTTGTATTTTTCTAACAATGACCTACATGGAAGCAGTGGCATAAAAGGCTATATGCAGATGATAGCAAAGAAGCTAGGCCAATGTACAAAATACAGAAGCCATTCCACTTCAATAAATGAAGAAGGCATCAAAAATTTAAAAAACAAAATAAAAACAGGGAAGTTGAGTCAGCCTATAAGAGCAAGACCAGCAGTCACAACTTAATTGATAAAAAACCAGATCCTAGCTCCAGGATCCTTGTCCCTTTCATCCTAGACCTAGATAAGAACCTTATACAAATTGACGAGACTTTACTCATTTAAAGACAGGGTGCTCCATCCCCTCTTGGGTCCCAGTTATATCCAGGAGCTCCAAGGACCTGATTTGTTTCCATCATTTTCCCTGATTGCCCTCCATTGTGTATCTCCCCTCTCTAAAATTGACTGGTCCTACTGTCTTATGGTGAGTTCCATGTTTAATTGTGCTGGGTTTTTGATATTCTGAAACTTATCTGGATGAGCAAGAACAAGGGATAAAACAGATGGATAGTTTGAATGATGCCCTGGTACCCATTAAATCTATTGAGTAGATCCCCTTAAAGAATATATGGGAGAATATGGACAAGTTCTACAAAAGACAAGAAGGCATAGCCATTATAATATAAGAAATACCCATACTGGTAAAATTCCAGACCCACTAAAATAGTGAAATATTCAAACAAGAGCTTCCAGTATTCAAACAACCATAAATTAAAGCATTTTAGGCAACAGAGAATATTGAAGTGTTCTATAATGGAGAAATCTAGGGCACTTACAAATATCACAGGCTAATTTCAACATGGCCCAGAAGAGAGCTGATTTATAGCAAAAGGATGTGCAAAACCTTTGGCAGAAAATTATTAAGTAAAATTAACTTCAACATAACATTTAAATACAATATTTGGGGTAGAATTTTAAAATCTAGTCTTGTTTGTTAATGTTAGTCAAAGAAAACCAGTAACAATGATGGATCAAAAACAGGAAAAGAAAAAAAGGAAGAGAAAGAAGGGAAAGGGTGAGGAGGAAGGAAGGGGAGAAGGGGAGGAGGAGATAAAGGGGAAGGAAAGGGAAAGAGAGGTTCTTAACAGAGAAGTAACACCTTTCTCTGGTTTATAAAGGTGTTAGATGACAGACCAACACTCTCAATCTCTCTCTGGCTGTGTCTGTATCTTTTTTTCATCTCTGTATCTCTTGTTCTCCTTTTGTCTTCCTCTCTCTGTCTCTATCCCTGTGTCTCTGTCTCTATGTCCCTCTCTTTCTGTCTCTTTCTGTCCCTGTCTCTCTGCCTCTGTCCTTCTCTATGTCTCTCTCATTGTACCTCTGTACCTCTGTCTTTTGTTCTCTATTTCTTTCTCTCTCTTTCTCTGTCTCACATACTTTCTGTGTTTTTCCCTTGAGCTTTTCTTCTGGAATGCAGCAAGTGGAAGCTGGAGGTACAGAGAATAGGGGATTTTTCAATTCTCACCTATACCTCAGGAAATGGAAAGCATGTGGAAGTTTTATGTGTTTGCAAGTGACTTGAAAGGATAGATCCTGAAAATGGAGTTTCTCAACCCAAGAGATGAAAACAATAGAGACTCAAGTAGATCTCCTGCAGAAGTACTTGACAGAGACAGATATGTATATTTTAACTCAAGAGCAATGTTCATGAACCCCAAAAACCTGGTGGGGGATTTAAAAAAAATCTTCAAGCATTGGGATTCCTGAATCTAGCATTCGAGCCAGAGAAGGGAAATTTCCAGGCATCACCAGTTTTGAGAACTTACCTCATGAGTAACTTCAAGTGTGAAAGTTTAGAAACTGAATTTTTAACAGAAAAAAAAGGGGATTTCCTAATATAGCAAGAAAGAGAATAACTGGAGAAAGAGAATAATTCATGTAATTAGTAAGTCTTTCTATTTGAAGATCAAAACCTTCAGACAGTACAAGGCCAGTAGAAAAGAGACTTTCGGGGGCGGCTAGGTAGCGTTGTGGGTAGAGTGTCGACCCTGGAGGCAGAAGGACCTGAGTTCAGAGCCAGCCTCAGACATTTAACGCACACACAAACAAAAACTAGCTGTGTGACCTTGGGCAAGTTACTTAACCCCAATTGCCCTCCAAAAAAAAATCTCCAAATTAATTAAATCTAGAGTAATTCTATACCAAAATGGTGGTCCTACAAGTTTGGGGAGATCCTTTGGTAAGATTCAAAGGAATGTCAGAGTACTGCCCTAGCAGCATGTCCAAATTCAACTCCCTTTCCAGGGGCACTGATGAGTTATCTGACTAATTTATGTATTTCCTATAACTGTTTATGACTTTCTGCGAGTCCTTTGTGTCTTACACATTTTCTATGGGGTAAAAATGTCCACCATAGCCACTATACAGTTAGTTATACAAGAACTGTGATTCAGAGTTGGGAAAGTCTAGCCATAAACTATAACATGTAGGTAGGTGACTTTCCTTGAATAATTAAAGATGTGGGCTAGCCAAAGAGAAAAACTGAATGTCTTTGGTTAGTCATCAGGCTAAGTCACAGCCTCTGAAACTCTTTAGAGGTTCATAGCCTTGAGTATTTGGGGGAGGCTCTTAGACCATAAGTGATCAGATTCCTGATTATGCAACATGTTATCTTTATGCAGCACTTGACACTGTAGACTGCCCCCCACTCCTGGATACTGTCCCCTCCCATTGGCTTGTCATCCAAGTTCAAAACTTCAAAAGCACCTTTAATTCTTCCCTACCCCTGCCACCCTCATATCTAATCAGTTATCGAATTGTGTCCATTATCCTACCCATCTTCCACATCTATCCACTTCTTTCTAATTATATAACAAGTATCCGAGTTAAGAACCTCATCATCATCTTTTTAAAAAATAATTTTAGCATTCATTTTTATGCAATTTTGAGTCCCAAATTTTTCTCCCTCCCTCACCTTCTTCTGAAAATGATAGGCAATTTGATATAGATTAAACACATATAAAACAAATTAGTCACAGTTGTGAAAGAAGAAACAAATCAAGAGAAGAAAACACAAAAAAAGAATAAAGTAGGTGAAAAAAGTATGCTTTGAATCCACATTCAGAGTTCATCAATTCTTCATCTGGATGTGGATAGCATTTTCCTTCATGAGTCCTTTGTACTTGTCTTGGATCATTGTGTCACTGAAAAGAGCTGATTTATTCTTAGTTGATCATTACACAATGTTGCTGATACTGTATACAATGTTTTCATGGTTCTGCTCATTTCACTTTGCATCAGTTTGTACAAGTCTTTCCAGGTTTTTCTGAAATCTGCTTGCTCATCATTCCTTATCACACAATATTATTTCATTATGTTCATATACATCAACTTGTTCAGTCATTCCCCAATTGATGCATGTTCCCTCAATTTCTAATATTTTGCCACCATGGAAAGGACTGCTATCAATATTTTACATATGCAGATGCTTTTTTCCTTTTTTATGATTTCTTTGGGATACAGACCTAGTAGTGGTATTGCTGGATCAGAGGGTATGTACAGTTTGGTTGCCCTTTGGGTATAGTTCGAAATTGCTTTCCAGAGTGGTTCGATCACTTCACAACTCCACCAACGACGCATCAGTGTCTCAATTTTCCCACATCCCCTCCAATATTTATCATTTTCCTTTTTTGTCCTATTAGCCAATCTGATAGGTATGAGGTGGTATCTAAAGAGTTGTTTATTTTGCATGTCTCTAACCAAAAGTGATTTAGAACACTTCTTCATATATGTACAGATAGTTTTGATTTCTTCATCTGAAAACTACCTATTCATATCCTTTGACTATTTATCAATTGGGGAATGATATGTATTCTTGTAAATTTGACTCAGTTCTTTATATATTTAAGAAATTAGGCCTTTATCAGAGATACTTGGTGTAAAGACTATTACCCAGTTTTCTGCTTTCCTTCTAACTTTGGTTACATTGATTTTGTTTGTGCAAAAGCTTTTTAATTTAACATAATTTAAAATTTTCTATTTTACATTTTGTAATGCTTTCTATCTCTTATTTCATCATAAACCTCTAACTCACTTAACTTCTCCTTTAAGAATTTGGATGCTATACTGTTTGGTGTATATATGTTTAGTATTTATTTTACTTCATTTGTCTATGATACCTTTTAGCAACATGTAATTTCTTTTTTAAAATTTATATTGAACTTAAATATACAATAAGAAAAGAAAAAGAAACATTATAAACTTAAATACAAAATAACAAAAGAAAAGAAAGTACTGCCGCAGAAAGTACGCAGCAGAACACAAGAGAGGATTCAAAATATACAGCAATAAATTTCCTTTTCAAGAAAGTCTAAATAATACTACACATTGTGTTCAGATTCACTCATCTTTTCTTTGCTTCCTTGTGAGTTTTCTTTTGTTTTCTACTATGCATTTTTACTTTGTTCTTTTTTCTTTTTTTGTGTTTTCTTCTCTTGATTTGTTTTCTTTTTTTCTCCCTTCCTCCCCCTTCATCCAAGAAGGTTACAATTAAACACAGATATATTTAGATAGATAGATAGATAGATAGATAGATAGATAGAGATAGATAGATACACATACATATATATATATATACTCATATATACACAAATATATATATATATATACATACATACACACATACATGCCTATACATAGATACATATACAAACATTGATATAATTACATACACATACATATACTTAAATATTTATAATCATACTCATATATAGACATATGCATCAATGTAAGTACTATATGTATTTGTCCTCTGTCTCTCTGAGGGTGGATAACACCTTCCTTCATAAGTCTAAGTTTTTCAACATTTTTCTAAGTCCGCCAACTCATCATTTCCTATACTACAGCTTTTTAGGCTTCTCTTAGGTCCTGGTATTGGAAATCATTCTACAGTTTATCTATAATGTTCCTTGGATCTCTTTTATTTTGGGATCTATTTCCTGAGGTGATCAATGGATTCTTTCAATGCATATTTTGCCTTCTGGTTCCAGAACATCAGGGCAGTATTCTTAGATAATTTCTTGAAAGATGCTGTCCAGGTCCTCCTTCTGATTGTGACTTTCAGGTAGTCCAATAATTCTGGCATTGTCTCTCCTGGATCTATTTTCAAGGTCAATTGTTTTTCCAATGAGGTATTTTACATTTTCTTCTACTTTTTCATTCTTTTGTATTTGTTTGATTGATTCTCATAGAGTCCTTAACTTTAACTTGCCCAATTTTAACTTTTAAGGAGTTGTCTTCCTCATAAATATTCCTTTGAATTTGGTGAGTTGTATTTTTAAAGTGATGTTTTCTTCAGTGGATTGTTGTATCTCCTTTTCCATTTGGTCAATTATACTTTTTAAGCAGTTATTTCTTTTTCCAAGCTGTTGACTTTTTTCTTAATTCTCTTGCATCACTCTCATTTCTTTTCTCAACTTTTCTTCTATCTCTCTTCTTTGATTTTTAAGCTCTTTTTTGAGCTCTTCCATGAGTTCTTTCTGGGATTTAGAACACTTCCCATTTTGCTTTGGGGTTTTGGCCATCGGTATTTTGACAACGGTTGTCCTCTTCTGAGTTTGTGTCTTGATCTTCCCTGTCACCATAATAACTTTCTGTGGTAAGATTATTTTGTTGTTATTGTTGTTTTTGTTTGCTCATCTTTATTAAACGTTTTTTCCTTTCTTTTAAATTTGAGCTCTTCTCTATCTCAGGCTTCTTCCACAAGTGGGTGAAGGCCTTGGCTGTTTATCTGGTGCTACACTGATGCTACCTTGAGGCTCACAGGGGAACCTCATGTCTGGTGCTTTGCTAAGGAGGTGAGGTAGAGGGTGATTCATGCTGTTTGAGGCCATAGGATTCTGGAAGCTTACCTGGTGCTAAGCCAGGGTCCTAGTACTAGTGATTGCCATGTTCTAAAGCAGATGGGACATTTATGTGTTTCCTAAGGGGTACAGTGAAAAATATGGTGGTCTGCCCATTGAAGGTTGTATGTTTGCCCAGGGCTATGCTGAAACAAGTGGTGGTTCTCAGATTCACCTGGTTATGCTGAGGCATGTGGAGGGTTCTGGTATTGGTGTTTGCCTGCTTCACTACAGTGGAGCTCAGGATCCCCCACTGATTTCCTAAGTTGTGGCTTGCTGCTGGCTTACTGGAATGCTTCCTGTCCTGGACTGCATTGCCCTTTTCCCCAAGTGAGACAGATCTTTCTTGCCAATATATATTGTCTGCAAAATGTGTTCTGTAACTTCTCAGGTATATAGAACTATTTGTACAAAACTTATCATTGCTATACTGAATGAAACTTTAATTTTATGTTATACATTATGTACTTACATGTTGCTATACATCTGGGATGACTGCCTGAAATGACATAATTTGCAAGTCAATAGATGTATTTTCATATATATAATTGATGCTTTACATATACACCAAGAATAATTTGCAAGGACGGCAAGCTTTTTAACATTGAGGAATAAAGCAAGCTGAAGTTCCTTCTTTGCTCTCCAATAAGGAAGAGAGTTCATCTCTGTGGGAGATGGAAAAGATATGATTTTGTTTAGTTTTCTTTTACTGTGAATGGAAATAGAAGAGGTTATATGTTTTTTTTCCACCAGTTTCTAAGGAAGTTTTGCTTTTGTCATCCTCCCAGTGAAACAGCTAAGCTAAAAAAGCATCTTTCCCAAAAGGCTGACATGTTTATTTATCTTTAACTACCAGTAAAATGTAACCTCCTTGAGCACAGGGACTATTTTTCACTTCTGTTTTGTATCCCTAGCACCTAGCATCATGCCATGCATAAAATACATCTTTAATAATGTCATTGAGTTGAATTTTTGTTCTTTCTGTTGACTTGTGGGAATAGATAGACAATTTTTCCCAATAAGCATAGAGATAAGCTAGTCACATAAAAAAATAAAGGTTATAGACCAGATATGTCAGGAGATAAGAAGACAGATGTGATTCTGGGTGTCAACATCCCTTAATCCCTGTGAACTCAACCCAAGATCACACCATGGGTCAAATAAATAAACCTAGCAGTGATAATAACATCAGATAATAGTTTTTGGCCCTGAACCATGCTCAAAAGCATTGGTTTTAAGCATATTATTATACAAATAACCCAGAAGAGAAAGAAGTTCAATGGGGAACTTCCAGAAAGATCACTGAATGATAATTTATATAGAATTCCAGATTCTCCTTATCACATAAAAGCAACTAAAATTTTATCACATAAATTACAAGAATAATAAATTTAAAATGGTAAGGAAAGAAATCCTTGCAGGAAAAAAAATCAGCAGAAAAGTATGAACAAAGAAAAATACTAAAAGTAGAATCAAGGAATTCAAGTTTACACTCAGTAGTGGAGAGGAAGTGTCTTACAAAAAGAGTGAGACCACAATTATGTGAACAAAACAAACTGCAGTAATCCAGGGCTTATTTGCAAGAAAAATAACAGAATTGGGGTGGCTAGGTGGCGCAGTGAGTAGAGCGTTGGCCCTGGAGTCAGAAGAACCTGAGTTCAGATCCGGCCTCAGACACTTAACGCACACACAAACAAAAAAAAACAAAAAAAAAACCTAGCCGTGTGACCTTGGGCAAGTTACTTAACCCCAATTTCCCTCCAAAAAGAAAAAAAGAAAAGAAAAATAACAGAATTTATTAGCAAATAAATTTTGTTTATAAGTCAATAGAATAAATAAATTTTAACAATTACAATCTAAATGTTACTGAACTGAACTCACATGTGAAATGAAAGCAAGTGAAAAATATATTAGTGAAAAATGATAAGTGAAATTGTGAAAAATATGTATAAGTGAAAAATTATAACAGTTTGCTGCATATAAAAACATACTTAAAGATAAATGAAGAATAAATAAGGATATGGAATAAAATTTTATTATGCTTCATGAAATTCCAAAAAAGTAGAAGTTGAAATCATCATTTCAGTTAAGACAGAAGTAAAAGTAGATACTATTATGAGAGAAGAAATTATGTGTTCAATGGCTCTATAAATAATGAAGCAATACTAAAATCTGCAAATGAATCTGTGACCTCATCATTGTGAATCTTTCCTCTAGCAAAGCACACCACAACCTACTCACAGATAATAGCTTTGTGCCATTTTTGTCTATACCCTCTAACAAATTATCTATAGAGGAAGTATGCAATGTGCTGGTAGCCTTCCTTTCATTTTTCTGAAATCACAAGGTTACCAGTGAAGGACACGGGTTATCCATTAGTTATCCTTCACTCTTAAGATGAGATCAGTCCATTTTTTTATTAATGCATTTTATGATATTCTTTACAGCACTTGTTCATAATTGTAATATGTTCTAGATCAATTGTAGCAAACAAATTGAAACTGATTACTGTGGGGCACATATTGACATAAAAACCAAATTAACATTATGTATGTTGTATGATATTTTTATTTATTTTGCTAAATATTTCCCAACTACATTTTAATTAGCTTCTATCATAACTCTGTAGTATTGTGGTCTGTCTTCATCTGCAGGCCACATTTTTGACTGCTCATCAATACTGTGTATCTCTTCACTGCTCACTGATTCACATTTCATCTCTTCAGATATTTGTATTCCCTGACTCACATTCATTCAACAATTTCTAGAAGACTAGTGATATTAAAATAATGGCCTTTTGCTAATGTGTGAAGCTTGAGAACATTAAAATAACTGCAATTTTTCTAAGGCAATTCAACATGCTTCTACTCCTATTTAATTATGGATCAAAGTCAATATCTCTTTGCAATGTCTGACCAAAATACTCTAGTAGGTACTTAATAAATGCTTATTGCTTGATTCATCTATTTTTTCTTGTAGAGAGTCAGGTGAGACACTCTTGAGTCCAAAATGTATAAATCTTAAATAGGTATGTAGCAAGAACAACAATTAGAGGCAGCTTGGCAATATGACTAGAGTCAGCCTGGAAATCAGGAAGATCTAGGATAAAGTCCCACTTATGTCACATATAATCTTTGTCACCCTGGATAAGTCACTTAACCTGAGTGTACCAAGCAATCCCCTAAGCCTGTCAATTACAAAAATAGTTTTTATATCCTTTGGCAGAGGGAGTTTCTTCATCAAGAATTTCCAATTCTATATCACAGATCTGAACTACTATATCCTTGCAAAACAATCAATAAATGGCAAAATATCTAGGAACTAAGTTAAATTTTTTTAAAAAACACAAATAATAAAAATCCACATGGAGGATAAGAAATATTATCCCAAATAATGAGCAAACCAAAGAACAAGAAAAAAATAACAAGTCAAGTTCATTGGGCAGCTAGGTAGCATAGTGAATGCCATTTCTTTCTCCAGCTTATTTTACAGATGATGAAACTGAGGCAAACCGGGTTAAGTGACTTGCCCAGGGTTATAGCCAGTAAGTGTCAGAGGCCAGATTCGAACTCACAAAGATGAATCTTCCTGCTTTCAGGCCCATCACTCTATCGCCTGCACCACCTAGTTGCCTTTCAATAATAGTGAGACAATATAAATACATGATAGGCAGTTAAAATGTTCATTTCAAGACTACCTTGTCTCTGAAAACATACAAAGAGAAAAAATTTTAAATCAATAAATTGAGAAGGAAAATTACAAAAGAAAAATATCAATAAAATATAAATATTAAAACAAGCACAAAGGAAGGCATTTAATAGTATTTTCCTAATTACCTATCAAGAAAATTTTTAGCATTCATTTTTACAAGATTTTTGAATTCCAAATTTTTCTCCCTCCCTGTTTCCTCTCTCCTCTTTTGAGGAACTGTGACATTGACCAATGCAGAAGACCTTCAAAAAGTGAAGAAATTCTCATGTAAAGCTATCGTGTAAAACATATTTCCACATTAGTCACAGCTGAAAAAGATTAAAAGGGAAAAAAATGAAAAAAATAAAGCAAGTAAAAAAAAAGTATGCTTCAATCTGCTTCCAAAATCTTTATCTTTAAAATCTGCTTTCATAGTTCTTTCTCTGGATATGGATAGCATTTTCTTTCCTAAGTTTTTTGTATTTGTCTTGGATCATTGTGCTGCTGAGAAGAGTTGAGTCATTCATAGTTGGTCATCACTCAATATTGCTGATACTGTGTACAATGTTTTCATGGTTCTTCACATTTCACTTTTCATCCATTCATACAAGTCTTTCTGGGTTTTTCAGAAATCTGCCTGATCATCATTTCTTATTGTAGAATAACATTCCATTACATTCAAACAACACAAGTTGTTCAGGCACTCACCAACTGATGCATATCCCTTCAATTTCCATTTTTTTGCCACCATGAAAAAGGTTACTAGAAATATTTTTTCAGGTCTTTTTTTTCCTTTTTTTATGATATCTTTGGGCTACAGACCTAATAGTAGTATTGCTAGATCAGAGGGTAGGTACAGTTTGCTTGCCCTTTGGGCATAATTCCAAATTGCTCTCCAGAATGGTGTAATGGAAAGTACTTACCACCTTGTTGCAGCTACTTAAGTATTTAGTACCTTGTTTGAGCCCCTTGTGATTTGAAGGTGGGAAGAACTTGCTGATGCAACAGGAAGGGGTGGAAGGAACTGACCATATAAAAGGAGGAACACAAGCTGGGACTGAGCAGAGCTGAGGCAAAAACTTGTGGTGTCAGGGACTGTTTGTCTGTTTTATCTGTGTTGATTTGTGTTTGTGATACTTTGTACAGAAGCCCTGAAAGAGGATTTTCTTGTTGTCTGTTTACAGAAATCCTGGAGGAGGGTTTCAGAGGTTCTGGGTCTAAACTGATGATTTATGTTGATTTCTCAGACCTTGTCTGTGGGTCTGTATTGATTTCTCAGACCTTGTTTGCAGGTCTGTGTTGATTTCACAGGCAGATAGTGAATTGATGATGGTCCTGGCAATGTGCATGAATGCTGTTTTGGCTCTGTTAAGCTTTGTCTTCCCAGAAACAGAAACTGCAACAGACTTGACGTGGAGTGGATACTGTGAGCTTCAATATGGAACAGGAAGTGGATGATTTGCTGAGAGCTGCCTGCCTGTGAATCCAGGTGACAGTTGAGTGAATTCAGGCAAGAGCTGGACCCATGGAAGAGGAACCATGTAATTTGGAAACCAGCCTCAAGCCAAGATGGAAAGACCTCTCCTTGGGTACTTAGAGTTGACTGACAAAATCATGATTTAATGTGACTTTGATGATTTAATGAGAGAACTTTGTACTTTGTACCTTGTACCCCTTAAGGATGATTGAGTTAAGGCTGATTGAAAGCTAGTATCCAATCAAGAAGAAAGAAGACTTTCTGACTGATAAGATTAAGAAAATGTGACCTAGGGGTGGGAAACCTTTGTATTTTGTATCCCTTAAGGAGGATTGCTCCTTAAGGATGATTGAGTTAAGGACTTACTGAATGATATCTTTTATTTAAAACTATGTGGCTACCTTTAGTGATAAGTTGTTCTGTTATATTACTGTGAATGTTGTACTTTGATTTCTGTGAATGTTTTGCTTTAGTTTATTGCTGAATAAATAGAGAGTTCACTATACTATGTGATCAAAACCTTAGAGCTATTCACAGCAGCAGTCCTCTGGAGAGTTGCTCATGCTTGGTTTTACAAATGGTTGGACCAGTTCATAACTCTACCACCAGTACATTAGTATCCCAACTTTCACACATCCTCTCCAACATTTATCATTTTCCTTTTTTGTCATATTGGTCAATCTGATAGGTATGAAGTGATACCTCAAAGTTGTTTTAATTTGTATTTCTCTAATCAAAACTAATTTAGAGCACTTCTTTATATGCCTAGAGATAGCTTCAATTTCCTCATCTGAAAATGGCCTGTTCATATCTTTTGACCATTTAGCAATTGGGGAATGACTTGTATTCTTATAAATTTAGCTAAGTTCTCTACATATTTGGGAAATGAGGCCTTTATCAGAGACACTTGCTATGAAGACTATTTCCCAGCTTTCTGATTTCCTTCTAATCTTAGTTGCATTGGTTTTGTTTGTGTAAAAGCTTTTTAATTTAATACAACAAAAATTGTCTATTTTGCATTTTCTAATGCTATCTCTTGTTTGGTCATGAATTCTTCCCTTTTCTATAGATCTATCACCTCTTTAGTTTCTTTCTTGCTTACTTTTTGTTTGAATTGATCAATTTCTGAAAGGGGACAACTGAGGTCCCCCACTAGTGTAGTTTTTCTGTCTTTTTTCCTGCAACTCACTTTACTTCTCCTTAAAGAATTTGGATGCTGCACTACTTGGTGCATATATGATTACTGTTGATATTACTTCATTGTTTATGGTACCTTTTAGCAACACGTAGCTTCCTTTCATATCACTTTTAATGAGGTCTATTTTTGCTTTTGCTTTGTCTAAGATCAGGATTGCTACCCCTGATTTTTTTGTTTGAGCTCAAACATTATAGATTCTGCTCCAGCCCCTTACCTTTACTCTGTGTGTGTCACTCTGCCTCACCTGTGTTACTTGTAAACAACATATTTGAGAACTTTGGTTTTTGCTCCCCTCTTCTATCTTTTTCCATTTTATTGGAGAGTTCATCCCAATCACATTCACTTTATGATGACTATATATTCACCTCCATCCTATTTTTCTTCCTGTTTGTCCTTTCTCTCTTTTCACCCTTTCCTTCATTGACAATGTTTTGTTTCTGTCTACTGCCTAACCTAGTCTGCCCTCTCTTCTACCAGTGTCCCCCTCTACTTTAATTAATCTCCCCTCCTACTTTCTTGTTGGGTAAGATAGATTTCTACATTCAACTGACTGCATATATTATTACCTCTTTGAGCCAATACTGATGAGAGTAAGGTTCAAGTGATGCCTATCACCCACTCTATGATCTTTCCTTCCACTGTCATAAGTTTTTTCATGTGAAATAATTTACCCTAGTCTACCTCACTTTCTTCCACACTCTGTGTATTCCTCTTTCTCATCCCCTAATTATATCATTCCCTCAAACCCGCCTTAAATTCATACCCTTTGTCTATACATGCTCCTTCTAGCTATACTATTAGTGGTACAATTTTTAAGAATTACAAGTATCATCTTCCCTTGTAGGGATGTAAACAGTATAGCTCAATTGAATCCCTTATATTTTCTTTTCCCTTTTTACCTTGTTAGTCTTCTCTTGGGTCTTGATATAAGAGACAAAATGTTTTGTTCAATTCTGGTCTTCTCCTTATGGAAATTCGAAATCCTA
This sequence comes from Gymnobelideus leadbeateri, assembly GCA_011680675.1. Classification (NCBI taxonomy): domain Eukaryota; kingdom Metazoa; phylum Chordata; class Mammalia; order Diprotodontia; family Petauridae; genus Gymnobelideus; species Gymnobelideus leadbeateri. Next base: position 462,426 of record WOXC01010507.1, read on the forward strand.
TTTCATTGAATGACCATTTTCCCTTGAAGTATTATGCTTAATTTTCGGGATAGCTTATTTGTGGTTGTAGTCTTAGTTCCTTTGCCTTGTTAGCTATCATGTTCCATGACTTCTGATTCTTTAATGTTGCAACTTCTAAGTCTTGTGTAATCCTGATTGTGGCTTCCCAATATTTGAATTGTTTCTTTCTGGCCATTTAGAATATTTTTTCCTTGGCCTGATGGTTCTGTAATTTGGCTATAATGTACCTTGGATCTCTTTTATTTTTGGAACTCTTTCTGGAGGTGATCAGTGGATACTTTCAATGCCTATTTTGCTCTCTGGTTCCAGGATATCAGGGAAGTTTTCCTTGATAATATCTTGAAAGATGCTGTCCAGGTCCTCCTTTTGATGATGACTTTGAGGTAGTCCAAAGATTCTGACACTGTCTCTCCTGGATTTATTTTCCAGGTCAGTTGTTTTTCCAACGGGGTATTTTACATTTTCTTCTATTTTTTTTTCATTCTTTTGAATTTAATTGATTTTTTTAAAGCAATTGGGGTTAAGTAACTTCCTCAAGGTTACACACCTAGTCATTATTTATGTGTGGGTGCTCATTTTCTGAGGCCGGATTCGATCCCAGGTCATCCCAACTCCAAGGCCGGCGCTTTTACTCACTGCGCCACCTAGCTGCCCCGAATTTAATTGATTCTTGATGTCTCACAGAGTCATTAGTTTCCATTTGCCCAATTTAACTTTTAAGGTATTGTCTTCCTCATCTTGTCCTTTTCCATTTGGCTAATTGTATTTTAAGATGTTTTCATCCAATCTAAGTGGATAGTTATATTTTCTTTTCCATTTAACCAATTCTACTTTTTAAGGAGTTGTTTTCTTTTTCGAAGCTGTTGACTCTTTTTTCTTAATTCTCTTGCATCACTCTCATTTGTTTTCCCAACTTTTCTTCTACCTCTCTTATATGATTTTTAAGCTCTTTTTTTATGTTTTCCATGAGCTCTTCCTGGGCTTTAAACCACTTCCCATTTTCCTTTGCAGCTTTGTCCACATGTATTTTGACATTGTTGTCCTCTTCTGAGTTTGTGTCTTGATCTTTCCTGTCATAATAATTTTCTTTGATCAAATTTTTTATTGTTGTTCTTTGTTCATCTTTTGGGACTTTTTCCTTTCTTTTAAATTTAAGCTCTGTTCTTGGGTTGGAAGGGGTACTGGCTCTGGCTTCTTGTGCCAGGAAGTGGAGGCCCTGGCTATTTACCTTGTCCTGCACTGATGTTGGCTTGAGGCCCACAAGGGACTCTCATGTCTGGTGCTGTGCTGAGATGGTGATGTAGAGATGGTTGGTGCTTCTTGAGGCCATAGGTTTCTGGTTGCTTACCTGGTGCTAAGCCTGGGTTCTAGTTCTGTTGTCTGGAGTGTGTTGAGGCTGGTGGGATGAATTTCCCCAGAGTGACACTGAAGAACTTGGCAGTCTGGCCACTGACAGCTGCCCATTTGCTTAGTCACCTTTAGGGTTGACAACTACTTGTTTGCTCATGGAAGTACGGCAGCTGGAGGCTTCTATTTATCCAGAGCTACACTGAAGCAGGTGGCAAGTCTTAGAGCTCAAGTCTTCCCATCCCCCTGGCTATGCTGGCATATGGGGAGGTCCTGGTGCTGGCATTGGCCTATTCCACTGCACTAGGGCTCAGGATCTTCCACTAGTTTGCTGAGCTGTGGCTTCCTGCTGGCTTGTTGGGATACCTCTTCTCCTGAATTGCATTCCCCCTTTTACCCAAGTGAGACAAACCTTTACTGGCAATCTTCCAGGTTTCTTGGGCTAAAATATCTTTTCACTTCATCTTTTTTTTTTTTTTGCTGGCTCCATTGTTCCAAGATTTCTTTATTTGTTTGGGGACATTATTTTATACTTATTTGAGGGTAAATATGGGAAAGTTCCAGTACCTTACTGCTTACTCTACCATTTTTCTAAAATAAGACATTTTGAAAATTAAAGGAAAAGTAAAATGAAAACAAAAGAGACTAATGAACCAATAAACAAAAGAAAGAACTAATTTTTTTTCATTAATAATTTAAAAATCAGATAATTTGGTGTTTTCAAAAAGGAAGGAAACCATTTTTTTGGAGGGGAGAAGGGAGGGTAATTGGGATGAAATGACTTGCCCAAGGTCACATAGATAGTATTAAGTATCTGAGGCCAGATTTTAATTCACGTCCTCCTGAATCAAGGGCCAATGTTCTATTCACTGTGCCACCTAGCCACTCCAAAAACCAAACTTTTTAAAATAAAAAATAAGCATAGTGAATTCACAATTAATGGAGAGGAAATTTTTTAAGTATCAAAAAAACTATACAGTAATATATGACAGAAAAACTGAGATTAAATGATTATCTACAAAAATATAAAGTAAACATGTTAACAATATACAAAATCCAAATATATATATATGTATGTGTATATATATGTGTGTATGTATGTGTATATATATATAAAATGAAGAAAATAACAAATAAACTCCTACCCCCAAAAAAATCCTAGACCGATTGGTTTTACAAGGCAATTCTATGAGTAATTTAAAAACCTCTTAATCTATAAACCACATAATTTTGTTCTAAAAATGATAAAGAATTTCCATTACCAGTCACCTCTTTTATTATGAATATGACTCTGATACTTAAATTAGGAAGTAATAAAGCAGAGGTAAATTCTTTTTGAATATCTCTAATGAATACAAAATTTAAGTGAAATATATTCAAATTTATTTATTATGACCAGTTTGAATTTATTCCAGGTATATAAAGATTATACAGGTATAATCAGTCACATAAATAACAAAAATAAGATGATTATATGTTTTCCTTTCAATATTTGTTTCATCAGCACTGTTTGTTATCTAGCACATAGTAGGTATATAACAATTGATTTTTCTTTTTTTAATTAAATTTTATGTTTATTTTTAGTTTACATCATTCATTTCCACAAGATTTTGAGTTGCAAATGTTTTCCCCATCTTTCCCCTACCCACCACCCCAAAACAGCAACCCCACTGAATACCTCCTACCCCAATCTGCTCTCCCTATAACCTCCCCCATCCCCTCTCTGACTATCCATTAGGGCAAGATGGATCTCTATGCCCCATTGCCTGTATATCTTATTTCCCAGTTGCATGTTAAAAAAAAACAATAATAATGAATATATGTATATATATGTGTGTATATATATATATATATATAAAACATTTGATTTTAAAACTTTGAATTGCAGATTCTTTCCTTTCCTCCATCATCACCCACCCTTACTGGGAAGATAAGCAATTCAGTGTAGGCTGTACATGTGTATATATGTAAAACATTTCCATAGTGGATATATTGTGAAATACTGACTAAATTTCCCTCCATCCTATCCTGCCCCCCACTTGTTCTACTCTCTACTTTGACCCTGTCCCTTTTCAAAAGTGTGTGCTTTCAACTTCCCTCCCTCCAACCTACCCATCCCTCCATCATTCCCCCCTTCCTCCCTACTCTCCTGTAGGGTGACATACCCTATTTAGTGTGTATGTCATTCCCTCCCTAAGCCAATTCAATGAGACTAAGTTTTACTCATTCCCTTTTGCCTTCCTGTTCTTCCCCTCCATTGTAACAGTTTTCCCTTGCCTCTTCTATATGAGATAATTTATCCCATTCTGTATCTCCCCATCTCCTCTCATTATATTCCTTTCTCACCTCTCAATTTCACCTTTTAAGTATCATCCCTTCCTATTCAATTGGTCCTGTGCCCTCTTTCTATGTATATCTATTCACATATATACACACACTCACATATGTATTCATACATCCATATGCCCTCCTATATGGACACACACACACACACACACACACACACATATATGTATACACACACACACACATTTCTATTCCCTTATTCTCATACTGAGAAAAGTTTTATAAGTTACAATTATCATTTTTCCATGTAGGAATGTAAATAGTTCAATTTTGATAAGTTCCTTAAGATTTCTTTTCCATGTTTACCTTCTGATGCTTCTCTTGCTTCTTGTATCTGAATGTCAAATTTTCTATTCAGCTCTGGTTTTTTTCATCATGAATGCTTGAAAGGTGTCTATTCCATTGAATAGCCATATTTTCCCCTGAAACATGACACTCAGTTTTGCTAAGTTAGGTGATTCTTAGTTTTAATCCCAGCTCCTTTGACTTCTGGAATATCATATTCCAGGCCCTTCAATCCTTCAATGTAGAAGCTGTTAGATCCTGTGTTATCCTGATTGTGTTTCCACAATATTCAAATTATTTCTTCCTGGCTGCTTGTAACATTTTCTCTTTGATTTGGAAACTCCAGAACCTGGCTATAATATTCCTAGGAGTTTTCTTTTTGGGGTCTTTTTCAGGAGGTGAACTCTGTATTCTTTCAACCTCTATTTTGCCCTCTGGTTCTAAAACATCAGGGCACTTTTCCTTGAGAATTTCTTGAAGGATGACTTCTAGGTTCTTTTTTTGATCAGGGATTTCAGGTAGTCCAATAATTCTTAAATTATCTCTCCTGGGTCTATTTTCCAGGTCAGTGGTTTTTCCAATGAGATATTTCACATTGCCTTCTATTATTTCATTTGTTTGTATCTGTTTAATAGTAGTTTGATTTCTCATAAAATCACTAGCTTCCATTTGCTTCAATCTAATTCTAAAGGAATTATTCTCTTCATTGAGCTTTTGAGATTCTTTTTCCACCTGGCAAATTTGGCTTTTAAAGGCATTCTTCTCTTCATTGGCTTTTTGACCCTCTTTTGCCATTTCAGTTAGTCTATTTTTAAGGTGTTATTTTCTTCAGTCAAGTTCTTGACTCTCTTTTCATTATTTTCTTGCATTATTCTCATTTCTCTTTCCAATTTTTCCTCCACTTCTCTTATTTGGTTTTCAAAATCCTTCTTAAAGTCCTCTATGGCCTGTAACCAGCTCATATTTTTCTTGGAAGCTTTTGGTGCAGGAGTTCTGAGTTAGTTGTCTTCCTCCTGTTCCATGCTTTGATCCTTTTTGTCCCCAAAGTAGTAGTATAAAGTCATATTTCTGAGCTTGCTTTGCTTCCTTTGCTTGCTCATGTTGCCCCTCAATTACTTGACTTTTTAGCTTTTTGCCACAATAGAACTCTGCTACCAGACAGGGGAGCTTTGTCCCAAATTGCTGGGGTTTTCTCAGCTGCCAGAGCTATTAGTTGGCTGCCCTGTCTGAAGCCTTCACACATTCTGGCTCACTGGTCACCCACCCCAGGACCTCCACCCTAGATAGCAATCCAGATCCAAGCAGGTTAAAGAAAGAGCAATTACCCCTCAGAATGGTTGCTTGGTCCCTCTACAATCTGCATGTCTCTCACTGACCTCTCACTTTGTCTTTGGCATTTATCAGTTAATAATTCTGGAAACCAGCACAGCTGCTGGTGATCTACTCTCCCAATGTTCCTCTAGCTGAAGCTGGTCAGGCCTCCCTGGGGCTAAAACCACAGACTCTTTTGGGGCTGGGTTTGGCTCCCAGTGTGCTGCAAGGGCCCCTTCCCGCTGGCCTGCTGGGCTGTCTTCAGTGTGAGGTTAGTTTCTCTCTGTCACTTTGTGGGTTCTGCAGCTCTAAAGTTTTTTCAGAGTCATTTTTTACATGCATCGGAGGAGGTGGAAGTGGGAGCCAAGCAGAGGTCCTGTTTCTATTCCATGATTGATTTTTCATCAAATTATATGTTAATTGATATAAGAAAGTTTTATCATAGTAATATTCATTTATGTTTTTAAAAAATTTTTAAAGGAATAGAACTCTTTTCTAATATAATGAACCATATGTAACAGCCTAGTGAATTTTAGGAAATAGTTTTTAAACTACACAAACTATTTATCAAAATAAGTAAAAATGACACCTCATGCAATAAAAAACAAATATGGTGCTAGTGTCCAAACCAAGGACAGATAAGGCAGAGAAAAAAAATAAAGATCACTATAACCAGTGTATATTGATTAATTTTTTAAAATAAATATGAACAAAATAACAATGAAATAAATAAATAACAATAAAAAATATTCACCATGACCAGGTTTAATTTATATTAGGAAGTAAAAATTAATTCATCATTAGAAAAATTATTGACATCATCATTATAGCCTGATTATAATCAATAGATACAAAAAATACAACAAAATGCATTAAACATCTGGGAATTAATCTTCCACTAGATATTATAAATATACCTATTGAAAAAAATTTTGGAAATAAATGAAGATAATTAAATTTTAAAAAATTCAGGGTCCATGACTTAGTCCAACAAAAATGAAAATATTACCTAAATTACCATGTAGATTTAGGGAAACACCAATAATAGTGTCAAAAAGATATTTTACAGAATTAAAATAACAAACCTCACCTAGAGATATAAAAGATCCTGACCATCAAAAGAAGGGTTCAGCACTAACATCTCAAACAATACTATAAAAGCCTAGCATTTAATAAACCTCCAATCACAAACTATTGATGGGGAGTAGGAGGGAAGGAGTTTATAGTTAATGAAAATTAGTTCAAATACTAAATAGTAATGTGTTTTTTTTAAACTCACAGGTTTTTAACCTACTGCTTATGCCTTATACAACAGTATTTCTTGTTTTATTGATGGGTTGGGTTTTTTTTTCATTAAAAATATTTGCAGATGACTCTTACTCATAATAAGTTTCTTGCAAGAAGGTGATGAAGTAAAAAGTAACAGAGTGACCTCTTCTAAAAGTTCAGGCAACATTCTACATTTATAGCACCTCCTACCTCTCCTTTAAAAAAATTAACAGAAATGTATTTCCCCTCCTATTCCCTTCCCTTACCTAAAAGAAAACCAATCCCCTCATTGGCTATAATCATGCATATGTATATATCTACACACACATATAGATAGATAGATAGATAGATAGATAGATAGATAGATAGATATACACACATAGACATATATATAGATATATATCTACACACATAGATATATATATAGATATATGTATATATATATATAAACACATATTTTGTCATTTATGTCATGTATGTGTATGTTTTATTATGTGTCATAAATCTATCATCTCTCTGTCAGAAGATAGATCATATGTTTAATAATCAGTTCTCTGGCATCGTGGATGATCACTGTATTGATTATAGTTCTAACAGTTTTCAGAATTGTTTGTTTATACAAAGTTGTAATTGTATAATTTTTTCTCCTGATTCTGCTCATTTCATTATTCATCAGTTTATACAAGTCCTCAAAATTATTCATTTTTAAACTATTGATATTATAGTATAAATTGTTTTTCTCATTCTGCTTATCTCACTCTGCATTGGTTCATATATCTTTCCATGTTCCTTTAAAATTATCTATTTCTTATAGCACAATAGCATTGAATTATATTCATATGCCACAACTTATTCAAACATTCCTCAGTTGGTGTGTGTGTGTATAGTGTGTGTGTATGTGCATATGTATACATATGTACATATATATGTATATATATATATATATATAAATCCTCTGTTTTTTGTACTAATTTTAGCCTCACAATTAATGTCAAGAAAGCACAGGTGCTCCACCAACCAGCACCACACCATCCATATATGAAACCATTGGTTACAGCAAATGGAGTTTTAAATACTGTGAATGTATATTTCAATATACACCTTGATAAGAGGTTGACACATGCATTGCCAGAGCTAACTCAGTGTTTGGGGGACTCCAACAGAAAGTGTAGAAGAGAAGAGATATTAGATTGACTACCAAAATGAAGGTCTACACAGTCATTGTGCTGACCTCATTGTTGTATGACTGTGAAACTTGAACAGTATACCAACACCATGCCAGGAAACTGAATTACTTCCATTTGAATTGTCTTAGGAAGATACTGAAGACCATCTGGCAGGATAAGATAACAGACACTGAGGTCCCTTCTCAAATTAAACTGCCAAGTATTCAAACTCTACTAGAGAACTCAACTCCAATGGACTGGCCATGTTGTTCCAATACCAAACATATGCTTACCAAAAAAGCTATTTTATGGAGAATTCATACCAGGCAAGTAGTCATGTGGGGTCAGAAAAAGCGATACAAAGACACTCTCAAGGTCTCTTTTAAGAACTTTGGAATTGATTTTGTAACACAGGGGAGACAGACACAGGACTGCCCAGTATGGCATGCCTGCATCAGAGAAGGTATTGTACTCTTTGAGCAAAACAGAATTGAAGTAACTCAAAATAAACATATGACTCACAAATTTAGAGAATCTACCACCAATGTTCATGTGGACTGTTTGTGTCCAACCTGCGCTACAGCATTCTGACCTCAGATTGGTCTGATCAGCTACAGTTGGCCATACCATAACTAGACTCCAAACATAATGATGTCATTTTGGTCCTGTGCAAGAATGAAGGACAACAACCAACCATATATCCCTTTATTTTCCGGTTTAGGGCATGGCAAAAAGAGATGCTAAAAATATTTTTGAACATATAAAATCTTTCCACATTTCTTTGACGTCTTTTAGGCAAAGACTAACCAATAGTATAGCCAGGTCAAAGGGCATACACTGTTTAGTACCATCTTGCACATAATTTCAGATTAGTTTCTAGAATGGTTGTATTTATTCATAAGTCCACCAACAGTGCATCAATACACCTTTTCCCCCCTCACAGGCCCTCCAACATTTATCATTTCCCTTTTTTGTCACCTTTGGCAATCTAATGAGTTTGAAGCACAACTTCAGAATTTCTTAATTAGCATTTCTCTAATCTGTAGTGATTTTTAATACCTCCATCCCCTATATCTATAAATAACCTGTATTTCTTCCCTTGAGAACTGCCTGTTTATGTCAGACCATATTCCAATTCCAAATGGATAAACTATCTAAGTATAAAAAAAATCCACCATAAATTATTTTTAAAGCACTTTGGATTAAGTAACTTGCTCAAGGTTACACAGCCAGTCATTATTTATGTATGGGTGCTCATTTTCTGAGGCTAGACCTGATCCTGGGGACTCCCGACTCTGGAGCCAGCGCTCTTACTCACTGCACTACCTAGCTGCCCCATAAATTAATTTAAAAGAGTAGAAAACTATCTCTCTCACAATTATGCATACAGGAAATCACTGAAAGCAGAGGTGGAATAAAAGAGATCATAAAAGACAAAATAGACATCATCAATTACATAAAATTCTAAAGTTTTTGCTAAAATAAAATTAATGTATTTGGAATAAGAACAAAAGAATCAGATTGGGAAAATATTTGTATTAAATATTTCTGATAAAAATCTATTAGGAATGAAAAATATGAAGACTTTGGAGAAACAAATGTATAAAGTAATTAAGAAAAAAAGCTGAAAGAACACTCTATAGAATGACTGAGGTAAAGTAAATACCGTCAACATAAGCAACAAAACAATGGTCAAACACAGCAATCATTTTTAGAACCTCACCATCAAAATCAAAGAGTATCCCTCCTTTTTTATAATCTACTAAGAGTTTGGTGATAAGATGTAGCTGAGTATTTTTTTAAGTATCTATTGTATCCAATCAAAACAAAAAATAAAATAAACTCTTCCTCACCAAAAAAAAAAAGAATTGGTGAGGGCATAATTAAGCTATATGTTCAGTCAGGGATGAGATTTTAAATGCCAAAGATATGTGTTAAGATTACCTTTAGACATTTTCCTATCTTTTCTTTTGTAATTAAGTCCTGTTAAATGTTCTATTACTTCATTTCATGGTTCCTATTTTATTTATTTATTGTTCAGTCATTCAGTCGTGTCTGACTCTTCTCTGGGGTTTTCTTGGCAAAGAAACTGAAGTGGTTTGCCATTTCCTTCTCCAGTGTGTGCCCATTTTGCAGATGAGGAATTGAAGCAAATGGTAAGTGACTTGCACAAGCTCATGCACCCTTGTGTCTGAGGTCAAATTCGAACTCAGATCTTCCTGACTTTAACCTCAATGCTCTATCCACCTAGCTACCCACGTCATTCATTAATAAAATTCAAACTGAATTTAGAAGCCTTTCAGAAATTCCCATTGTCATACTGGGTGGATGCTCAAACCAGAGGAAGTAAAAGTATTTACAACTTGAACCCATTTCCAAGTAACTAAACCCATACACTACATTTACATTTTCATCTTGTTCATTTTTTTAGATGCTTGCATTTGGCAAAAATAAATAAATCTCATAATATCATACTCATGTTGGCAAATGACAGCTCATAATTAAAGACCTTTGAATGGGGGCCCTGATGTGGTGAGCTTTAGTCATGTAAACACTTGAGAAATATTCAGATAGAAGAGTCTGGATAAGCAGATCCCACAATGTGGCCATGGGAGGTTCTTGGATTGATATCTGGAAAAAAAGAAGAGGTTGGAATGCCAATTAACTGGGAATATTTTACCCCACCCTTACCCCAATTGCTTAATGATGTGGGAATGCATTTCTACAATTGTAGTAATGAAAGTTTCCAAATGAAAAACACTAAGTAAACAAATATTTGCAATTTTGGTTGACAGAGGACAATACTTCTTCTACCTAACATTTTAGATAGAATTATTTCCCAAAGTTCATGCACTAGACTTTTTCTTTCCTATAATATGAACAGAAGTTCACACATCATTATATGAAACATGCTTTGAACTATTTTTAATCTGTCAAGAAAAATTCATTTCAGCTTTTGAATAATGAAGCAGGAAGGGAAGAGATACAAAATAGAAGCAACCCTGTGAAGTAGAAAGGGTTGAAACAAAGAGGGACATGGGTTTGAATCGAGACTTTGATATTTCTTAGCTGAGCCACTTAACCACTTAAACTCAGATTCTTCACATACATACAAAATGGAATTTCTACTAGAGATTTCATGAAACTTTTGGGGAGGAAATGTATGGAAAGTCATTTATCATGAAATACCTCTAAGATCTGTATCAGCAGGGTATATTATTAACATATAATCATTTAATATTTGAATAATATTTAATACAATAATGCACTCCTCATCTGAAATTTAGGTATAACTTCCTCAACCATATAAAGCACAGCAAAGAGTTCAGAGATGACCAAAAATAATTTTTATAAATAGTAGTAGTAGTAGCAGCAGCAGCAGCAGTAACATTTATATAGTGTGTATGGTGTGCCAGGCACTTTGTTAAGTGCTTTACAAATATTATCTCATTTGATCCTCACAACAACACTGGGAAGTAGGTGCTATCATAATCTTCATTTACAGTTGAAGAAATTTAGGAAAATAGAGGCTAAATTATTTCCTCAAGGTCACCCGCTAGCAAGTGCCTGAGGCTGTATTTATGCTCTGGTCATCCTGACTTGACTCTAGGCACAGGGCTCTATCCATTGCACCACCTAGGTACCAACTAAAATATATGTCACAAAGTCATTGTATTTATTTCTTATAAAATTCAGGTACTCTAGAAGCTTTTTTTAAAAATCCTAATGACATCCTACAACCAGCTTAGTAATTTGTTTTCTCATCCCACAGAACATTAAAGGAAACAATCTGAAAGGGTTAGGAAAAAGAAAAGAAAGTGACCTACTGACCTCTCAAGAGAAAGAATCCATAAAAACCAGATAAAATAATAAAACCATCCCAGTTTGGAACAATTAAGTGAAAGAGGAACAGCCCTATATACCTCAATAGCACCTCAGGACATCACTTTACAACAATACATATGGTAAGCACTTAATAAATGCTAATTGATTAATTGATAACAGTACAGAAATTGATATCAGTAATGATGATTTTTACTTTCTTAAAAGGTTAAATTGTATATAATAGTCTTTTAATTTTCCACTAAAGTCCTAAACCAACATACCATCATGAACCCAGGTTCTATGTCAGTACCAATCTCTCATAGACCCAATCATTCTGGAAAAGTTTTGAGTAGAGGCCCAGAAATTAAGCCAGTCATTTAAAGAGATTTGAAAGAATCTCTAGATTGTCCATAAAATGATAAATGGCCAAATACTAAAGTATAGAGAGGATGCAAGTTAGGTCAGCTGGCAAAGGTCCCATTATACAATGAGTGCTCTGAACTTTGAATCTAGCAATCTAAGTTCAAGTTTTGGTGAGACCTTCCTTTGAGGAAAAGCATAATATGGTAGAGTGCTCAAAGTGAAGTCAAAAAGTCCTAAGTTCAAAGGCACTGACTAGCTATGTAACCTACCACAGGTAACGTCATTTTTTTGAGCCTCAGTTTCCTCATTTGTAAAACGGAGGGTTTAGAAATGATGGCTAAATCTGTGAGCCTCTGATAAGAAATACTCACTCCAATAAAGCCGTGGATCCTTGAAGTATCAAAAAGAATTTAATATAATCTTCTCAGGGAGGCAGGGATGGAGGGAACAATATGTTATGGAAAATTTTCCATTGATGATGGTTAACATTTTCCATGTGGGTACTAATGGGAAAAGTATCAATTAGACAGAAAATCTTCTTATATGGAATAGTTTGAGTTTCCTGACAATGTCAGATAAATGAAGTGCTACCATATTGCACCAGACATTAATATCCTCTGCTCACCAGCTCTATTTGTGTTCAGCATGTTTTCCTTCTGGGAATGTGTCTTGCCTCCTGATCTCCTCTAATCAATACCTGTCACTTGGTACACAATTTGGCCAATGATTCACCTAAGAAACCCCTGATTAAACTCACCTCACCTTGATCTCCTTCAGCCTATATGTACAACTTGGACCATATCATTTTTTTATGTGGAGGCAGTATGGTATATTGGATAGAAAGATGGCCTTGAAATCCCAGGTTCAAGTCCCATCTCTGACACAGACCAGCTGTGTGATACTTCAAGGCACTTAACCCCTAAATATTCTAGGTAACTCTAAGATTATAAATTACAGAGAAGATGCCAATCTGCAGTGGTAGAAGTTTTGGTTTGGTTTTATGTGGGAGCTCCTTATATCAATAAAATCACAGGACTAGCCCCCATCTTTGATTTGCTTTTGTATTCTCATCATTCTCATTCAATACTTTTGCTTCCCCACCTAGGAAATCATATCTTTGTCCAGGTTACTTGGTATCATAAATTTGGTACAGGTCATAGTGCCTGATATAATTATAACCTTGAGGTAGGAACTGAATATTAAGATTTTTATTGAATGAATATGCATGCATCCTCTAGGTTACTAATTGAATAGCCCAGTAAAGACTGTAGCAACTGGTTAAAAATTAAGCTTGATTTATTGTTTTGCTGGTTATCTGGACTTAAAAAGTTAAAGAGAAATGTTAATAATTCAGATTAAACTTAAAAGTGTGACATGAAAAAAAGTGTATAGTAATTTAATTCTAGAATAGAAGAGTCTTTGAGAGCTTACACATCAACCCTATGACAAGAAAGAATGCATTTAAGTTTGGTCCAACAGCAGGCTTCTAGATTGACTAATAAAAATGTATCCCATAAATGTCCTTTCTCTGAGTTTCAATTTCCTCATCTACAAAGAAAGGGTTGGACTAGACGAGGTTCAAGGTCCTCGCCAGGGATAATATACTGTGATAACCATGTTATAAACTCCTAGAGAGCAAGGGAGTTTGCCTTATTTATTTTTACATTTCCACTAAGTGCCCAGCACAATGCATTACCCACACCTCAGTACTTCAAAAGATTGATGATTCCATCACTATCAGTAGCCACCACCCTTCCCTGTGAAAATCAAAACTCATTCATTCTTTCTCACCTTTTGCAATTCTTGTTTATATATTTCTGTAAATTCTCCATAGAGGATTCATCCTATATACTACAGGCCTTCCTCTGGTTCTTTTAATATTCCACATGTATTAGTGTAATATTTAAGGCTGACCTTTCATTATCTCTCATACTCATTGCATTATCATCTAAACCACTTATTCATCCAGGTATTTATTTAGAGTCAGGCATTTATTACTATGCTCCAGACACTGTACTACATAAGGAAGATACAAATACAACAATGAAAATGATCAACCAAGCTCTGCCCTCAAGGAGCTTACCTTCACTCACATGAACATGCACACATGTGTATATACACATATATATGTCATAACCAGCATGTATATGTATGCATATGTAACTGCATTGTACATGTCTGCATAGATACATGTGTATATACTGTGTACATACATATTACACATATGTATATGTGTATAATATAAATTACATAATATATCTATATCTTTTACCTTTTCATATCAAATCCATTATTACTCATATGTCATAGTCTATTGATTCCCATCATGACACTTTCCAATTTTTATTGCCATTTAGGTCACTTACATTGTCTTTAGCTGATAGTAAACAAATGCTTAATGAATGAGTGATCCTGTAAAATACATAAGAGGAATATATTATTTCTGGAAAACTGAATACCTTCACATTTAATATGTGGGGAAAATAACTTCAAGGGGTGTGTATGTGCATCAGGGTGGGTCAATGTGAATTGAAAAACAGCTATGAAATGTCATACTTAAGATGGTTGTCTGGTGATTAAGTAGAGAACAGACCAGGAAAAAAGACTGGTCTTCACATTTGAACACCCAGTTTCAAGTCCAGCTCTGTCATTCAACAGCCTTGTGACTAGGGATATGTTATTTCAACTAAGATTCAAGTTTCTATAAAATGGAGATAATAGTTTTTGTACCACCGACCTTGCAGGATTTCTGTGAAGGGAGTACATAATAAACTATGAAGAGCTATAAAATATCTATTATTATTATTCTATGTTCCTCAAGAGAAGTACTATGTCATAGTAGGGGTCAGTCCAGGAGAATTGGGTTCAAATCCTGATTTTGACCCATAGTAGTCATATGACCATTGACAAGTCATTCAATCTTTCACCATCCCCAAGCAACTCTCTTAAGATTATGGTTGTAGATGAATTGCAGTTCTACATTGGTGGAGGGAATTTCCACACAGAGATTTCCATATCCTTAGTGAAATCACAAGACTTGACCATCTCTTTCAGCTCTTCCCTATCCCAAGAAAAAAATTTACTTGACTCTGGTACTGAAAAATTCACTCTTTTCAGTAGGTTAGAATACATGATCACTATAATCCTTAAAAAAAAATTTAGATATGGTCTAATTTTGGATGCTCCACAAGTATAAATAGCAGCAATTTGTTTTTACAGAAATAACAGAAAATTCCATTGACTTTTGCATAGAAGAAGTGATAAGGAAAATATATCATTACCCCTCATTTGGGTAACTAATGTGTAGTATCCATGACAGAACCTGCGGAGGGAGAAAGCTTTCACACACATACTTGCACTTTGAATAAAGAGGGGCCATGAAGCCTTGAACGTCCCTCCAAGTAAATTATGGCTAAGAAGAGAAACACAACAAAGTAATTTGCCTTGGTAACTAATTTCTCTTGTCTGTGGCTTTGAAGGAACAATATTTTAGCAGCCAGTGAGTTGGATAATTGGATATAAAGGCAACTCTCTCAGTGAAGTCTGGTACAAATGCTTTCATCAAGCCTAGAGCTATTTGTTATCAGCAAAAATCTATATGCAGAAAAGAAATAAGTAACTTACTGGGGGTAGTATATAAGTCAAGTTTCTTCAGCCTGAATTAAAACAAAGATTTCATAGGGTTTTTATTTGTTTTTTCCCCTAAAATTATAACCAAAGGGAGGAACACTTTGTGAGAAAGTGACATTAATGCTCAACTTGTTATTTCCTCTGGGAAGAAGAGTTAGTCAATGGTCAACAAACATTTATTGAACATTTGCTAGTCCCTTCCCTTAACACAAAGAGCTTACATTCTAATAGGGCTGACCACATGTAAATAAATAAGTTCTTAGAAGACATATACAGAGTTGAGGAAAGGTAATGTGAGAGTGTAAAGCATTAAGGAAGTGGTCAGAGATGTAGAAAATGAGATTTGAGCTGAATCTTGAAAGAAGCCAGTGAAAGTAAGAAGCAAAGGTAGGAAAGCAGAGAATTCTAGGAATTCTAGAGCAAAGGAATGGAGAAAGGAGGTAGAGTATCCTGTTCAAGGGACTATAAGTCACTTACTTACTTACTTACTTACAAAAATAGAAACAGTTAAGAACCATGTGTTCTTTCCAATATAAACTGAAAAGTCAATGGAGTTGTTAAACTTTTTTTTAATTTCACTTTCTTATATTGGACTGAAGAAAGTGTCTTTAAGGTCACCTGGGATTATGACTATCTTCCCTTAGCCAATGGATTGCCCTTTATGATTCACAAAAAAAGATGTTCAGGATTAGGGTATAGACACATCTTTAAAGTTAGTTTACCATTGAATGAAAATTACTAGAAGCTAAGAGCAAATCAAAGATAAGAGCTAGACCTGTGACTTCATTGGTATAAGGAACTCCCACATGAAAGAAGTTCTTCTACCAATGCAGATTGTCAACTTCTCTGCAATTTACAATCTTTGTTCTTTGGAAGGCACCTCAGAGGTCATCTGTTACTGATGCCATAACTATCTATCATTCCTGAGAGAACATGGCAATCACTTGCCTTGTGACTCTATTCATCATCCCCATGACTCCCTAAACCAAAACAGCTCTCTCAGGTCTTCACTCTTTTATATGTGGTACCCTCCTCTTTTAGCATATACATTTCTTGAGGGACTTTTTCACCTTTGTCTTTATTGAGGATGATAACATGGTTACCTTAGAGACTGGAAGACTGGTGGTACTTTTTAACAAAAATTAAAAGGTTTAGAAGAGGGGAAAGTTCAAGAGTAAGGATGGTACATCCTGTTCTAGACATGGTGAGTTGGAGACATTTCTAGCACATTCAGTTAAAAACATCCAGTAGGCAATTGGTGATACAGGACTAGAGTTCCAGGGAAAGACTGAGACTGGGTGAGATCATCAAGAAAAAATGGGAGGAAGAGAGGGCCCAAGAGAGATGTCGGGGGTAAAACATTTCATGGCACACTTGTTCCTCCTTTTCTGACAGCTCTCATAATGACCATAAGCAAAGCAAAAAAAAAAAATCAAGACCACCAAGAAGGTAATTGAAGCATATGAATATTAATTCATATTAATTCATTACCTGTGGCAGATAAGATAAATTCCATGAAAAAATTGATATGTCCACATAGCTTTGATACTCAATAACTTTAATGTAAAGATGGTTAGAGAAAAGAATAATGAAAAATTATAGAAAATAGGTTTCACATATGAGAAATAAATGGGGCCAAACATTCATACACTACACTGTAGCCTAGCAAGTATATGTCATGAAAATAGTCTACAAACAGAGAATCAGAAGGTGCTAGTCATGACATTCACTGAATCACTGATTCAGGAATCATATCATAAATTCTACCATTGACTAGTTAGAAAATAGGTCAAGTTAGAAAAAAAGAATAATGATGAGAAAAGCATACTGTATCCCATAGCAACAGCTTCAATCTAATCTATTCAAATAAAATGAAAACTTAAAAAAAAAAAAGCTAACGGAAAAAGGGAAAGATATTGACTTTATTGCCATTTCCTATAAGTTGGATCACCATAAAGAAGTCACCATGAGGAAGAATTCAGAAAAGTAAAAAAAAAAAAAACTTTGGCTAGCAAATATTTGATTCCCTTCTAAATGGCATGGAAGGACAATATAAAGTTAGAATTCAATGCATTTGTAAAACACTATGGAGGAGGATAGTAGAAGAAGATTATAAGCAGAATTACAGCTTTTTAAATGAAAAAAGTGAAAAAAACTTTTCAAAGCTTAGCACAAGACCTAATTAAACCACAGTGGCCCAAGAGTATTCATTAATAAAGCTGACAGGAAGAAAATAAATAGATGGAGAATGGAACAGATCTGTCAAGACCTACCATTATGATTTATTTTTTCATCATCAAAGGGAGACAATATGGTATAATTAAAAGACATCTGAATTTGAAGAAAGAAAACATGAATGTGAATCCTTTCTCTGCCACTTATAACATATATGACTCATCAAGTCAGTTAACTTCTTTGGGTCCCAGTTTCCTCATCTGGAAAATGAAAGTTTGAAAGTTTGAAACTTTGCTGTTTTTTCAAATTAATCTCTAAGGTTCTTTCAAAATCCAAGTCTGTAATACTATGACAATGAAGAAGGCATTACTTTTGGACTTTAACACCCCAAATTTCAATGTGCTATAGAAAGGAGTAGAAATGGCATCGAAGAAGATCAAGTGTAAAGCCAAGCATGAGCAGCTTTCCAGAGGACTGCTGCTGTGAACAGCTTTAAGGTTTTGATCACATAGTATAGTGAACTCTCTCTTTGTTCAGCAATAAACTAAAACTAAACATTCACAGAAACCTAAGTACAGCATTCACAATGTTATAACATAACAACATATCAGTAAAGTGGTCACATAGTTTTCACCAAAGTGGCCATGAAGTTTTAAACAAAAGATATCATTCAGTAAGTCCTTAACTCAATCATTCATAAGGAGCAAGCCAATTTAAGGGATACAGAGTACAGGGTCAAAGTTCTCCACCCCCAGGTCACATTGTCTTAATCTCTCAGTCAAAAAGTCTTCTTCCTTTTTGACTGGAGATTAGTTTCCAATCATCCTTAACTCAATCATTCTTTTTTTTTCAATTTATTTATTTTTAGTTTCCAACATTCATTTCCACCAGATTTTGAGTTACAAATTTTTCTCCCTATCTTTCCCCTACTCCCACCCCAAAATAGAAATCCTACTGAATATCCCCTCCCCCAATCTGTTCTCTCTTATATCCTAACCCATCCTCTCCCTAACTTTCTAGTAGGACAAGATGTATTTCTATACCCCAGTGCCTGTATATCTTATTTCCCAGTTGCCTGTAAAAAAGAAAACAAAACAAAACAATTTTTTAAACATTTGTTTTTAAAACTTTGAGTTCCAGATTTCTTCCCTTTTTCCCTCCTCACCCACCCCCACTGGGAAGTTAAGCAATTCATTATAGGTTGTACATGTGTAGTTGTTACTCAAAACATTTCCATAGCAGTTATATTGTGAAAGACTAATTATATTTCCCTCTATCCTATCCCACCCCCCACTCATTCTATTTTCTCCTTTTACCTTATCCCTTTTCAAAAGTGTCTGCTTCTAACTACCCTCTCCCCCAATCTGCCCTCCCTTCTATCATCCCTCATCTTATCCCCTCCCGCCCCCATTTTCCTATAAGGTAAGATACCCAACTTAGTGTGTCTGTGATTCCCTCCTTAAGCCAAATTCAATGAGAGTAAGATTTTCCCATTTCCCTTTACTTCCTGCTCTTCCCCTCCATTGTAACAGTTTTCTCTTGCCTCTTTTATATGAGATAATTTACCCTGATCTATCTTTCCCTTTCTTTTTTTCCCAATGAATTCCTCTCTCACCTTTTAATTTTATTTTTTAGATATCATCCCTTCATATTCAAATCATCTTGTGCCCTCTATGTATACATGCACATACATGTATACATAGATAGATAGATAGATATATTCCCTTCAACTATCCTCATATTGAGAAAAGTCTCATGAGTTACAATTATCATTTTTTCCATGTAGGAATGTAAAGAGTTCAATTATAATAAGTTCCTTATGATTTCTTTTTCCTGTTTACCTTCTCATGCTTCTCTTGCTTCTTGTAGTTGAAAGTTAAATTTTCTGTTCAACTCTGATTTTTTCATTAAGAATGCATGAAAATACTCTATTTCATTGAACAACCATATTTTCCCCTGAAACATTATATTCAGTTTTGCTTGGTAGGTGATTCTTTTTTTTTCTTAAACAAATGCTTTATTAACTTCTGTTTTACATCATTCATTTCCGCCAGATTTTGAGTTACAATCATTTCCCCCCCATTATTCCCCTACCCAACCTCCCAGAATAGCAGTCCCACAAGATATCGCTTCCTCCAATCTGCTCTCTCCCATACCTTCTCCCATACCCCCATCGACTTTTCCATTAGAGGAAGGTGAATCTTTGTGTCCCAATGCCTGCACATCTTATCTCCCTATTACAAGTGAAAGAGTATTAATAATAGTATTTATATATATTTGAAACATTTAATGTGATGACCTCGAGTTTCAGATCCATTTCCTTCCTCCCTTGTCACCCATTCCTTCTTGGGAGATAAGTAATTCAGTATATGTTGTACATGTCTAGCTATGCAAAACATTATCATAGTAGATATATTGTACAAGGCTGCTTATAATTCCCTCCCACTCATCCCACACCCCACCTGGTCCATTCCCTACATAATCCTGTCCCTCTTCTATAGTGGGTACTTCCAACCTCCCCTCACCCCAAGGATGCCCTCCCATCCATCATCCCTCCTCTCATCCCCCTTCCCCCTATCCTGCTGCAGGTTGAGATATCCCATTTAGTATGTATGTCATTCTCTCCCTGAACCAAATTCAATGAGAATGTGGTTTTGCCTTTTTTGCCTTCCCATTCTCCTCCTCCCTTGCAACCACCTCCCCTTGCTTCTTCTACATGAGACAGTTTACCCTATCCTGTCTCTCCCCATCTCCTCTTGCCACCCTCCTCTCTCACCTCATAATTTCATCCCTTGAGTATTCTCCCTTCCCAACAAATTCAACCCATGCCCTCTATCCATATATAACTGTAACCATATACACACATTCACATATGTATTCATATGGCCACACACCCTTCTTCCATTATTTTCATAGTGAGAAAGATATCACCAGTCACAGTTATTGCTTTTCCATATAGGAATGTAAATAGTTCAACTTTGATAAGTCCCTTTTGATTTCTTTTCCCTGATTACCTTCTCAGGCATCTCTTGCTTCTTGTGTCTGGATGTCAAATTTTCTATTCAACTCTGGTTTTTTCCTCAAGAATGCTTGAAAGTCCTCTATTCCACTGAGTGACCATATTTTCCCCTGAAACAAAATACTCAGTTTTGCTGGGTAGGTGACCCTTGGGTTCATTCCCAGTTCTTTTGCCCTCTAGAATATCATATTCCATGCCCTTCGATCCCTCAGTGTAGAAGCCGCCAGGTCCTGGGCTATTCTGATTGTGTTTCCACAATATTGAAATTGTTTCTTCCTGGCTGCTTGAAGTATTTTCTCCTTGCTCTGGGGATTCTGGAACCTGGCTATAATATTCCTGGGAGTTTTCTTTTTGGGGTCTTTTTCAGGAGGTGATCGGTGATTCTTTCCACCTCTATTTTGCCCTCTGGATCTAAAACATCAGGGCAGTTTTCCTTGAGAATTTCTTGAAGGGTGATTTCTAGGTTCTTTCCTTGATCATGGCTTTCAGGTAGTCCAATACTTTTTAAATTGTCTCTCCTGGATCTATTTTCCAGGTCAGTGGTTTTTCCATGAGATATTTCACATTGCCTTCTAATCTTTCATTTGTTTGGATCTGCTTAACAGCATCTTGATTTCTCATAAAGTCATTAGCTTCCATTTGCTCCAGTCTAACTCTGAAGGAATGAATCTCTCAGTGAACTTTTGAGATTCTTTTTCTATCTGGCAAATTCGGCTTTTTAAGGCATTCTTCTCCTCATTGCCCTTTTGGGCCTCCTTTGCCATTTGAGTTAGTCTATTTTTTAAGGTGTTGTTTTCCTCAGTCAGGCTGTTGACCCTCATTTCATACTTTTCCTGCGTCCTTCTCATTTCTCTTTCCAATTTTCCCTCCACTTCTCTTATTTGATTTTTAAAGTCCTTCTTAAGGTCCTCTATGGCCTGCAACCCATTCATGTTTTCCCCTGGGGCTTTTGGAGCAGGACTTCTGACCTCACAGTCCTTATCCCGCTCTATGCCCCCAAAATAGGAGTCTAGGGTTGCATTTTTCTGTTTCCTTTGCCTTGGCATGTTGCCACTTAATTACTTGACTTTTGGGCTTATTGCCACACTATGGCTTTAAGGCCAGCTAGAGGAATTTTCGTCCCGAACGTATGGGGGGCAACTTCCGTTTCTGGCAAGCTGTAAACCCACCCACGACTTCCACCCTAGATCACAATCCAGATCCAGGGAGGTTAAAGCAAGAGCGATTACCACCCCCAAGACTGATCGCTGGATCTCCCTACAAATTTGCAGGCTGGGAGCGGGAGCTGCCTCTGAAAACTACAAAATGGCGTTTGTCCTCAGCGGCTTCTAGCCCCCAGGGGAGGGAGCTGACGCATTCCCCAAATACAGGTCCCAAAGTCCATAGGACACTAACCTCTTACTTTGTCCTAGGCATGTCTACGTTGATAATTCTGGATTCGCCACAGCTCCTGGTGTTCTGGGGTTCCTCCAGCCGGCTGCTGGCCCTGCCGCCCTGGGGCTAAAACCTCGGCTCACGCGGACCTGGGCTCAGCTCGGCTCCGCTCCTGCTCTCTGCTCTCTGCACGCTGCCAGCTCCCAGACTGCTGCGCTGGTCCTTCCTGTAGGGCTGCTGGGCTGTCCTCAGCGGGAGGTTAGCTTCTCTGTGTCGTTCTGTGGGTGCTGGGGCTCCAGAAGTTGTTCACAGTCCTTTTTTACATAGTTTGTGGGGAATCTGGGGGCAGAGAGGCTTGGACGAGCTGTTTCTACTCTGCCATCTTGGCTCCGCCCCGGTCTTGGTAGGTGATTCTTGGTTTTAGTCCTAGGTCCTTTGTCCTCTGGAATATAATATTCTAAGCCCTTTGTTCCATTAATGTAACAGCTTCCAGGCTTTGTATTATCCTAATTCTGTTTCCACAGTAACTCAAATTGTTTCTTTCTGACTGCTTGCAGTATTTTCTCCTTCACTTGGGAACTCTGGAATTTGGCTATAATATTCCTAGGAGTTTTCTTTTGGGGATCTTTTTCAAGAGGCAATGGGTGAATTCCTTCTAGTTCTATTTTGCCCTCTGGTTCTAGAATATCAGGGCAATTTTGCTTGATAATTTTTTGAAAGATGGTGTCTAGGTTCTTTTTTTGATCATGGCTTTTGGATAGTCCAAGAATTTTACATTCTCTCTCCTGGATCTATTTTCCAGTTCAGTGGTTTTTCCAATTATATATTTCATATTGCCTTCTATTTTTTCATTTGTTTGGATCTGTTTTATAATATTTTGATTTCTCATAGTCATTAGCTTCCAGTTGCTCCAATCTAGTTTTAAAGGAATTATTGTTTTCAGTGAGTTTTTGAAATTCCTTCTCCATCTGGCAAATTTGGCTTTTTAAGGCATTCTAATCCTCATTGGCTTTTGGGGCCTGTTTTGCCATTTGAGTTAGTCTATTTTTTAAGATGTTATTTTCTTCAGTATTTTTGGGGTCTCCTTTAGCAGGTTGTTAACTCACTTTTCATGATTTTCTTGCATCATTCTCTTTTCTCTTCCCAATTTTTCCTCCACTTCTCTTATTTGGTTTACAAAATCCTTCTTGAGCTCCTCCATGGCCTGTAATCAATTAATATTTTTCTTGGAAGCTTTTGGTGCAGGAGTTCTGACTTCACTGTCTTCCCCCCTTCCATGGCTTGATCCTTTTTGTCCCCAAAAAAGGATTCTGTGATCTATTTGTGCTTTCTCTGCTTGCTCATATTGACAGGCAATTACTTGACTTTTGAGCTCTTTGCCATGGTAGAACTGTGCTTCCAGAATGGAGAGAGCTTTGTCCCAAATCACTAGGGTTTTCACAGCTGCTGGAGCTATTAGGAGGGCACCCTCTCTACAGCTCCCACAAGCTCTGGCACCTGGCCACACACCCAGGACCACCACCCAAGACTGAGATCCGGATCCAAGCAGGTTAAAGGAAGAGCAATTACACTCTGGTCACTTAGTTCCCCTACAAACTGTAGGCCAGGAGCTCTTAAAGGAGCCATGAGACAGCAGCTGCAGCTATAACCAAGCCTCTGCCACCTCTTACCTGGGGGCAAGGACCAGACCACACTCTTCTGTCTCCCTGTTCCAACAGAGTTCCACACTGACCTTTTATTTTATCTTTGGTGTTTATGGGTTGAGAAGTCTGGAAACTGCCACAGCTGCTGATGATTCACTCTCCTGAAGTATACTCTAGCTGCTACTGGTGAGGGCTGCCCTGGGGCCAGAACCATGCAGCTCACCCATGACTGGGCTTGGCTCCCAGCTCTCTGTGATAAACCCTCCCCATCAGCCTGAATGGAAGATTTCTTTCTCTCTGTCACTTTGTGGGTTCTGTAACTCTAAAATTTGTTTAAAGTCATTTGTCCTACATGTATTGGAAGTAATTGGAGCAGGAGCTCATACCAAGTTTGTGCTTCTACCAACTCAATCATTCTTTTTCTTAAATTTTTTTCCAAAGGCTTTATTAACTTCTGGTTTACATCACTCATTCCACCAGATTTTGAATTACAATTTTTGCCCATTTTTCCCTTCCCCCCCACCCCAGAATAGCAGTCCCACAGGATATACTCTCATCCCATCTGCTCTCTCCCATACCCCCTTCAACATTTTCAGTAGGGCAAGGGGAATCTCTGTGCCCCAATGCCTGAATATCTTATTTCCCAATTATATGTAAAATAGTATTAATAAGAGTATTTATATATATTTTAAACATTTGATTTTAAAACTTTGAATTCCAAATTCATTTTCTTCCTCCCTTGTCACCCACCCTTACTGGGAAGATAAGCAATTCAGTATATGTTGTACATGTGTAGCTATGCAAAATATTACGAGAGTAGATATATTGTAAAGGACTGACTATATTTCTTTTCCTCCTATCCCACCTCCCACTTGGTCTATTCCCTACTTTGATCCTGTCCCTTTTCAAAAGTGGGTGATTCCAACTTCCCTCCTCGCCAAGCCTGTTCTCCCTTCCATCCATCTTCCCCCTTCTCATCCCCTTCCCCCCTACTCTTCTGTAAGGTGAGATATCCTATTTAGTATGTATGTCATTCTCTCCCTGATCCAAATTCAGTGAGAATAAGGTTTTGCCTTTTTGCCTTCCTGTTATTCCCCTGCCTTGTAACCATTTTGCCTTGCCTCTTCTATATGAGATAGTTTACCCCATTCTGTCTCTCCCCATCTCCTCTTGGTATATTCCTCTCTCACCTCTTAATATCACCTTTTGAGTATCACCCCTTCCTATTAAATTTGACCTGTGCCTTCTATCCATGTATACATGTAAACATATATATACACATTCACATATGTACTCATATGCCCATATACCCTTCTTCAACTATTTTCATGCTGAGAAAAGTTTCATCAGTTATAGTTATCATTTTTCCATGTAGGAATGCAAATAGTTCAACTTTGGTAAGTTCCTAATGATTTCTTTTCCCTGTTTACCTTCTCAAACATCTCTTGATTCTTGTATCTGAATGTCAAATTTTCTATTCAACTCTGGTTTTTTCATCAAGAATGCTTAAAAGTCCTCTATTCCACTGCATGACCATATTTTCCCCTGAAACATGATACACAGTATTGCTGGGTAGGTAATTCTTGGTTTTAATCCCAGCTCCTTTGCCCTCTGGAATATCATATTCCAAGCTCTTCAATCCCTCAGTGTAGAAGCTGCCAGATCCTGTGTTATCCTGATTGTGTTTCCACAGTATTCAAATTGTTTCTTCCTGGCTGCTTGTAATATTTTCTCCTTGATCTGGGAATTCTGGAACATGGCTATAATATTCCTAGGAGTTTTCTTTTTGGGATCTTTTTCAGGAGGTGAACTGTGGAATCTTTCAACTGATATTTTGCCCTCTGGTTCTAAAACATCAGGGCAATTTTCCTTGAGAATTTCTTGAAGGATGATTTCTAGGTTCTTTCTTTGATCATGGTTTTCAGGTAGTCCACACTGCTGGCACCATCATCAATTTACTATCTGCCTGTGAAATCAACACAGACTCACCAACAAGATCTGAGAACTCAACACATACCCACAAACAAAGTCTGAGAACTCCACACAATTGTCAGTATAAACCCAGGACCTCCAAACCCTGCTCTAGGACTTCTGTAAAGAGACAACAAGAAAATCTTCTTACAGGGCTTTGAGTAAGGTCCCAGGGCTTCTGTACAAGTATTACAGAACAGACAGAGTGCTGGGCCTCCACAACCATTGCTCTTCTCGGTTCTAGTCTTTCCCCACCTTGTGCTTCTCCATCTATATGGTCATTATCTCCTCCCTGTTCTGCCCCTTCCTGTTCCATAAGCAAATTCCTCCCACTGTAATTTTCTTTTTTTTAATTTAATCAAATTTATTTTATTTCAAGCATTTACTATCTGCCAAGCCTTTTGAAAGAAAGCAGTGGGAGAGATGAGAGAAGTCAATGACTGGGGTCACTTTCAAAAGAAGTTTATCAGTGCCACTGAAGGGATGAGATGCACACATGTAGGGTGGACCCAGGCATCTGAGCAAGGTTAACCTGTTACATAGAAAGTTAAAAGTTCCTTGACTGAAAGCTGGAAGGGAACTTGGAGTACTTTAGGTCAACCTTCTTATTTTGCAGATAAAGAAAGTGAGGTCCATAGAGTTTAAGTGATGAATACGTTGCTCTGACATTGAAGATGTCTTCTCACACAAGGGGTTTGACACCCCCATTAACACAACATTTGAGCCTCTGTTCTAGTACTACGATATCCCATTGATGAGTTGTAAAGTCTTCTTTTTTTGTTTTGTTTTGTTTTTGCCTGGACATCTTATGAAACATTTAAGTTTAAAACTTCGATTTTCAGATCCATTCCCTTCCTCCCTTGTCACCCACTCCCTCTGAGAAGATAAGCAATTCAGTATGTGTTGTACATGTATAGCTATGTAAAACATAACCATAGT